>JADXDR010000014.1:272007-288063 GCA_025026875.1 Chlorella ohadii
GTTCTCCGTCAGCATGGGAGGACCACAGCTGCCATGCGATGGGTCGGGGCTGCCCCCTGGGGCTCAGCAGGCCGACTGCGGCGCGCTCAAAAGCAAATGGAGCGAATGCTGGCAGAGAGGGGTGCGGAACAGCGATCAGGAGTAGTTGGTGCCTCCACAGCGCAATCGGCAGATCCAGCGGCAGCTGGGAGCAGCCCAAGCCTGTGCATTTTTGTGTGGTGTGCATGCTGCGCCTGGCCGACCTGAAACCCTGCTGCTGCGCTCGTGCCGGCCTGCAACCGAGCTGCAAGTAGATCGCGGCAGCCCCGGAACTGCTGCCAGCCGTGCCCCACCTGCCAACCCTCTCACGCTCCCTGCAGTTCCCTGCAGCAGCGGGCTTGCATGGCGCAGCTCACAGCAGTCGTGGCGCTACAAGCGGCGCCCCGCGGGCCCTGGGCGCCCCGCACCTGCTGCGCCGCCAGTCCTGCCGCCGCGAGCGCGTGGCCTGCTCACGCGCCGCAGGCGCGGCTGCCGAGCGGTTCCCGCAGCAGGGGCAGCCTGACACGGCCACGCGTGGCCTACCAGCAGGCCCCCAGCAGCTCGGACACTGATGAGGACGCAGACTATTACAAGGTGCGGTGGAAAACGCCGAGCGCCCTGCCTGCTTCACTGTGCCAACCGCTGTGCCGCGCATCGCCGCCTTGCACACTCCTTCCCCAGCCCCCCTTCTGCTCCCTCACTGCGCCCAATCCGCCTCAGATCCTGGGGGTGTCGTACACGGCCAGCACCGATGAGATCAAGCGCGCGTACCGGCGCCTTGCCAAGCAGTTTCACCCGGACGTTTCGGCGGATGACGAGGCGACCGAGTTTGCGATGTTCCTCAACGACGTGTACCAAACCCTGAGCGACCCGGACAAGCGGGCGGCGTACGATGCGATTGCAGGCTTTGAGATCGGTGGCGTCAACCCGGTGAGGGCGAAAGGGTTGCCGTTTGATCTCAGCACCACAATCAGCACGTTTCAGCCTGCAAGCGTGGCAGGTGCCCTGTGTCAGGATCTTGCAGGTATTGAGG
Source organism: Chlorella ohadii (assembly GCA_025026875.1). Taxonomy (NCBI): domain Eukaryota; kingdom Viridiplantae; phylum Chlorophyta; class Trebouxiophyceae; order Chlorellales; family Chlorellaceae; genus Chlorella; species Chlorella ohadii. Next base: position 273,059 of record JADXDR010000014.1, read on the forward strand.
TGGCTGGCGTTGCTCATTCACACCCTTTCTGTAACCCCATGCACTGCAGTTTGTGGACACCAGCTACGAGCGGGACCAGGCAAGGCGGGGTTTGGAGAGAGTTAAGTACGGACGAACATGCCAGGAAACAGCAAGTTGCACGGCAGAGGATGATTGCCACTGCCCTGCACAAAATCTGCCTGTGCTGCTGCTATTCCACCGCAGGTCTTCGTTGACGAGTTCACCTGCATCGGCTGCAAGTGAGCGGGGCTGTGACCACCTGCTGCACAGCTGATCAGCTGTAGTGCCTGCCTGCTTCTCAACAGCTGCACTGCAAAGCTGGCAGGGTCTGTGTCGCCTGCACCCGCTCCCCATGGCTAACCCTTAATCCGTTCTTCTCAACCCTCAGGAACTGCAACAACGTGTGCCCAGCGACGTTCATGATGGAGGAGGAGTGGGGCCGCGCGCGGTTAGTTGGTTTCTGTGTTTTTGCTGTATGAAGCACCTGTGCTGCACCGTGGCAGGGCTGCTGAAAGGGTGTGCCGGCGCTGCTTCGCGGTCTTGCCACCGCCACCTCCCTGTGTGCTGCTGCCGCAGGGCAGTGGCTGGGCTGCTGTGTGACCTGCTCTACATTCTGCTGTGTACCGTGCCATCTGCCTTTTGCCTTCTGGCGCCACTGAGCGGCTTGCCCTCTCCACTTGCGTCCTGCTGGCTGCAGTGTGCGGGACCAGGGTGTTGATGGCGTGGAGAAGCTGCAGGTATGGACCAGAGGTTTGTTGCATCGTTTTGCTAGATTGAATGGCAGCTGCAAGCCGGTGCAGGCCATGCACTTGCAGCAGGGTCTGCGCTGCTCCTGCCCCCAACTGGCCTGGGATGCGCCTGCTGCTTGCTGCGTCGTTGCGGCCCCACTGTTGCCCGCTGCACCACACCTTGCAGGAGGCGATCGACACGTGCCCCGTGAGCTGCATCCACTGGGTGTCGGCCCCCCAGCTGACGCTGCTGGAGGAGACGATGGGGCGCATGGAACGCGTGGCAGCCTGGCTGCTGGTGAGAGATTGGGGAATGGGAGTTATGTAATGTTAGTTTCGGGTAGTTGCCTCTGCTGCGGCTTTGCATGTGCACTGGGGCGCTGCCGCAACGCCTGCCTCTCTTGCATCCTACCCACTGCGTTGTCACCTGCCCACAGATGACGGGCGGCGGCAAGGGCGCCAACCTGAACGTGTTTATGGAGGCGGCCACGGCATGGGAGAAGCGGCAGGCGGCACTCCGGGCACGTGCCCAGGCTGAGGCGGGCTGGACGCCCTTCTGGGCTCAGTCCACCCCGGCCACCGGCTCCCGCATGCAAGACGCAGCGCGCGAAGCAGCCGAGGGCGGTGGCGGCAGCGCCACGCTGGGGCGCGGCGTCAATGCGGCCACAATTGCCAGGGCCTCGCGCAAGTGGCGCGACTGGCAGCGCACCAAGCGCAACAAGGCCTCGGCGCTCATCACCGCATCCAGCTCCGTGAGCAGCAGCACCGATGTGTGAGCTGGAGGACCGATTGTGTGACAGCTGGGTGCTCTTGGTGGCCCAAGCTGCCTGCCAGGGGGCTTGTCGGAATGTGCGAAGCGCGCCAGCGCTTGCTGCCGGCTGGGTTGCGCTAATGCGTGGTACTAGCAGCCCCCCTGTATCATACCTGCGTACGTGTGTGCTTTGCATCTCCTGTTGAGCTGCATACCCAACCCTCTCTTCCTCCACCTGCACTGCTGTTGAGGCACTGCATCAGAGACGATCACTTGACATGTCTTCCCCGGTGTTTCATTGGTCTGGTGTGTTTGCCTGCACTCAATCGCATTTTCCATCAGCGAGCATTTCCCGTCGGCGCTTTCCCCTCTGCATCTATCGGAACCAACCAAACATGCCTCCCCATGATCCATACCCCTGACTACTCCCTTGATACACTGCCCATGAGGCTGCTGTTGCACTGGCAAACACGTGTCCTCCCCTGTAATCCAGTGTGCCTGAAGAGCAGCAGATGTTGCATGGTAGGGTAGGATAGGGCAGCGCACAGGGCTTGGATAGCGGTATTGGTACAAAGGGATGGACAGATATTGGGGGNCCAAAACTGGTTCAATCGATGTACAGTGCACAGAGGGAGGCGCCGAGGCTGGGTCGATTCAAATGGGGGGCAGTCGCCAGCAGAAAATAGCTAGCTCACGTTCATTCTGGCCAATCGCTGATGCTCACAAGGCACGCATGTAAAGGAATGGTGCAAGAAAAGCAAGTTGCGCCTCAGGGCTCCAGCGCCGCCTGCACCACCTCCACAGACAGGGTGGAGCAGGCCACGCAGCGCAGCCCAGCAACCTCGATCGCCCAGCGCTGCTGCCGCTCCCAGCGCGCCCGGCCGTCGGGCGCCGTCACCATGCACGCCTTGCCGCTGGCGGCTGGCACCTGCAGCAGGGTGGTGTGAGATGGCTGGACAATTGGATAGGGGACAATGCACCATGAAAAGCGGTTGCAAAACTATGCAACAATGGCTGCAACGCCGGCAGCTTTTGATCTGCCCGCAGCCCCAACAAAACGCAGCCCATCGGCCGCACCTGCTCCCCCTCGCTGCCGCCGCCGCCAGGCACCTGCTGCAGCCTCTGCAGCTCCTGCCACACCTCCTCCGCCCGCTGGTTGGCGGCCTCCATGCCCTCCAGCACCCTCAGCTGACCGCCCTTGGTGGGCAGGAGGGTGGCCAGGCAGTAGCCCTCATGCAGCAGCGCAAAGTCGGCCTGCTGAGCGGCTGCCAGCACGCGCTGCTCCAGCGCCGCGGCCTGCGCGGGCGTGCACTCCATGCCCAGCAGCCGCCCGTCCCACTCCTCGATGAAGGTTTTGCGGCTGCAGCGGATGACGTACGCGTCCTCGGCCGGCTGCTGGGCGGCGGTAGCGGCGCCGTTGGCGCACTCCTCGGCAGGTTCAGGCCGTGTCATAGTTGGGTGATCTGCAACAGGCATCGTGGTGTGCAAGCTGACGCGCGCTTCGGAGGCATGGCAGGGCAGAGCCAGGCAAGCACGGCAGTGGCCCCAGCACGTGGGCCCCGCTTGCAAGGAGCGGCGGCGGGAGGTTGGCGGCGCGGGCTACACCCGTGAGGCGCAGTTCCCGTCCTCAGATCTCGTTCGCCAAGTCATGCGAGTGCTGCTCAGGGGTGCGGCAGGGGCCGGCGCGCGCCTCACCTGTCGGTCGGGTCGCTCACAGGGCGCCGGCTGTTTGCGCTGCACAGGACGTCGTGGGCAAACGCTACTTGAGGTGTGCAAGAGCTGGCGTTTGGCGGAGGCGGATGGTAGCGAGGCTGACTGGTGCCCTGCCGAGCCGTCGCCAGCAAGGAGGCGCAACTGCCGCCTGACAATGCTGCCTGCTTCCTTCCGCTCCTAAAGCCCGGGTAGCTGGTTTGGGAGCTGAGACTCAGTCATGATGCCCCCTGGCAATACTGCTGCTGGCAATTATGCATCGGTACATTGTACAAAAACGGTACATTGTAAAGCGAGCCTGCTTGCCCACGGAGGCAGGCACGTGCTGGAAGGAGCAGCAAAGACCGTGTGAGCAGAGAAACCGAACAACAGGCAGAAGGTGCCTGCACCTCCACACAGTTTCCTGGCAGCCCCGCAGCACATCATGTGGCTATTAGCCGTCGCTGTCGCTGCCGTAGCCATACGAGTCGCCGTCGCGCCAGCGCTGCTTCAAACCGCTGGGCCGGCCGCCCGGGTGGAAGGTGCCGCCCTCAGGGTCATATCCATCATCTGAGCTGCTGTGCTCCGACTCCTCCTCTGCAGCAAGCGGAGGCAGGGGGTCCAGGGGGTTGAGTTGAAAAGTGCAAGTGCCGCGGGCGAACGTCACTGCAGTCAAAGCCTGCAAGCCACACTACCGGCTGCGGCCTCCGCTCCGGTTCTGTCGCACCGCTCCACAGCAGCAGCACATGCGTGCATGCAATTCATGAAGATGTCCCTGACACCAACCGCTCATGCCATAAAAGCTCCCCACCTGGGTAGTCGTGCGCGTAAAAGCCCTCGGCATTGGAGTCCGCCGAGTCGGCGTCGCTGTCGTCGGCGTCAGCCGCCTCCAACACCAGCCACGTGTCATCATCGATGATCTGAACATGGGAAGAGTAGGTCGCAAGAGTGAGAGACGGCCGGTGAGTTGGGAGTTGGCTAAGGTGAGCAGGCGCCCATGCTGGGCAGCGACCAGCAAAGTCATGCAGCACGGACCGGCAGCAGGGTTGGCAGCGCAAGGCAGTCATAGCGCAGTGTGCCCGCCCAAGGCACGACGCCGGGAAGTCAGGCCACAATCCTGCTGCGCACCTGCACCACGGGCGCGTGCCCGCTGGCGTGCAGCTCCTGCCATGCCTCGCGCTGGCCCTCGCCGCCGCTGCCGCCCGCCTCGCCGTCCGACACTGCCGCATACAGATCATAGACATATTCATCTGCATCGCCCTCCTCCTTTGCTGCGTCTGCTGCTGCCATTGGATCATCAGCAGCTGCCGCTGCACCGCCCGGCATCGGAAGGTCGCCCCTGCCCTGGCTGGCCAGATACTCCCGCACCATGGGCAGGTAGTTGCACAGCAGCGTCCCTTCGTCATACTGAGCTGCCGCACGCTGCGCCCGGCTGGGCCGCTGCGGCTGCGGGCCGCCAAAGCCGCTGCTGGCGCCTGCAACGCTGCTGCCTGCTGCTCCTGCTGTGCCTGCTGCGTCTGCTGCGCCGTCCTCCTGGGGATAGGCCACCAGGTCCACCACTGCAGCCAGGCCTTCTAGTGGGTCGGCCGCCTGCTCGGTGATGCTGAAGTTGGAGAGGCCACGACGCCGCCGAATTTGCTCGTACCGTGCCGCCGCCCCCGCCTGGCGCGCCCCTGCTGCGCGCTCCGCTGTGCCGCTGCCCCCTTGCTGCTGGGCCCCCTTGACTGGCGCTCGTCGCTGCGGCGGCGCTGCATCGCCGCCGCTGCCGCCTGCCAGCAGGCTGCTCAGCTGTGACGCGTCCATCGCCTTGAGCTGTGCCGCGCTGAGCGTGCTGAGCCGCCGGTACCGCTGACGCCGCGCCGCGGGCTGCGCCGCTGCTCCTGCCGCCTCTGGTTCCTGGCCCTGCTCTGTGCTGTCAGCGGGGGCGGCCTCCTTCTGCTGTGCCAGCCCCAGGCCAGCCATTGCGCTGCTCAGGGAGGTGTGGGCCCGCTTGCCAGGCGCCGCCAGGCCCTCCACCACTGCGGCAGCAGGAGGTTTGTTGGAGTGGGAGTCGTGACAGCAGGTGCAAGCGGCCCAGACAGAGCAAGTTGGCAGTTTGCAGCACAACAAGCACAGTGGACTAGCCGCTCAGGGTGCCTCGCAGCGCTGCCATTGCTACCCGAGCCCTGCCATCCATGTGTGCAGCATCTTTGAAGACTCACCCAGGTCATCTGGTGCATCTGTGCCACGCTTGCGCTTCACTCGGATCAGCCGAACGCGCTGCTGCTGGGGCTGCTCCGCTGCTCCGCTGGCCGGTGGGCTGGCGGCGGCGGCGGCGGCGGGCACCTCTGCCTCGTCGGATGGCAGATCTGCCGAGCCCGGCAACTCCTGCAGCTTGCTCATAACACTGAACTGCGCGCTAGCAGCCGCCTGGAGCGCTCCCTGCAAAGTTGGCTGTCCGCTCCTCGCCGGTGCTGCACGGCGCGACTGCTTTTCGTGCTCACAGGAATGTGCAAGTATAAATATACAGCTAGGAATCGGCTGCACTTGAAATGCGCCGCCTTCCAGAAATGGGCGCCGCATGAGGGAAGTGCGCCTTCCCGGCTTCCGCCAGCGCAATTTGTACATGCTGTCTGAGCAGCCGAATCGTTTGGAGCGCAAGGTGAGGACGTCAGCTGCTGTGGGCCACCAAGGGCCGGCAGCGAGCACGGCATTGCCCTCAGAAGCAGCCTCGGGGCCGTGCGGCATGCCCTGAGGGAGGCCCTGACACTCATGCATATGCGGAATGGCGGCATGCGGCCCACCAGCTGCAGCTCCTGCCGCCGCCGCCAGCCGCTGCTCGCGCAGCCGCCGCCACTCGCAGGCTTTTTTTGGTTGTGCATCGCCCCAACACCGGTGCTGCACTTCCCTAACCTGGCTGCGCACAGGAACCAGACTATTGTGGTGTATCACAGCACATTGGAATCCATCAAGCAGCCCGCCAAGCCATCGCAGCCCCGCAGCACCAGCACCAGTTCGCTCTCGAGCGGCCGCCATGGCGCCGGCCAAGCCGCTCTTCGACGATGAGGAGCTGGAGGAGGAGCCGCAGCTGAGGGTGAACACGGAGTATGCCAAGCGCTTCGAGGTGAGGCATAGCTATGTTGCAGATGCTGCGGGGCTAGGCTGCTGCGGCAAGGTGAACCCTGCAGCTTGCATGGAATGAAGCTCACATGCGCCTTGCAGCGTCGTGGGTGGCAGCATCTAAAAGGCGTGGCAATTGAGCAGCTGTGGTTCAGCTCATCCAGCTGTGCCCCACACCACACCACTGCCGCAGCACAACAAGAAGCGGGAGGAGCTGCACCGGCTGCAGGAGAAGTACCCCGAGCAGGTGGGGAGCAGGGCTCTTTCCTTTCCAAATCTTTGCCCGGGCGTGCGTGCACACAAATGCTCAATGGGATGGGCAGCTGTTGCTTTTGTAGGTTGCCGCAATGCGACGTGCACTTTCCAGGCGTTGGATGTTGCCGGGCCTGGCTGCCTGTGCAGCATGGCGGCAGGGGCACCCGCGTGTTGCCGACTGTCCCGCTTGCCTGCACACTGCCCACAGGCCGCCAAGCTGGCGGCCAAGCATGCGGCAATGGCAGCCGCGGCAACCAAGAAGGCCGAGAAGGCGGCAGCGGCAGCAGTCGTGGAGGCGGAGGAGGATGAGGAGCCGTCGTCCTCTGAAGACGAGGAGGAGGACCCTGAGAGACTGATCAGCGAGAAGCAGCAGGCGCAGGCGCGTAGTACAGTTTGCCGCACTCGCCAGCGCTTGGTTGTGCTGCCTAGGTGTCGGGCCCGGGTCGGGCCAGCTGCCTGCTACGCAGGCTGGGAAGGGTGCGTAATGTTACTTGATCCCACGCAAGGTGACCAACGGCGACCAGCCGTGCCTCTGTCCGAGCGATGCTGCGTGGCGCGCTCCCTGCTCCCCCTGCAGATCTTTGAGACGCTGCTCAAGATTCGGCGGCGCGACCAGTCCATCTACCAGCCCGACTCCAAGTTTTACAGCAGCGAGGAGGAGGAGGAAGAGGCGGAAGGGGGGGACGGCGGCACAGCAGGTGCGTTGGCTGGTGGCGCGGGGGTGGCAAAGGGTGGCGCTGTTGCTGTGCACTGGCAGGCTTGAGTGGCTGGGCTGTAGCCTTGCATCCATGGGCGGAGCGCTGGAGCTGCAGTATCAAAGCTGCCTTTGGCTCCCGGCTGCTCCAACACTATTAAGCTTTGTTTCCTCATAGCCTTCTCCCTGCTTGTTTTACGAAATATGCAGGAGGCGAAAAGAAGGCCAAGAAGGAGCGGCCCATGTACCTGAAGGATGTGCTGTACAAGCAGGCGGTGGAGGGCGGCGCGGACAACTCCTCAGGTGTGCCTATGGGCCGTTCATGGGCTGCTCTCGTGTGCTGCTTCTCCCATGCTGCTGCCCCCATATTTCTGCCGCATGCAGATTACATTCCACTTGGGGTGGTCTGCCGTTCTCATGAGAGCGCCCAGCAAGCGTCCGCTCTCCTTGTGCACTGCGCTGCAATGAACTGCCCCCTCTGTCCCCCTGCCGCAGACGACGAGGCCCCGGCGGCGGCAGCAAAGCAGCAGCAGCAGGGGCGCACGTACGTGCRGGAGCAGGAGGAGCTCAAAAAGGCATTCCTTTCTGCTTTCGAGGAGGAGGTTGAGGCTGAAGGCGGCGATGGCGGCGACGGCTTTGGGGCCGGCGTGCTGCAGGCGCGCAGGCAGAAGAAGGGAGCAGCGGCGGCAGAAGCGCCGGGCAGCGATATTGAGGATGAAGCGGCGGGCATGGGCGGCGGAGAGGGKGAGGGSGGKGAGAGCGAGGCGGCGGCGGCGGCGCGCGTGCAGCAGCTGCTGGACGGCTACTTTGGGCGGGACGAGCAGCTGAGCGCGGACGACCGGTTCCTCAAGCGCTACATCCTGAACAAGGTCGGCGGGTGGGCGGGATGGAGGGCTGGTGGAGAGTGGTTGGGTGGGTGGCGTGGGTGGCTGGCGCGTTGCTTTTGCAGGCTGGTGGATGGTGGGTTTGAACAACCTGCCTGGCGCTGCCCGCACAAGCTGGTCCTTGGCCTCACAGCGCTTTTATTCTGCTTCGAACCCCCCTCATCCTGGCAGGGCTGGGTGGACGAGGGCGACGAGGGGGATGAGGACGAAGACTATCTAGCGGAGCACTGCGGCGGGGAGCAGGTGGACGAGGAGGAGGACGAGCAGTGGCTGGAGCAGGCGGGCAAGTTGGCTGGGGGTGCCGCTGCCGCTTGGTTGGATGGGGGTGGCTGCGGGCGCTGCTGCTGCTGCTGGCTGGGATGGATGGGGGGAGCTGCTGCTGCTGGCTGGGATGGATTGGGGGAGCTGCTGCTGCTGCTGTTGCTTGTGATGGGACGGAGCNGTGAGCAGCGCTGGTTGGCTGTGTGCTAGATGCAACCGGAGGGTGGCTGTGGCAAACCTTACCTCCTCAGCTTCCCTGCCCTGCCCCGCCTCCCTCCCTTGTTCTCCCCGTTGCAGAGCAGTTTGAGCACGCCTACAACTTCCGGTTTGAGGAGCCGGGTGCGGCAGCCATCATCANCTACCCCCGCCAGGTGCGCCGCAGCTGGCTGTGCATGCTGGCTGCCGCATCAGCGCACCGCACTTGTGCGCAGCACAGCTGTGCATGCCGCAAGGAGGGTCACAGAATGCGAATCGAGAGTCACTGCCGGCTGTGTGCCCCGCCAGTCGACGGCTCTGTCCCGCCCTTCCACCCACCACCACAAATCCAGGGCAGGGTGTGCGAGGAGGACGATCAGAGCACACAGTGCGTTGCCTAACCAACCACGCCCGCCCACCCTTACGTGTTGCCGCAGATCGAGGGCACGGTGCGCAAGGAGGACGACCGGCGCAAGAAGAAGCGCGCGGAGAAGGCGGCTCGGCTGGCGGAGGCGGAGGAGCAGCGGCGCGCCGAGGTGCGGCGCCTCAAGAACCTGAAGAAGGCGGAGATCGAGGACAAGTGAGTGGTACTCTGGAAATCGTTTGGTGCGCGGACCGGCTTGCTGCATCTGCGCCGGTTGGGCGATCCCTGAAGGACCTGAGGAGGGGAGGGGATGGTTGAGCAGAGAGTGGCTCCTCATGTCTAATTAGACTGGCTGTGGCCGTTTGAGCTGTTGCAGCAGGAATCGAGTTGCTTGCCCTTCTGCATGTCATAGCATTTACGCAACCCCTGTATGTTCCCCCCACCTCCTGCGAGCAGGCTGCAGGAGATACAGAGCGTGGCGGGCCGGGCGGCGCCCCAGCAGGAGCTGCTTGACCGGCTGGTGGCCGGCGACTTTGATCCGGAGGAGTACGACAAGCAGATGGCGGCCGCCTTTGGCGACGACTACTATGACGCGGTGGGTGGCCCATACCGATGTCTGTGCCGGTAGGCATGATTTTGCTGCAGTGGCGCAGCATGTGCAGCTGCGGTGCCCACCTGTCTGCTTGCTGACGTGGGCGGCGGCCAGCAGTGGTTCGCCTCTTGGGCCAGATCGGCCCTCATTCGCTTCACTCGCCGACCACCACTTGTGCCTCTAACTTTCTGTCAAGCAGGAGGCTGAGGAGGGGGATGACGACCTGGAGGACGAGTTGTTTGAGAAGGTGGGCCGTGGTGCAGCATAAGCTGGTGTTGGGATGCGCAACAAATCGAGTGTTGATGGCTTGCCAGCAGCGCTGAACGGGGTGGGTGGTCACGCAAACCTAGGCAGACCATCGTAGGGTGTCTGAGCGACAGGTCATTCTCTGCCACTACGCCTAAGCACACAGGCAGACACCCACCACAAATCTCCCTGCTTCTTCACATCTCTTGCAGGAGCTGGAGGCCATGGCGCAGTATGGCAGCGACGATGAGGACCCCGCCTCCTTTGCCGCCGTGCAGCGGCGGCTGGCGGAGCAGCGGAAAGCGGAGGCGGCACAGGGTGGGTGCACCTGAGTGGTGTGGGCCGTTGCATGCATGTGGCTGTGCCTGGAGGGTTGCAGGAGCATGGCAGTTGCCTTTGCTCTTGGTGCAGGAAACAGCTTTTGGGCTTCGCTGCCATGTTTGCTTGCACCCTGCACACCTGCTCCGCCGCACAATGCGTGTCTACTCTGCACCGGGCGACGCTCCGGATGAGCCCAGTGCTTTCTCAGCACGCAACAGCAACTGTGCACTGCGCTGGGGCGCTATGCTGCCGCCGCTAGCCGCTGCCCATGCGGCCAGCGGCGCCGCCCCAGCCCGCCACATCCCGACTTGCTTTGCGCCTCCTCCCTTGTGCACTTTGCCGGCACGCATGATGTTCACGTCGTGCGGATGGCCAGTGGCCTGCCTGCGCTGTCTGCTGACTTTCTCCACCTCTTCGCACCCCTGTTGAACTTAGGCTCTGAGGACGAAGAGGAGGAGGAGGAGGACGGGGAGGCAGACCCAGAGGCCACAGCCCGCGCCCGCGCCGAGGTGCGAGGGGTTGCAACACAGGTTGTGGATGTATTGGTTGAAGTGGCGATGCATGGCTTGCATGCTGAGATGCAGCTCTAAACCTGCACATCTATGGGAAGTTCGGTCGCCAAATGAATTGAGTTGATGTGCCGCAGGTCCAGCGACTGCTGGAGGAGTACTACAAGCTGGACTACGAGGACGTCGTGGGCGGCGTGCGCACACGCTTCAGGTGGGCGGCAGGCACACCCCATGTGCTCCGGCCGGCTGGCTGGCCGGCTGGCTGGCTGGATGGTCGATCAAGGGTTGATGGGTTGCTCTCAGCTGCCGCCTGGTGCAGCTGTGGGGGCCGCCATTTCAGGTCAGCCAGCCTCCTGCACCGCCGGCGAGACGGCTTCCTCCCACCCACGCCTGCTTGCTTGCCCTCTGCCCCTGCTCCCTCCTTTGTTGCCGCAGGTACAAGCAGGTGCAGCCTGACAGCTTTGGGCTGGCTGTGGAGGACATCCTGGCACTGGAGGACAAGGAGCTGAACCAGGTGGTGGGGCTGAAGAAGCTGGCGCCCTACAGGTGGGCAGCGCTTGTTGTTGAGGGGCGGGCCTTGTGTGTTTGCGCCTGGCCGCGCTGCGACGGCCTTCGCTGTGTTTGGCGTGGGATGCCAGTTCCGGCTCGCATGTCCCTGCTGCCCGCTCCTGCGCAGCCATCATCGYTKTTGTACMCCCCMCCAATGCAAMCCWCCCCMCCMCMCCACMCCATATCCCACCTCCTGGCCCGCCTGCCCCCAGGGAGGAGCACAAGAAGGTTCGGCCCAACTACCAGAAGCTCAACGATCTGCGGAAGGAGAAGGGGGAGGCTGGCCAGGGCCAGGGCCAGGGCTGGCGGCAGGGCGGCGGCGGCAACGGCAAGCCCTGGGGCGCCAAGCAGCAGTGGCAGCAGGGCGGGCACAAGGGCAAGTGGAAGGGGCAGCAGCAGCGGCAGGGCGGCGGCGGTGGGCGGCCGCAGGACGGCGGGCAGCCGCCGCGCCAGGGGCAGCAGCAGGAGGGCGGCGAGCAGCAGAAGCAGCCCAAGAAGACCGCAGAGGAGCGGCGGCTGGAATCGTTTNGTTTGCCAAGCCAACCCTCAAGAAGCGGCAGGACCAAGAGCAGCAGGGCGGCGGCGGCGGCGGCGCCAAGAAGCGCAAGCGCGAGCAGCAGGCCGAGGGCGGCGGCGGCAAGCCGAAGCAGCAGCAGCAGCAGCAGCAGCCGGATCCCAACCAGCCGCAGCTGAGCAAGGCGGCCAAGAAGAACATGAAGCGAGCGGAGAAGCGGGCGGCCAAGCGGTCAAAGGGGGAGGGCGGCGAGGCGGCGGCGTGAACGCTGCCCGCCCGCCGGCCAGCTGCAATAGGCAACCTGCCTGCTTGCAACATGTAATTTCAGCCATCCTGCACCGCATGATGTAATCAACCAAAGGCAGCATGAGCAGGGCTCGCCTGGTTGCCTGGCAACCGCGAGGTCTCCGCTGGACAGCCGCCAGAGGAGCAGCAACTGCGTCCAGCCAGTTTAGCTTGTATATAATGCCCACTTTGAATGTTCCACAGGGGCAACCAGAAAGCCCGAGGGACGCTTGGCCAACCCGGCCTGCTGTCTGCCGGTCTCCTGTCCATCCCCCCCTGCCAACTGTCAAATGCTTGGAGGGGCATTGCAGGCAGGTGCATGCACTGCAATGCAGCATCGTCAAACCATTCACGAGAAACATGGCTATTCCCTCCCACCCACGTTCACGGTCATAAATCAATCTGCCGCTGAGGTTGCTGTCACTCGATTTGCCCGCGATGCAGACCGTTGAAGCTGCCCAAGCGAGAACTAGCAGGCAACCATACTAGTGGCACATCACTCGATTCATATGTTGCACGTGCAGCCATTACACCTAGAAAACCCTTGGCGCTGCAGAAATGGAGAGAAGTGCAGGAATGGTTGTGCAAACAACTGGGATGGGCCCAAGAAGGTGCAGAACAGAATGCAGACGGGATGGAGGGAAGGGGCGAACCAGGTGCGTATGTGGTGTCGCATAAAAAGTGTGCCGACTTTCACACAATGTGCAGGAATATCGCTGGCCAGCAGGTCCATCTTATGGACAGCCCAGGCTCAGAGTCGCTCAGGGTGACGGGCAGGTGGGGAGAGGCTCTGGAAAGCAGGTCAAAATGCTTGGGAGTCGTGCAAATGCAGGCCAAAGGCCCGTTCCAGAGTGGGGACAGTGGCATCATGAGGAAGAGGGTCTTAGGGGCTGCAGGATAGGGTTGCACGCCTGGCGGTTGTGCGGGGGCACAGGTTCGCATGCATCGGTGTCTCAAGTTGCGTTGGCGGGCTAAGCCTTAGTGAAGCTGCGCTTGCGAGTGGAGCAAGTGCGTACGCATGAGAGGGGCAAACGTGCATATGCTACACCAGTCGGCAGGCAAAGTCACTGTAAAAGGAAAGTGACGATTAGGCCCACAGCGGATATAAAATTTTAACGGCCAGCGAGAAGGCGCCGGGCACCGCCACATCGCCCTGCCCGCCAGCCGTGGGCAGCACAAAGTCGAGGGCCAGCTGGGTGGCGGAGCAGGCGGTGGGGAAGTGGTAGTGGTAGCCGTTGGCGCTCGATTGGCGCAGGTGGCACGTGCCCTCAGGCTCCTGGGGTGAAGAAGGGGAAGGATCCCCGTGGGCAGCAGAGGTGCATCAGCTGGGTGGGTGGGCAAGGAGGCGCGACAGGCCGAATGTTTGGCAGTGGCGCAGTCAACCAACCAGCCTGCCCCTGCAGTGGCGCCACATGCGCACCATTTTGGGGTCCTCCACCAGCAGCACCGACAGGGTGGCGGTGTCGCCGTCGACCTTGGCGCCGAGGATGTCCAGCACCGCGGCCCGGTCGGGGTGGGCTGCCGTGAACAGAACGGCATTGGAGGGAGCTTCCATGGTGGGCACCTCCTTGCCCTGGCCCTTCACGTAGTCCAGGGCCGACTGGCTGGAGTTGGCAAAGCACTGGGCGGCGGCCGCCACGCCGGCGTGGGCATAGCTGCAGTGGGTNGGGCGGTGGGGCGCGAAGCCGCATGGCAAAGGCAGGTCAGTCTTATGTGCCTCTTGTATTGCAAGTCGGTCCGTGAGTCCGTCCCTATTCCTATCCTACTCCGGTCTCTGCACATGACGCACTGCCCTCCCTCCCCTGCGCCGCACAGCACACCACCAGCCAGRCACKGCCCRCGCACCGGCCCTGCTTGGYGGCCTCCGCCTGCAGCTCCTGCACGTCGGCCAGGAAGCGGGCGGTGTCCAGCATGCCATGCTTGATGATGTCGCCATCGTGGACCTGCGACAGCAGAGTGGGAGGGACGCGCAGCAAGCTGGGGTTGTGTGTTGGGGGGAGGGCCAACAGTGCAGTGAACAGCACACAGCATGCACGCCGCAGGCAGCGCTCGAGCGCTAGCGGGGAGGGCTGTGTATGGCTGGCCCTGCTGCTACAACGGCTGAGCTGGCCATCAGCACTCGAAAGAACTGCTGGATGCGTCCTGCGTCCCCTTATAAACCCAAGCCTGGAGGGTGCCAGGCAAGCTCACCACCCTCTCCCCCTCTGCAGCCACCCCATTTGGAGCTCACGATGTAGGGCATGACGGGCGCCAGGTCGGAGGCCTTGGTGGTCAGCTCCGCCACGACGCCACGAGGGTCCTCCTTGATCACCTTCACCTTCAGGTCCTTGCCCGTCAGGAAGTAGGCCTACAAGAAGAGGAGAAGAGCGGGGGAGGGGGTCGAAGGAGGCCCTCYTTGCNNGNGNCAGCGGCGGCGGTGCAGGCGGGTGGAGGTGGCGCCCGGGCCGAGCGACTTCTGCGTCTCATATCCGAATGTTCTCGCCAAGCCTTAATAGTGCGGGCACACTGTGTCCCACGGGTTGTGTGTCCGCTCGGGAGGCGGCGCAACCCTAACCAYGATCAATCTCCACAACCCCTCCCGTGCGTCTCTACTTACCACAAGAGGGTCGGCGTGGTGCGTAGCGTTGTTGCAGCCGTCAGCTGCTGGAGCCGGGGCCGGGGCGGGGGCGGCGGCGGCAGCGCCCACCAGGGCGGCCAGCAGGAGGCACAGGCAGCGGTTACGAGGCGCCATGATGCAGGAGCCAGACAATTGACTGACGGAAAAGGGGCAGCGAAAGACGTGGGTGCTGCAGTGATGGGGGGTGCATGGGCGGGGGCTGTGGGCGCCGCTCCCACGGCCACSAGAGAGCGCCGGCGSCGCTCSMAMGGCCACGGTGGCTGCAAAGGAGCTGCCTAGCTTGGTGTGGGGCAGGGAGGCTGACAGCAGCGGCCCATTGCACTGGGTGGGTAACACCGGCGGGGAGCCCCCCCGGCCGGGGGGGCTCCCCGCCGGTGTTACCCACCCAGTGCAATGGGCCGCTGCTGTCAGCCTCCCTGCCCCACACCAAGCTAGGCAGCTCCTTTACAAGC
>JADXDR010000014.1:288541-387964 GCA_025026875.1 Chlorella ohadii
CCGCAAAGAGGGCCTCCTTCGACCCCCTCCCCCGCTCTTCTCCTCTTCTTGTAGGCCTACTTCCTGACGGGCAAGGACCTGAAGGTGAAGGTGATCAAGGAGGACCCTCGTGGCGTCGTGGCGGAGCTGACCACCAAGGCCTCCGACCTGGCGCCCGTCATGCCCTACATCGTGAGCTCCAAATGGGGTGGCTGCAGAGGGGGAGAGGGTGGTGAGCTTGCCTGGCACCCTCCAGGCTTGGGTTTATAAGGGGACGCAGGACGCATCCAGCAGTTCTTTCGAGTGCTGATGGCCAGCTCAGCCGTTGTAGCAGCAGGGCCAGCCATACACAGCCCTCCCCGCTAGCGCTCGAGCGCTGCCTGCGGCGTGCATGCTGTGTGCTGTTCACTGCACTGTTGGCCCTCCCCCCAACACACAACCCCAGCTTGCTGCGCGTCCCTCCCACTCTGCTGTCGCAGGTCCACGATGGCGACATCATCAAGCATGGTATGCTGGACACCGCCCGCTTCCTGGCCGACGCGCAGGAGCTGCAGGCGGAGGCCACCAAGCAGGGCCGGTGCGCGGGCAGCATGTGGCTGGGGGTGTGATGTGCAGCGCAGGGGAGGGAGGGCATTGCGTCATGCGCAGAGACCAGAATCGGATGTGAGTAGGAAAGGGCACATGGACTGACCTGCAATGCAGAAGGCACATAAGACTGACCTGCCTTTGCCATGCCTGCTGTGCGCCCCACCGCCCCACCCACTGCAGCTATGCCTTTGCCGCTGTGGCGGCCGACGCCCAGTGCTTTGCCAACTCCAGCCAGTCGGCCCTGGACTACGTGAAGGGCCAGGGCAAGGAGGTGCCCACCATGGAAGCTCCCTCCAATGCCGTTCTGTTCACGGCAGCCCACCCCGACCAGGCCGCGGTGCTGGACATCCTTGGCGCCAAGGTCGACGGCGACACCGCCACCCTGTCGGTGCTGCTGGTGGAGGACCCCAAAATGGTGCGCAAGTGGTGCCACTGCGGGGGCAGGCTGGTTGGTTGAATGCGGGGCCAGGCTGGTTGGTTCCAACAATCGGCCTGTCGCGCCTCCTTGCCTGCCCACCCAGCCGATGCACCTCTGCTGCCCCCGGGGATCCTCCCTCTTCCCCACCCCAGGAGCCTGAGGGCACGTGCCACCTGCGCCAATCGAGCGCCAACGGCTACCACTACCACTTCCCCACCGCCTGCTCCGCCACCCAGCTGGCCCTCGACTTTGTGCTGCCCACTGCCGGGCAGGGCGATGTGGCCGTGCCCGGCGCCTTCTCTCTTGCCGTCAAGTTGATGACGCGCCCACCCCCCGAGTGTTGGTATTCCAACAGTTGCTGAAAAGATTTGTGTCATGCGAGCGGTTGAGCCCTTGGGCAGCCGTGGTCACTGTCGATCATGTCGCCTGCGGTGGCATTTGCACATCCAGGGCACTTCTGCCCTTCCATGCGTACGCACCTGCTCCACTCGCTGCTTGACTCTCAGATTTGAGATCTGTTAATCTTAGCCCGCACAACACCTGACGCTCTTCTGCTTACTGCCATCCTCCTGCGACATCCCAGTTTATTGCATGACTATTCCATCCCCCCATTATCCTTCACTAATACAGCGCTCGGTTTTCTTTCAAGGGTGTAACATGTTGCTGCCCAACATACATACAGAATCTTGTTGACGATTGACATAGTGCAGCTGACTCAGGAACAGGATGCTGGGGAGCTCAATATCCACTGCATAATGGGCCGAAGAAGTGGCAGGCACAACGCTTCAGGGTAGCGGTGGTACAGAAAGTGCGGGCTCAGCAGAAGCAGCAGCAGGGCGGCAGCGGTGAGAAGGCGGGGCAGCGGCGGCGACACAAATTTGAAGCAAGCGCGAGCAGCGGCGGCAAGCAGCAGCGGCGGCAAGGGCAGCAGCAGCGGCAGGGAAAGCAGCAACAGCATCATCATCATCAACCGGATCTCAACACGCCGCAGCTGAGCAAGGCGGCAGAAGAATCTGGAACGATGGGCGGCCAAGCAGGCAAAGGCGAAGGGCAGCGAGATGGCGGCGTGAGCGCCGCCCGCCTGCCAGCTGCAAGGTTGCAGCGTGCTTGCTTGCAACCGTCGTTTCGGCCAGTCTTCACAAGATCATGTAGGTCAAGCAAAGCGCAGCATGAGCAGGGCTCGCCTGGCGACCTCGCAGAGATGAGCCGGGCTACAGGTGCAGGACCGCCGCTGGATAGCCGCTTAAGGAGCAGCAGCCGCCTGGCAGTTTGAGCTTCTAAATGGACGCTTGATCGGGCCTAACATGACCGAGCACAACTCCGAGGGAGCCGCGACGCAGAGAGCAACAGGCAGAGGCTGGCCCACTTGGCCTGCTGACCGCCCGTCTCCTGCCCGCCGGCCCGCCAGGCTGGCACCTGGGCCCCGCGTCCTCGTTTGCCTCGAGCAGTCCGCGTGCGCTACTTGACATCCGCGCAGCCGCTTACCGCCGCAAAATTTCGAAATGAAGCTCCGCCTGCTGCTGGTGGCGCTCGGCTGCCTGGGCGCCGCTCGCGCCCAGTTCCCTGCCCTCCCTGCCTCGTGCGTGGGCACTGTGTCCTCGTTCACGGCTCTGCTGGGCGCGCAGACCGAGATCGATGCGGCCTGCCCCAAAGGCGCGACCTCGTGCAGCTCGACCTGCAAGGCGGCCCTGGCCAAGGTGCGGCGGCGGGCGGGCGGGCGGCGGCGGCGGGAGACGAAMGGKCGGATTTGCCATCTGCCGCCYTCTGCGKGCCACAMGCCTTAATCGAMCGTCCAACTCCTTTTCGCATGGCGCAGTATGCTTCCAAGACGGGGGAGCCCGTGGCCTGCCTGCGGGATGCGCTCAAACTGAGCCCGACCACCACAGCCGCGCAGATCAAGGCGCTGGAGGACGGGTGAGAACTGTTTCTCTGTGCGTTGCCCTTGCTTGCTGTTTGGCCAACATCGCCGTGCCATGCAATTGAATTGATTGCAACTGACTGGTTGGGAAATCCTCTCTTGCTGCAGCTTTAAGGCCTGCGGCCTGACCGCCACCACCACGACCACGCCATCGCCCTCCCCCAGCCCTGTGCCCCAGCCATCCCCCAGCCCCAGCCCGGCTCCTAAAGCGTCCCCCAGCCCCAGCCCAGCTGCCCAGCCCTCTCCCAGCCCCAGCCCCGTTGCGCAGCCGCAGCCGTCTCCCATCCCCAGCCCCGTTGCGCAGCCGTCCCCAGTGGCTCAGCCCCAGCCATCGCCCAGCCCCAGCCCTGCTGCTCAGCCTGTGCCTTCGCCCAGCCCCAGCCCCAGCCCCTCCCCCATCCCTGATGTCCCCACCCTGGTGCCCTGGGAGGCTGTGGCCGTCGGTGTGCCTCCCGAGACGGTCGCCGCTGCCCCTGCGCCGGCTGCTGAGGAGCTGAGTGCGGCGCCCGCCCCTGCGCCCGAGGTGGCAGCATTTGATGATGGCGGCAAGGCGGATGCACTGAGCACCGACATCCTGCCGGTGGCGCAAGGTCCGTTGGGAGGGTAGCGGGGCTGGCAAGCAGAGGGTGTTTCGTACGCATGTGCCCTTTGGTACGTCTGCCGCCTCAAGACTGTCATGCCAAGATAAATCTCACTTCACCCCCTGCCAATTTGCCTCGCAGAGGACCGCTCGGCCACGGCAAGCAGCAGCGGCGCCAGCCAGACCGCCCGGTTCACTGCTGGTGTTGTAGCAGCACTGGCTGGAGTTGCGCTGCTGGCATGAGGCCTTGAGTTGCTTTGAGATGAAAGAACCCGCCCAACAGTCACAGAAGCTGTGATCAAGATCCGTCCATCCTCTGATTCCTTCCCATTCCTGCATGGCCTTGCACAGTTGGCCCCGCCTGCCCTTTGCATGCCTCGCATGCAAGCGCAGCACCCTATCTGTTTTTCATTACTTTTAATAACATGTCCTGTAAACCATTTGCCACACAGCTTCCAAGCACAGGTGGTGGCACAGTTGCATATGTCTGCCTGCTGCCCGCCTGCCTTAGCATTACAGGTAGCAGCGCAGCAGCACGCGACGGCAAATTCGCGTGCTGCACAGCCAACCGCTGCCCTTCAAGCGCCTGCCGCCCCGCGCCAAGCAACCAGCAGAGCACCCTGCTGTGCACGCTGCGCCAGGGTCTGCACCGGCACGCTAGCCCTGGCTGCCTCGCGCCGCCGGTTCTGCCCTTCCACTCCCTCCTTGCGCTGGCTGCCCTCCCCATGCAGCACCCGGCTCAGTGCATTGTTGCCCTGCCCGCTGAGCACCAGCAGCAGCGTGTTGGGTGGCAGGCCGGCAGCTAGGCGCGCCAGCAGCATGTCTGCCTGCTGCAGCAGCCGCTTTGCCTCCCCGTCTTGCTGTGCAGCTGCCACAGCAGCTGCCAGGTTGATGGGCCCCGACTGCAGTGGGCAGCGGGGAAGGGCTGCCAGGGTCAGGTCAGGGAGCGTGGAAGGACTGCCAAGTCAACTCAAGACAGATGCCGCCCCTGGCCAACCACATCAGCCTCAGCACACATGACACCTCTGCTGCGTGCTCCCACTCCCTCTGCCTGCCCGCCCACCCTGCTCTCTCCTCCTGTCCTTACCTGAGCTGCCAGCTGCAGCGCTCCATCCTCCAAGTGCCCCCAAAAGTCGGCCAGCTGCAGGTACAGCAGGTCTGGGGGCCGCCGCTGCAGCCGCCGCTCGCTGCCGTTGTGCTGCTGCTGCGCAGCAGGGCCCTGCTCCCCACCTGCCGGCCCTGCGTTTGCCTCTCGCTGCTGCTGCTGCTGCTGCTGCTCAGCAGGGCCTTGCTCCCCACCTGCCGGCCCTCCGCTTGCCTCTCGCTGCTGCTGCTGCTGCTGCTCCCCGCCAGCCACGCCTCCGCCGCTGTTGCCGCTGCCGCCGCCGTTGCCCAGCAGGCCCAGCGCGGTCTCCACCCCCTGCGCATCGCTGCCGGTTGGCACCACCTCCGCTGATGGCACCGCATGCAGCATGAGCGTCTCTCGGGGCGCCACCAGTGCTAAGTGTCTGCCCTGGCTAGCCAGCAGCTCAAACAGGTGGGTGTGGCCCTCCTTGGCAGTAGAGAAGGTGGGCCCCCGGCGCATCTTCAGCTGCAGCAAGGGGCGAGAGTGCAAGTGCGTTGGACAGGATATGGCCGGGACTCCAGTCAATACGAGGTGTGTGGGAAAAGAGGGCACACACGCTCATTCACAGGCAAGCAGAGCCCCCGTCGAATGTCCGCCTGTTCAAAATGCAGCACTAGTCTGCCTCACCTGCACCGCCTCCAGCGTGCAGGCGGCGTCTGTGTGGCTGTCGTGGGCGCCCTCCTGGATCTGCCTCCCCAGCAGTCGCTGGGCCAGCAGCTTCAGGGAGGGCAGCACCGGTAGACCCTAAGGGTGGGAATGGCAAGCCGAGTCTGAGCGTACATGGCCTTGCTGCTTGCTTGTACGCCTCTTGCTGCAGGATCAGGTGAACATCAGCAATGTGCAAGCGGCATGTTGCAATTGCGCACCCGAGGGCTTGGAAAGATGGCGGCCGAGTCGATGCAGCGGCCGTGCACCATCTGCAGCACCTGCAGGGCAGTTCAGGGAGAGAATCGTGGGAGAAGGCCTGTGGCAGAGAAGGAGTTGTGTGGTTCCTTGCCTGCAGCAGCTGCAACTCATGCACGACCCGTCTCCCCAATTGGTCGCCACCCAGCCTTTCACCTTGAGGTCGTTCTGCAGCGTGTGTCCCACCTGGAAGCATGGGCGGCCGTTGGGGGCAGGGAGGGCAGTTGTTCATCGGCAGCGGACCAACAGAGGCAGCGCACAGCAAGAGGCAATGGTGGAAGCACACAACTCCAACATGCGGTGGCCGCACAGCACCCATGAGCATACAGCCCACTGAGCATACAAACATCGCCCCACCTCACCAGCAGCGTGTGCGGGCCAATGTGCTTCAGCACCATGCGCTGCGCATCCGCCAGCGTGGTGTTGCACCCAGCCAGCATCTCAGCAGTGATGCCTGGAGGCTTGGGATGCATGGGAGGCAGCAGCAGCTGGGCAGGGTGTCGAGGTTGCAAGGTGCAAGGTCCGGGCTGCCACGCCAAACAACCTTCCCTTTTATCTCTAGCTTTCACAGGGCCACGGCCAACGACAGCCCGACACACAGCCTATGCGGCTGCACATCAGAACAATCCCGTCCCCCTGTTGTGTGTGTGTCTTGTCACCCAAACCAACCTGACATCCTCTTCACCTCAACCCACCCGAGTACTTGGTGTTGTGGTCCAGCACGGGCCTCTGCGGCAGCACCAGCTGGTCCAGCAGGGAGCGGCCCTCGCCGTCCACCAGCGTCACGCGCGCCAGCTCAAACCCCGCGGCAGTGATCACCTGGCAGGGGAGCAGGGGCCAGCGACTGGGCCGTGATGGGGTTGGGAATAGTAGCATGTAGATGGTCAGGAATCGGTGCAGGTAGATTAGTTCAAACCTGCTGCTGCATGTCCAAGTAGTGTTGTAAAACCTGCACCCACCATCTCGCAGTCCACCGCTGCCACCGCCTGGTGGGCTGGCTGCTCTGCAAGGCGACCAGAGGGGATGTACGGCGGAAGGCACAAAGTAATTCCAAGATGCTGGCTGCAACCGCATGCGCACGGCTAGCCAGCATACATGCACACACACCTCCCCACATCAATGGATCCTGCATCACTCCCCANACACGTTTCNTGCTCTCCCACCTGTGCTGGATGCTGCTGCTTGCCCANCCTGCTGCTCCGTAGACACCCAGCCAGGCGGCAGCTGTGGCAGGCCTGCATTGTCGCTTCTATTGCCTCCATTGCCGCTGCCCTCGCCTGACCCCCCGACCGCTGTCGCTGCCGCCGCCGCCGCCTCGGGGCATCCGGCCGGGTAGGACAGCTGCCTCATCTGCCGCGGCGTGCAGCAGTAGAACTCAGGTGGGAATGGCAGCTGCGCAGCTGTGGGCAGCTGCCCGGCCGCTGCCTCTGCCGCTGCGCCGGCCGCCGCCGCTGTGCCTGCTGCCGCCGCGGGGTCTGAGGGCGGCTCCGGCTGCTTGCGCTTCTTCCCCGCCCCGCCGCGTCCGCCAGACGTGGGCACCGACAGCAGCGCCACAGTGGTCTGAGAGGGCACCTCGGATGCAGACACCGCCTGCACCTCCACCCGCTGCTTGGCCGCCGCCTGCAGCTGTGGCAGGGCGGGCGGCTTCTCCCAGCGCAGGGCGTGCTGGTCCACCCCCGGCAGCTCCACTAGCACCACACAGTTGGGGCGGCCCTGCGGCAAAAAAACGAGAGAGAAATAAGACTGAAATGTGAGGGCACAGGACTGTGCAGCAGAATTTGCTACTAGGGGACGGCAAGCGCAGCCTGGGCCAAAGCACGAGCCACCAGGCCAGCCTCACATGGATGGACAGCCAGTGCGGGCGTGGCCGCCCCGCCAGCAGGTGAAGCAGCAGCTGCTGCACGTCACTGGCCGTCAGCCGGGACGAGCGAATGGCCAGCTGGCGCAGCGGCGGCGGCGCTCCTGCTGCTGCAGCTGAGGCCGCTGCCGCAGACGCCTTGGCGACCGCTGCTTGCGTGGGGCCGGCAGCCGCTGCTGCTGCTGCTGCTGCTCCCCCTGCTCGTGTACCTGCTGGGCGTGCTGGGCGTGCTGAGCCTGCTCCGCCTGCTGTGCCTGCTGAGCCTGAGCCGCCGGATGCTGTGGCCTGCCCGGCATGGGACACACTGCTGGCTGCCGCTGCCTCGGCCAGAGCATCTGGGGCAAAGTCCGCCTCATTTAGCCGCCGCTTCTTACGCAGGCTGCCCTCCAGCCAACCATAGTGCACAATTTGGCACGCCTTGTGATTTGAAGCTACTGGTGCTGCTGCCGCTGCTGCATTGGGCTCGTCGCCAACCAGGCAGTGCGTGGGCTCACTGCTCTTGCCGGCAGCACGAGCGGCTGTGCCATCTGCCGGGCGCAGCAGGGAGCCGCCCTGCTCTGCGAGGCGGGTCTCCCAAATCTTCAGCCGTGCCTGAGCCTGCTGAGCAGTGAAGGCCGGTGAAACAGCGATCTGCAACAGGTGATGCAGGGGTGGAATGAGGCGGCAAGACGGCGACCGATCAAGCGGCAGCGGCGGCGGCGGCGGCGGCGGCTGCAAGTGCCATCGGCTGGGTCTGTCATCAATAACGCGTGCGACGAAATGAATAACGAGGTCTGTGAGCGCTACTTCACTGTGCAGCCGGCGAACATTGGTCGCCGTGCCTGGTGCAGGGTCTATCAGGGCTGAGGGACGGCCATTCTGGAAGATTGAGGGTTGTGCACTTTCGGTGCTGAAGCGGGTGGGTATTTCGGGCGCTTTCCACCCTGCTGCCGCTGCCGCCTGCTTGGCGGCTTCGTGCGCAGCTGCGGGCAGCGATCCAGGCAGTCGGGGTGCCTTATCAGAAGTTTGTTGAATTGCACATTCTGATCCTGGGACGCACAACTTTGAACTGCATTGCTTAGCGTCCCTGGGAGTACAGCGGCCCCGTCACAGGTCTGCTGGGTTGCGCACCAGTGCGGAGGTAGGAGGGGTGGAGCAGTGCCAGACCAGAGGTCGCCGGGGTGCAAAGCAGGGCCCGATTCCAGTAATTCACACCAGCAGTAACGTGACGCCGCGGATGCAGAAGAACAGCGTCTGCCCAGCCACTTGCAGGGCCGGCAGCAGCAGCCGCTCCAGCCCGGCAGGAGAGCAGCAGGCGCGGGTTGCGACGGGCACAACCTACATGGGAGTAAATACTGCATTAGCTGGAACACATTAAGCAGCAGCATGGCTCATAGTCAGGGAATCGTGCTATTGCTGCCACGGAGCGTCTGTAGCTGTGATTCCAGCATGCAGCCATTGCAATATTCAGGCGGTGCGAGCTGCCGCCTCTGGGCGGGAGCCCTGATTTCTTGATTGCAGACGCTCTGCCGGGCGAAGTAGTTTGTGATTTGCTCAGCCTCCAAATCTCGACCATCTCCTGCACCCGAGCAGCGCACAGCCCCTGAGACGCGGCACTTTGCGGCAAGCTGGTGGCGGAGCCTTTGGTGCTGGCCCTCATTGCCAGCGTTGGTATGGGCGCGATGGAGGCGCTGAGGAAGCTGGCAAGGTGAACGGCGGCGTGCAGCAGCAGTTCGACAACTGCTTTCCCGCCCGTGGCACCGGTAAACTGTTTGGCCCTGCACAAATGATTTCTAGCAGTGCTGCAAACTAGGACCAGCCAGCAACACGTGCTTCCGCCGCTACCACCACTGCCGCCGCCGCCGCCTCACCGCCGCTCAGTCTTGCCCCCTCCGCCAAACAACCACCCCAGGCTGCTGAGCCTGGACGAAGGCAAGCCGGGCCGTCGCCCGCAGGACGACCAGCAGCAGCAGCGCCGGCAGCAGCAGCAGCAGGAGCGCCAGGAGGCCAAGGCTCGGGCGCAGGCGGCAGCAGCCGGACAGCCGCGGCCACCGCCGCCCAAGGGCCCCTGCGGCTGCGTGGCGGCCTTGCCGCAGGGCGGCGCAGTGCACCCGCTGCCGCTGGCGTCTGCGTTGCGCAAGGGCTGCCCGCCCTGGAACTCGAAAAACAACCCAGACCTGAGCTGTGTGCAGCTGATCCCGGGGCAGGATGTGCTGCACGTTCGCTACCCAGCCGGCAGCAGCACGCCCAGCAGCGGGCGCCGCGGCGGCGTGCTGCTGCGGGGCTTGGCTGCTGGCCTGCCTGCCACCGACGCCCTGCTGCAGTTTGACTTCCGCACAGACCCCGGGTTTGACTGGACCCGGGGCGGCAAGCTGGGCGGCGGCCTGCAGATTGGGCAGTGAGTTGCTCATGGTGGTGCTGCTGCTGCTGCTGCCGCTGCTGCTGCTGCTGTGAGGGCATTGCATTGATGGCAACATGTCATGCCAGGCTGGCCACCTGCGCTCATGTGCCAGTTTGCGTGGAGCTGTGCAGAACCAATGCTCACCTGAAATGCTCATAAGCTTGCGACGTTGCATGCCTGCCTCCCTGCCCGCAGCGGCGCGGCGTCTGGCTACAAGCACAGCACCACCGCCGCCTCTGCGCGGCTCACATGGGCGGCTAATGGCGCGCTGCATCTGTACGTCTACCCTATGGAAGGCACGCAGCAGGACCCCAGCTATGCCAGCGTGTGCAAGCTGGGGGCGGGCTGCGGCGACTCAATGTTCCCCGGCACATTCAAGGTGGGTCGTGTGGCTGGTGATGGTGCTGGTGGTGGGGCTGGCGGGCTTGCCCTGGCTAGGATAACTGGCCCCAAGTGCTGTAGTGCAGGCTTCGGTGTAGCGCGCGGCCAGCCGCAGCGCTTGCATTTGGTGAAGCGCAGCGCCCACAGTTGCTGAAACGCTCACCAGCTCCAGGCCTAAATGCACCCACCAGCCGAAGCCTGGCTGTGCTGGCAACTGCCTCCCAATCATAGGTGCTGGACCGCCCCAACACCAGCCTGCTCCCCCTGCCGCCCCCCTGCACAGGTGGACCGCGGCGTGTGGAACCGGGTGCAGATCCGCGTGCGCCTCAACCGGCCCGGCTGTGCGGACGGCATCGCCGGCCTGGGCGTGAATGGCCACTACAGAGAGTTTGATCGAATGGTGTGGCGCAATGAGCCGGGTACACGCATCACCGAGGTGGGAGGTGGGGGAGCGTGGTTGCATGGGGGCATGAGCTCACATGAATGACGGGGAGATGGCCTTGAATTTAGGGGCTGGTGCGCAAGGCGCGCAGGGATATTAAGTGACGGGCATGTTGACTGAGAATTTGCCGGGATTCCTGTGCTGCAGGCGATGCTGCTGACATTCTTTGGCGGATCCTGGAGCACACCCATCGACACCTGGTGAGGCTTGGTGGCTGACCAAATGGCAGCAGGCAGGTTGATCGGTGGCAGGAGCATGACCAGCTGTTATGTTCCGGCAGGGTGTGCAAGGTGGTTCATCACTGATGGCTGTCGTCCACAGCTGATGTCTGCTCTCTCACCACTGCTCCCCGCAGGATCGACTTCGCCAACTTCTCACTCACTGTGCTGGAGCGGGGGCTTTAATGCCGGTGTGCAAGGCATAAGCGGTCCCTGCTTGCTTGGCACTGTCCCGCACTATGTAAGAATCATTGGATTTTTGAATGAGGTTACACAGCTGCAATGGCATCTGCAAGCTCTCCAGAAGACGGGGTCCATACCAAGCCACGTCGGCGCCGCCGCTGCGCCCCGGTCAGCGTGCGGCGCCGCCGCCCACTTGGGGCTGGCGCAACGCCCTCTTGCTAGAACCAACCACTCTCTGGATCAACTGCGACTCGAACCGAACTTGGAAACTTGCGCTCGGAAGCGTTTGCAAGGCGCACAACACACTTTCAGGCCAGCGGGGTGTCGGAGCGGGGTCGGAGGGTGCGTCGCCAGTGCCTCGGCGTGCATGTGAGCGATCAGCGGCAGGGGGCGGCGCACCGCAGCCAGCCAAGCCAGCCTGAGGGCGGTCGCCGCGGCGCCGGCGCCGCCGCTCTTGGCTTCGTGGCCGGCAGCCTGATGCCCCCATTTGTCGGGCAGCAGCGTGCCCTTGAACATCGCAACCTGTAGCCGGGAGCTGACTGCAGCCAATTTCACGCATGCCTGCCTAGCGCTATAGCGCAACAAGCTCACCCATGTATGCACTGCAGACCGGAGCTAGACTGCGAAGCAATGGAGGGCCAGGAACCGGCACAGAAGCTTGCCTACGGCCTGCCAGAGCACCTGCAAGGCAAGGAGTGAGAATCGCTTCGCCTGCGCTCACTTCAGCTGGTTTAGCTGCCGCTGCTATTGTGCCCGCAACTGTGCCCTCCCCTCCTGTGCGGTCCTGCAGGCAAGCAGGTGCAGGCGGAGGTCAGATTGCATGCGGCCTAATGAATCAGAGTGCCCCTCCCCTTGCCCTCTCCTGCCGCAGGCAAGAAGGTGCAGACGCAGGCCAAGACTGGGCACGAGGAGGGCGAGAAACGCTGGAAGCAAGAGGAATGGGAGGGTGCCCCGGCAGAGCACCGCGAGGCCGACACGGGAGTGCCGGGCACCTCCTCACCGCGGTGGGTGTTGGACATTGGGGGGTGAACACTGCTAGACGATGCCTGATGGATGCGTGATTGAGCGGCGTATTGAAAGCTGAAAGGGTTTGGCAAACAGCTCCCCGTGGCGCGCAGGGGTGTGGTCGCCGCGGCACGTGCTTGTGTCGCCCAGGCCTAAGCTCAATCATTGGCCTAAGTGGTCCAATCTCGCAACCTACTCTGATCACAGATCTGTGGCTTTCTGTTCTCTTCTAACTGCAGCGGGAAGGTGCCTGAGACGGTGGAGGGGCGCGAGGGGTGGCGCGACTGAGATTTGAGTGGACTTCGAGCGAGAGGAGCGCACCCCTGCTGAAGTAAAGACGCAGGTCAAATGCGCCACCTGCCCTGTATCGTATGTTTCTTCTTTGTATGCTGCTTGATGCTTGCATGAGCACTCTAGCAAACGCCCTGCTTGATTGTCCCAGGCCAGCCCAGCAAGCCCAGTTTGATGCCACGGCCCATCCGGCCACGCTGGCCTGCTTCGCTGCACCCTTCACCGCCTGTTGCATTGCTGCTCTTATGCACGAACCTGATTACATGTGATGCTATTGTGCAAAAGAAGGAAACAGAGGCCGATTGGTTGAGGCTAGTGGCAACAGAGGGTGGCCCGACCGATTCGCCGGCGTGCCTCGCTGGCGGCCGCTGCCGCCACCGCCGCATGAGAGGCGCATTGCGCTTTGTATGGCGGTCAAGCCACCGGCAAGCACAACTGTCATCGCCTTTGCTGCCGCAACAAGCCCGCTGGGGCCTCTGGAAGCCATGGCCGCTTCGCTCTCTGTACAGGCCAAGCCATTCACCGCGCCGGCCAGCGCTCGTGCAGGCGCTCGCGCCCGCTGCACTGTTGTGCGCTGCGCCGCCGATGGCAAGCTGGAGGTGGGTGGGCGGCGGCGAGCGGCACGGTGGGCGGCGGCCAGCAGCGGCGCCGGCCTACAACGGTACGCAGTCGTGCAATCCCACCTGTGTGATGCAATCCAACTGCATCTCGCTGCGCAGGTCGTGGTGACGGGCGCAGGCGGCCGCACCGGCGCACTGGGTGAGGGCCATGGCGCCGCGCACCCTGCGCTGTTGTGGTGAAGCGCTGGGTGCTAAGCATGGCCGCCGTTGCCAGCGTTGCCGCCATCCCCAGCAGCCGCCTCGCTAGCTTATGAGGAATGCTCTTGAATGCTTGCCAACCTAATGTCCTGTTTACCCGCCCGGCAGTCATGAAGAAGCTGCTGGAGCGGCAGGACCGCTTTGCGCCCCGCGGCGTTGTGCGCTCCGACAAGAGCGCGGGCCAGCTGCGCGGCTACGGTGGGTGCTGTTTGCTGAGCTGTGCCGGTTGTGTCTCCATGGAGCGAGGAAGGGAGTGTGCTGCATGCGGTGCTGCCCTGCCAACTGCTGCACAAGCACATGCGCTGCTTTGTGTCCCGTGTGACGGTACGTTCTGCCCAAGGTGGACGAGGGAGGTGCATCATGCAGTGCTGCCCTACCGCTGCCCCACATCAAGCAGGTGCCACCGATGCCCAGCTGTTTGTGGGCGACATCCTGCGGGAGGGCGGCGAGGGCGTGCTGAAGCGGGCCATGGAGGGAGCCGATGCGCTGGTGAGGGGGTGGGGGAGCGGTTTGGGCGGGGCTGAACTTGTTCGGAAGGCAAGCAGCGGACGTGGGGCGGTGGTTATGCAAGAAGGCTTGAAAACAATCCGGAAATGCCGGCCCCCTGAAATGTGGCCTCGCAACCTCACCTCTGGCCCCATCTTTGCAGGTCATTGCCACTTCCGCAGTGCCCAAGATCAACCCGCTGTCGCTGGTGCCCGTCCTGCTGGCCAAGCTGTTCCGGAAGGAGGGTGTGCGCCCCACCTTCACCTTCAAGGAGGGCCAGGCAAGCAGCTGCATAACAAACAGTGGGGGCAAGCACAGCAGAGCTGGGCACAGCACATGCCAGCAGCTGGTGCAGGCGTAGGGTTTGCGCTTTGTGGGTGCAGGTTCTCAGGTTATCAGCCAGCCGTTGTTGATGCCGCTGCTCAGTGGCGATGTCTTGCTCTGCACCCCCATGGCTCCCTGCAGATGCCTGAGCAGATTGACTGGGAGGGCCAGAAGGCGCAGATCGATGCAGCCAAGGCTGCGGGTGCGGCCACCTGGCTGCCTTTTCTGCTGCTGCCGCTGCTGCTGCCACTAATGCTGTGCTTTGGCAGCTTCTGGCATGCTGCCCTTTGCGCTGTGCATCCTGTGGTGCACCACCGTATTTTGGTTGGACGCTCTTGCGTTTCTATGTTGCTGCACTCGCCATCACTTCTGCACAGTCCTCCATGCCGATCTGCCCGCCTATCTTCCCCCCAGGTGTGAAGCACGTGGTCATCGTTTCATCCATGGGCGGCACGGACCCTAGCAACTTCCTCAACACCATCGGTGAGGGCCAGACATAGCTTGCCGCCTGCCCACCGCTGCTGTTGCTGCGCCTCCTGCTGTTGCTTGCTGTGCCGTGTCACCCGCTGCCGCTTACGGCAAACCCGCTGCTGACCTCACTATGCTGACCATTGCTTGCCCTCCCACTGTCTACGCAGGCAATGGCAACATCCTTGTGTGGAAGCGCAAGGCTGAGGAGTACCTCATCTCGCAGGCAGCCGGTGGCGACCTCACATGTGCGCGGCTGCTGTGCTGCTGACTTACAGAACCCATGGTGGCAGCCGTGTACAGCGCTCTTAGCCGACTTGGGCATCCTTATTCCGCCTGCCCCGCTGGTCCAGCTTGCCCTGCATGTCGTGCAGTCAGGCTGGCCAGCCGTCTGTGCCTCACCCGTCAGTCCTCTTCCCATCCACACACAGATACTATCGTGCACCCGGGCGGCCTCATCGATGAGGAGGGCGGCAAGCGGGAACTGGTCATTGATGTGGACGACACCCTGATCAACAGGCAGGGCACACGACCAGAATGCTTGCTGGAGCCGCGCAGTTGCGGCTGCCTTGAGTGCACAGCTGCTCCAGCTGCTATGCGCGCTCCACCTGGCCTGTCAAAGCGGCACCACCCCGCCACGTGCGCCCCTGCAGCCCATGCAAAGCCTCTTCTTCCACCCGCCCCTGCCCACTGCCGCCCTGCAGCAACAGCAAGAACCGGCGCATCCCGCGCGCCGACGTGGCGGAGTTCTGCGTGCAGAGCCTGGTGGTTGAGGAGGCCAAGAACCGCTCGGTGGGCTGGGGACTGGGGCAGCCATGCGGGGTGGTGTGGAGTGGCACACACAGCAGCAATGATGCTGCCAAAATCCCCTGCCACTCCACACGGCTCAGTTTGTTGGCTTCACTGCCATGGCCGCGTCGATTTGCGTGCAACCAGCAGGCAGCAAAACACGTGCATTCACACTCCCTGGCGCAGGTGGACCTGGCCAGCAAGGAGCCGGGCGATGGGGCGCCCACCACCGACTTTGCCGCCCTGCTGCGCGCCATGCCCAAGAACTGGTGAGGGAATGCGCAACATGGCATGCTGGCGGTGCCCTCTTGTGTCCTTGCTGGTTGGGCAGCTACCCAACCACCCACCTGGGGCTTTGTCTGTGCTGCCATCTGACCCGTCAATGCAAGCTCCCGTGCTCTGCCTCCCCTGGTTTTGCAGTGACTATGCGCTCCCGAAGGTGGCGGCGGGTGCCACTGCATGACGTGGCGGCATGGCGCCGCGGACACAAATTGAACCCCTTGGAATGATTTCATTGCCGCCTTTGAGACTGAATCCTGTGAACCTGCACCCTGAATTTCTATGGCAAGCAGCAAATGTGTAAACAACCCTGTGCTAAGGGGCCTGGTGCTTGCATCAAGTTGCGCTGTGCGCTCGGCAGGCGGGCGGTGCCAGGGTTCTTCTCTTCGCCCCCTGATGTCCCGTGGTGCACCTGGCAAGTCAGCCTGCATGTCGGGACGAGGGTGGAGAGCGGCAGCAGTTGGAGGAGGAGAACTCCGAGGGTTCGAATGAGGGTGCGCACGCTGACGACCGCAGGGGCTCCAGTGCATGCTTCTGCAGATCCAAACACTGAAGAACGCCCACTGGCAAGCGGACCAGTTGGCCCAGCCACCGCTGCAGCGCCATCGCCACCAGCGCCTGCTGCCGCCTCCATGTGCCTCTGCAGACGATGGCTTCCAAGTCATCAATGATGTGCTGCAGTACCCCTTCCCCTGCCAAATTTGCGGCGCTCTGGTGTCTGAGGAGGTGGGTGCTCTTACTGTGAGTGTGCCACGTGCTGTCCTCAACCTACATTGACCGAGTCTCAAATTGCACCCGCAGGAGGCGGATGAAGGGCTGGGCTACCAGCTGTGCAACCGCTGCTGGCCCGACGCACCCGCCTCAATGGCACACCACACCCACAACGACTACGACATTGACGGCCAGGGCATCATTTGGAGCAGCTGGCCTGACGCGCCAGGCAGGTTCATCACCAGATGGCCCTGCACTAATTTGGTGCTGCTTCCCTTGCGGATGAAGGGCCTCCCAGCTGGCTGCATTGGTGCAACTGATGCTGACGCTGTTGCAGTGCGTGGCGCTGCAGCAGCTGATCGTGAGCCGCTGTTGGCCGGGTTGCTGTGCAGAGCCATACACCGACCTCCAGAGCATGCCGACTTGGCGGCACCATCCAGACCTCGAGCACTACAGGCGAGACTTCCAGCAGGCAGGAGGCTGCTGCTTGCCTTTTGACTGCTCAGCACGAGCATTGTGGTGAGCTGGAATACTGCCAGTTCTGCATGCACCGAGCTGCGTTTGCTCTGCTTGCTCACCTTTGCGCAGGCGCTTCCCTCTGAGCAAGCTGAGGCAGCAGCTGAGCATCAGCAGGAGCGGAGGCACCTACACCTGCTTTGTGTGCGATCAGGAGCACACACACGAGGCGCCACGGCCTGCATGGCTTCTAGACGCACCAGTGCTGCAGATTGCGCCTGCAGCAGTTGGCAGGCAGGGCGCCGACGCAGCGGCGCACGGCCAGGAGAGAAGGCGGTGAGAAGCTCCTGGCCGAGCGGGCGCAACAAGCGCCGGCGGCAGCTACTGATGAGGCGCAGCAGGTGCAGCAGCAGCATGGGGACGAGGAAGCTCCCAAGCCGGAATGAGTATGCCCAGCGCGGCACCGCTGGCGGGACCGACTTGTTGAGCCGGTGATGGCGCATGTGAGAATCGTTGCATCTGCATATGCATCGGACTGACCGGCTGGACCTTAATTGTGTGTGTCCATGGGTAACATTACGTGAACGGTGCAGTCTCCTGTGTGCAAAGTGCTGAATGCAGCAGGGGACCAGCTCGATGGGCTCTCGGCCCAGGGGCGGAGGCGCAGGGTCGGCGGTGGGGCGGGGGTGTGCAGCCGGCGCGCTTGCAGCTTTGAGCAGTCAGCTCGGGGCCAACCTTGCGTCTGCGAGACCCTGATGGCGATTTTGCAAGCAGACCCCTCGGCTGAGCTGGCGCCATCGGGAGGATGAGATGTGCCGGCGCCTGCACAGGGCCCCGTCGCCCTCGCCCGTTGCTTCCCGCACATCTGAGCAGTCGCGCCTAGTCAAAATGCAGGCCGCCGCGTGCACCGCTGCCCCCGCTCTCAAGGGCTGCCGCGCGGCGCTGCCGGCGCGTGCCCCCCGGGCCCAGCGCGCTGTCGTCCGCGCCCAGGCCGGCAAGCTGGATGTGCAGGTGGGCCTGCAAGCGGGCCAGGGGGCCGGTAGAGTCCAGAAGCCTTGATCTCAGGCCTGGAGCCCTGGAAGCTTGCAGGCCAGCGCTTGCTCCCGGCATTGACGATGTGTGGGTCCACAAGCCCAACACGCGGCCATGGGCCCTGCGAGCCGGCCTGCCCCTGCCGCCGCCGCCGCCCCAGCTCCCGCCCGCCGCCGCACCTGTGCAGGAGGCCGTGGCCAAGAGCGCGGCCCTGGCCGGCTTCAGCGCCGCCCTGCTGTCCGCTGGCAGTGCCAACGCGGCCATGGAGGTGGCCAGCATCGCTGCCGGCGACAACCGCTTCGGCACCATCGCCCTGCTGGCCGTCCCCGTGCTCGGGGTGAGGCTCGGGCGGCTCGCTTTTGCTCGCACGGTGGCCCATTGCATGTGCATGCGCTGCAACGTGCACAATGCCTGCCATGCAGCATTTCTCACCAACCCTGCCATTCCCCTCTGCCCCCGCTGCCGCAGTGGGTGGGCTTCAACATCCTGAACCCCCTGCAGAACCAGCTGGAYGCCATGTCCACGGGCCAGTACACCGGCGTGGCTGCTGGCGGCGCCAAGAAGGCCACCAAGAAGCGGGGCATCGCCGCTGGCCTGGGCCTGACCGCCGCCAGCCTGCTGGCCGCGCAGCAGGCGGATGCCGCGCAGCAGGTGGCTGACCTGGCCGCTGGCGACAACCGCTTCGGCACCATCGCCCTGCTGGCCGTGCCCGTGATCGGGTGAGTGGCAGACCGCCAGCAACCGGCTTTTGGGTGCCGAGAGAGCAGCTGCAGCTGAGGCGTGGTCACAGTGATTGCGTCGGTGCATCGTGCAGCGCATGTGCTTGCTCTGTACAGCTGGGTTGAGGCCTGCATATGTGCCTGTTGCCCTTGGTGACTGCGGAATGGTGACTGCGGGATGCTGACCGCGGCGCCCTGCCCCTGCTCCCCTCCCCTGCGCCGTGCAGCTGGGTGCTGTTCAACATCCTGGGCCCCCTGCAGAACCAGCTTAACGCCATGTCGCAGGACGCGCCTGCCCCTAAGAAGGCCACCAAGAAGCGGGGCATCGCCGCTGGCCTGGGCCTGACTGCCGCCAGCCTGCTGGCGACCCAGAGCGCCGAGGCCGCGCAGCAGGTGGCTGACCTGGCCGCCGGCGACAACCGCTTCGGCACCATCGCCCTGCTGGCGGTGCCCGTGCTGGGGTGAGTGGATTTGATGCCCCTTTTCTCGGCACAAGGCAGCCTCGCTTGGCAAATCATAGCCGTTTTGGGGGCTGGCCGAGCGGCAGCGATTGCATTCATGCTCACGATTGCAGCGCTGCACTTGCAAGGTCCAAGCAGCTGGCTTACATGCCACACACCTCATGCTGCTGCCCGCTGACGTGCTGCGCTGCGCCTCCCCTCCCCGCCTGTGTGCAGCTGGGTGGGCTTCAACATCCTGAACCCCCTGCAGAACCAGCTGGACGCCATGTCCACGGGCCAGTACACCGGTGTGGCTGCTGGCGGCGCCAAGAAGGCCACCAAGAAGCGGGGCATCGCCGCTGGCCTGGGCCTGACCGCCGCCTCCCTCATGGCGACCCAGAGCGCCGAGGCTGCGCAGCAGGTGGCCGACCTGGCCGCCGGCGACAACCGCTTCGGCACCATTGCCCTGCTGGCCGTGCCCGTGATCGGCTGGGTGCTGTTCAACATCCTGGGCCCCCTGCAGAACCAGCTGAACGCCATGTCGCAGGAGAAGCCCGCCGCCAAGGGTGGCAAGCGCAAGTGAGCTCCGCCCGCGCTGCGCTGAGCGCCGCCGATGCTGCCCACTTGTTGCTCCCGTGGCCGGGCGCGCCCCCCACTGCCTCGCCACACTTGTCTGTTTGGTCCGGCTTCTGATTTCATGCCGCTCGCGGCCGCAAGCCCGTTTCCACACGCACCAGCCACACACCCCCGAGAAGAGAACTCACGAGTGTACCTTGCCTCTCCTTCCTGCTGCCTGATCTCGGGCCGTTTCTGCTCCGTTTTCACATAACTGTGTACGCCCAACACTGCTTTGTAATTCTGCCCTCGCTGCCACGCTGCTGCCAGGGGGCAGTGGCCGGCGGACGGCTAAGCGCTGGGAAGCGCTGCGCCCTGCCCTGGATGGTGCGTGCTGGAGCTCCCGATCGCTTCAGTGCACTTCTATTGGTTACAACCACGCCTGGGCGAGCCAGGGAGCGGCACAGCGCACAGACGCGCCGTTTAGCGGGAGCGAGCTCCTTGTCTGCAGTAGATGCCCTAGTCGGGCGGTCCGATGGCTGCTGCTGAGCATCAGGACACCGTGCCACCCGTGGGGGCGCGCCTGCAGGCGAGTTTGGGCTTGGGCTGGGCGCTCGCCCTCGCTAGCCCGCCCCACAGCCTGCCCGATGCCTTGCTATCGACGGTAAGGGTGTACCGGTTCCCAGACTTATACCGCTCGCTCCCCGCAGGTCCACCAGCCCAGCGGCAAGTGGGCGGAGGCGGCGATCGTCGCGCCTGAGGGCGCTCGCGCTCCCCCGGGCCTGCCGCACTGCCTGCAGTACAAGGACAGCCTGGAATGGGTGCGCTTCGTCAGCACCGGCGTGCTGGAGGGCTGGGCCCAGCCGCCAGGCAAGAAGGGCGCAGCGGCAGCGGCGGCCGGCCCGCCAAGCAGCGCGATCGCGGTGCGGTCGTTTGTGGTGCTGCCGGAGGGTGCCAGCACCAAGGGGCGGCCCAGGAGGGAGGTCAAGGAGGCCATGGATGCAGCGGTGGAGGCCGCGGAGCTGTACCAGCAGCAGCGTGCCAGCAGCGGCGGTGGCGGCAGCGACGGCAATGGTGGCAGCCCGGCGAAGCGGCGGCGCTTGTCCGCTGCTGCCGACGGCAGTCGAGCAGCCAACGGCGGTGCTGCTGCGCCTCCAGCTGCACAGCGGCATGCACAGCCCTCCAGTCCTGGTGCTGATGATGCTGCAGCCGGCCAGCAGGGGCAGGCACCCGAGGCAGGCGTGCCTCTTGGCAAGGAAAGAGGCCTGGGRGCTGCACCCAGCACGGGCGGCAAGCGGCGACGGCCGGGCSGCCAGCCGCCGCCGCAGCAGCAGCAATCCATCCAGCAGCAGCAGCAGCAGCAGCAGCAGCAGCAGCAACCCAGCCAGCAGGAGCCTGCTGAGGGTGAGCAGCCCGTGGCAGCGGCAGACCGGTCTCCAGCGCTGCAGGCAGCGGAGGTACAGGCAGCGCTGCAGCACGCCTCAGAGCCAGCTGGCCAGCCGGCGGCCGAGCAGCCTGCAGCTGCCGCAGCACAGCCCGAGCCAGTGGTACAAGCCAAGGCGCCGCCCAAGNCCGCCNTGCTGTCACAGAGCTGGGCCTCGGGCTGGCCATGCTGGCACCCCTGGCCACGGTTCCTGTGGGGGATGATGAGCGAGAGAAAGGCAAGCGGCCAGCCGCTGCTTCCCCTCCAGGCAGCAGCAAGCAGCGGCCAAGCAGCCAACGGGAGCAGCGGCCGACGCAGCAGCAGCGGCAGCAGCGGGAGCGGGANGATGGCAAGCAGCAAGGGGCGGCCGCTGCACCAGCAGCCGACTCCAGGAGGCCACAGCCAGGGCAGCAGGAGCAGCAGCAGCAGCAGCAACCACAGCAGCAGCAGCAGCAGCAGCTACATACACGGCCCTCCTCGCGCCAGCAGCCGGAGCGGCCACCTTCTCAGCAGCAGCAGGCGCAGCAGGCAGAGCGGCCGCCCTCACAACCTGACGAGGGCGGTGCAGCGCCGCCGGCAGCGGTGCCTGTGGCGGAGCGGCCTGGCGACAAAGCATGCAAAGCGTTTGAGGCGCTGCTGCCGGGCCTGACGCTGATGAAGGACAAGATCCACGGTGCAGCGGAGGCAGCCATCTTGGCAGGTGGGCAGGCGTCTGCATAAGCTAGGTTAGGGTGTTGCCTGGCCGGCCCTGCTGGAGCATGCAAGCTCAACTGGAACGCAAAACCCTGCATGCTCCCGCCCTGTGTGCTCACTTCAACGTCCACCTGCCCGCTGCTGCTCCCTGTGCAGGCCAGCTGGGTGCGTGCAAGGAGGTGGTGCACCGAGTGCTGGAGCACATGGAGCGGGAGGCGGCGGCAGACAAGCGCGTGCCACATTTCTACCTGCTGGACGCCATACTGGCGGTGCGTGCAGTACAACTGGGGCCAGCTGGGCTGGATGTGGGAGGGATGGGTGAGACGGCGACTGGTTGGATTTGGGGTTGGCTTGCTGCCTAAATTTTATATCAACAGCCCTGCTGCGCCTGCTCTGCAACAGCTGCACCTTGCTTCTGCCCACCTGGATGTGACTCCACGCCTCACCCGCCCTCCTTCCCTGCCCAACTGCCAAAAGATGGCCCGCAAGAATGTGGAGGGCCGGGGCCCCGGATCCATTGTGGGCAACATTTTCCCGCGCGTCGTGGGCGCCGCCCTCAGCCAGCTGG
Source organism: Chlorella ohadii (assembly GCA_025026875.1). NCBI lineage: Eukaryota > Viridiplantae > Chlorophyta > Trebouxiophyceae > Chlorellales > Chlorellaceae > Chlorella > Chlorella ohadii. The sequence continues at coordinate 310,573 of JADXDR010000014.1, forward strand.
TCTTCCTGATGGGCCGCAGCCTGGAGTCGGCGCAAAAGGTGGGGCAGGGGTGATGGGGGATTGATGCAGCAGGGATGGCAATGACTGAGCACAGTGAAGTGGTATGGGTTGCACACCGGTGAAAGGGCAACGCAGGAGGAGCAACATGCGTGGCGCGTCTCAGCGCTCCGTCCACCTGTCACCCTAAATGCAACCCTTCATCCTTGACCCACTCTTGCAACTTCCGCAGATGGAGAAGACGCTGATGGGCACATGGTCGGTGGAGGGCAAGCGTGGCGTGGAGCCCTCGTTGGTGCAGCATGCACTGGAGGAGCTGCGGCGAACCATTGCCCGGCACCAATCGGCCTGGGAGGATAGTAGCGGCATAGGTGGCGCAGCCGCCACAGATGGGCCGGCTTCTGTGCATGGCGGGAGGCCGAGCGACAAGGGGGCAGCTGCGGCGGGTGGGGCGGGCCAGCGCAGCCGCGGGCCCAGCAGCGGGCTGACGCTGTCGGACGAGGCGGGCATGTGGCGCATGCTGCGCAAGACCAGCCTGCGCAACGCGCTGTGCATCAGCTTCGTCAACATTAAGGTGCGCTGTGTGCTGGACAGGAGGACTGCAGTGGGGCAGGGAGTGGCATCAGAAGCCAAAGCTGCTGCTCCATGCAGAGGTGGGCAGAAAAANTGCTGAGCATATACATGTGCGCCCAGCTGCCCTCCCCTCTTCTTCCGACCCTCCTGCCCCGCTGTCCCCACCCTGCGCACCGCAGGACGGCAGCAAGATGCAGCTCATGCGGCACTGGCAGCCCGATGTCTGGCCCGACTACTCGCGCCTGCCGCTGCCACCTGGGGCGGAGGAGCGCCAGTTTTCGTACCAGGTGGCGGTGGCGGCAGCAGAGGCGCAGGCGGCAGAGGCGGCAGGGGAGCCGCCTCCGGGGGGCGATGTCAGCCCCTGGTACGAAACTTATGATCCAGCGTACTGGGCAGCCCAAGGCTTCCCACCGGAGCCGCCACGCCCAGCGCAAGTGGCAGCGGCCGCCGCAGCTGCGGCCAGCCAGCGCATGGCGGCGGCAGCGGCGCAGATGGCGCAGCAGCGCCTGATGCAGCAGCAGCAGCGGGTGCTGGGTCAAAGCACGGCGGCGGCGGCAGAGGCGGATGAGTTTGACGCCGGGCTGTTCAAGGAGGCTGCAGGTGAGGCACCTTCGAGGGTGGCTTGTTTCCACGAGGCCATGAGTGGCATCCCGTGAACAGGGAGCAAGCAGCAGTTGGCAGCCGAGATGTTTGCCTGTGAAGCTACCAATCGCTAGATTCTCTGCTGGCGACTCTCAGCCTGCCCTTGTTGGCCCTTCCGCCCTTACGCAGGTGGCGTGGCAGCGCCCGCCGGAGACATGCAGCTGCCACTGCTACCAGACCTGCTGAACCCGCTGGGTGGGGAGCCGTTTGGCGCGCCGCCCCTGCCAGACCAGCCGCCGCTGCCAGGTGGGTGGCCACGTGCCGGTTTGCTTGGTGCTGTGGGGTGCTTTGGGCAGCCCGTCAGCGAGGGTGCACGGGGGTGGGGCAGCAGCTCAATCTCCTAGCACTGCCATGTTGCAGCAGCAATCTTGACCTGTATTGCCCATACAAATGCCAAACGATCACAAACAATCAATCTGTGCAGAGGGGGAGTGGGAGGACGAGGAGGACGACTTTGGGCCGCCGCCGCTGCCGCCGCACTCGCCGCCCCGAGACGAATACGAGATGGATACAGAGGGGGACAGCCCTCCGCCGCTGCCTCCCGGGGACGAAGACGGCGCGCCGCCGCCGCTGCCGGGCTCGGCAGCACCCACGCCACCGCCGCTGCCAGGCCAGCAGGCAGGGCAGCAGCAGGCGCAGCCGCCGGCGGATGCGGCGCCGCCGCCGTGGGCTGGCGGGTACGCGGCGCAGGCAGGCCATGCAGCAGGAGGCGGGCAACCTCCGGCTTATGGGCATGCTGGCAGCTGGCCGGGGGCGCCACCGCAGAGCGCTCCCACCCCTGCTCCTGCACCTGTGCCGGATGTGCCCCCCGGCTTCCTGCCGCCCGCTCCAGCCCCGCAGCAGCCCACCCCGCTGCTGCCCCCTGGCATTGGCATCCAGCCGGCGGCAGCAGCAGCCCAGCAGCAGCAGCAGGCGCCATGGCTGGCGGCACAGCAGCAGCATCACCACCACCAGCAGCAGCAGGCGGCCTGGATGGCACAGCACCAGGCGGCGGCCATGATGGGCATGCCGCCGGCTGCGCTTGCGGCCATGCAGGGGCAAGCACCCATGATGTTTTCCCCAGGCATGCCACCGCTCATGAACCCAGCCATGCTGCAGCAGCAGGCGGCNGCGGCAGCAGCAGCTATGCATGGCATGATGCCGCAGCAACTCGGGTTCACACCCGGCCACCCGCCGGGAGCCCGGCCGCCGGCCCGGCCGCCGCCCGGCTGAGCAGGGAAGCTTGATGTATCCGGCCTGATGTTGTGCTGTTGCCTGCTTTGCTGTCCTGATTGTTCACCCATCGATACATCTAATGGCTGTAAGGCCTGTTGCAGCTGTGGGTCAAAAGGTGATGTCCATCGGCTGGTGGCTTCTGCACGGCATTGCAGCCGCCGCTGCTGTGCTGCACCCGCTGCACCAAACTAGGACGTCGTTAGCGGCAAACCCACAGGTGATCACACACTCCTGTGTCTCCGATCGCGATCTGGATTGCTCCTAGCTACTCTTCTTAGCCGTGCGTTCTGGCCCATTTCCCGCTCGCCGTTCAGCTACAGCAGCCTGACAGGGGAGGCACATTTTGCGTTCGCATAGCTGTGAACTGCGCGCATCTGGCGCCCCAGCCGTCGGCACCCTTTGCGCGGCGGCGGCGGCGACGGAGGCGGCAGCTGCCCGCCGGGGCATGAGCACGCGTGCCGAGCGGCGCGCCCTCCAGACGCAGCAGCGCAACCAAAAGGCGCTTGGGCAGATGGTGGCGGAGCGCACGTGTGAAATTGTGCTCGTGCGGCACGGCGAAACGGCATACAATGCGGAAGAGCGGTTGCAGGCAAGTGGGATTGTCGGCAGGCGGTTGCCACAGATGTGTTGCTAGCAATGCTTGTGCATCTGGATAGCAAGTTGCATGCCTGGCAGACTGGTTGTCGTGCTTCCAATGCATGCAGGGCCAGATGCTGCCAGGCCCTGGGCTGACGGAGCGGGGGCGCCGCCAGGCAAGGCTGCCCTTGCTGAGGTGATTGCTCTTGAGGCCAGAACTGCGAGTTTCGAATGCTTTGGGCACATTCACATGCCGGCGGTCTGGCCCCACCCCAAGCATCTTCGGCCTTGCTCCCTGGTTGCTCTGCCTGCACAGGCCGAAGCGCTGGGCCGCCACTTGGCCTCCCAGCACTTTGATGCCATATACTCCTCAGACCTCCTGCGTGCAACCGAGACGGCTGACGTCATTGTTGCGGCACGGAGGGCAGCACCAGGGGCAGCGAACGGCGGCAGTGCAGCTTGCAATGGTGCCGCAGACGGGGACAGCAGCTGTGGGGCAGCTACAGCAGCAGGAGGGGCGGCAGTAGCAGGAACAACGGCCATTGGGGCGCTGGAGGTGCAGCTGGACCAGGACTTGCGGGAGCGCAACTTGGGGTGCCTGCAGGCGAGCACATGCATGCTGCTGGATAGATGTGGTTGGAGTGTGGCAGCCTCTGTGCCTGCCTGCACCGCGAGGTCAGTCGAATGGTTGGAGATTGATTAGCTCCCCAGGCGGCCTTGCAATACTGCGGCTGTTGGTTGGCTGCAAGGCATGCGTTTGCGTGCACGGCATGGTCGGTCCCAGACCCAGCATCTCCTTGCCTCTCCCTACCACCACGGCGACCTGCAGGGCCTGACGCAGCGCGAGGCAGCCCAGCTGCACCCCGAAGCCTTTGCCTCGCTGTCAGCGCCGGTGCAGGACCCTGGGGAGGTGCGGCGGCACTCTGCGGCATGCTGGTGTGCAGCACCTCCTTATGATTGCTGCTGCAGCTGCGGCTACCGCTGCCATCTGTGCTTCCTCCACTGCGTGTGCGGAAACGACTGGCAAGGGAGCACTGTTGGCAGGCGGCAGAACGGCAACTGCGGCTGTGGCCCACACCATCTGTCCTGCTCATGCAGGGCTACCCAGAGAGCCTGGAGTCCCTGGAGACTCGTGCCGAGAGCGTGCTGCAGGCATGAAAGGGTGTATGGTGTTTGAAGAGAGGGAGCAATGCTGAGGGCAGCAGTGTGTTGTATTGCAACAGAACACTGCCATTCCTAGCTGTACCGGGAGCGCCAACAGGGATATATTCGGCGGCACGAGACAACACACCACCTCATCAGTCACACCCTTGGCTGCACGTCTGCCTTTCCGCCCGCACCGCAGCGCTTGGCGGAGCGGCACCCTGGGCAGCGCATCCTGGTGGTGTGCCATGGCGGCTTCCTCTCCGTCACCCACATGTGAGGCCCTCTACCTGCCTGGCTGCGGCTGGTGGTTGATCGCAGTCGCAGGCTTAGCGCTGGCAGCTCACCAGTGCCTGGGTGCACCTCCTGTCAAGCAGCCCACTCCTGTTGCCCCCCAAACGCATCGCAGGCGCGCAGCCGGCTTCCACAATCGCGAGAAGAACGTGAACGCAAGCATCAACACGATACGCATCGAGGTGGTGCCCGGCTGGCCCGCCAGCTACCGCTGGGCGGTGGTGCGGTGGGGAGAAGAGGGCCACCTGGCAGGCGTAGGTGCGCTTGCTTCCGCTTTTGGCGGCGGCACCGAGGGCTGAGGCGCAACCCCAGCTCCTCATCGGCAGCTCCATCAATGCAGAGCCTGTCTCAAACATTTGCTTATTCTTTTGTGTGGCCAACTGCACAGCACGCACTTGCTTTTTTGGGTGAACAACTGTATTACATCGCAGCATCATGCTGTCCGGTCAAGTTGCAACACGCTCTCATACACTCAGCTGCCTGCTCATGAAGGCCCCCCTGCTGCCGCCGCTGCTGGTGCTGCTGCTGCCGCCAGGCCGGCCTGGCCGGTTCGTCGCCGCCGGCGCGAGGGGGCGGGCTGCAGGTGCTTCACCATGTACGGACCCTCCAGCTCGTACCTGCAGGCAGGGTGGCAGCACGCACTGATAAGCATGGGGAGCCGCAGCACCCCCAGCCATCATCCATATGATGGCAACCCGGCAGTGACCAGCCTCCCTCCACCAGCCTCCCCATTCTGCAAACATCAGCACACGCGGCCTCCCTCACAAGCCGCCATCAACAGGCCTCACCCCAGCTTGCGGTAATAGTGGCGCGTGCCCACTCCTGAGATGACGGCCAGCTTGGCAGAGCGGTGCTCGCAGCGCGCAATGCGCTCCGCCTCCAGCATCAGCAGCGTGCCGTAGCCCTGGGGGTTGGTTGGGAGAGGAGGGGAGGCAGAGGAGGGGATTGTGGAAAGGTGCAGCGGTTGTGTAGGTGGGAAGCAGTAGGTACATAGGGTGATACAGCCAGGCCCCCTGGCGTGGCCATCCCATCACCCCAGGCCTGCCCTGCGGGCCAGCAGCCCAGGTGAGCTTCTCATCATTTCACGGCAAATCCGAATCCCCCCACCTGGTGCTGGAACTTGGAGGCGTCTCGCGCATGCACCGCCACCGCAGTGCCGTACACGTGCAGCTCGCGCACCTGTGGAGCAGCGGGTGGGTGCGCAAGAGCAGCAGTAGACTGAGCTACATGAAAGTGGAGGCAGGCTAAGCTCCCCACAAGCGCTCCAGCATTGCGAGCTGCTGGGCAGTGTGAGCCTGCCTGCCGCAATGGTGCAGTACTGGGCAACAGGATGCTGCGCAGCAGGGGCTGATGTCCGCAACTACCAGCCTAAGGTGTCCTTCCACAGCAGCACCTCACCACGGAGCAGCGGCCGCGCAGCTCGGGCTGCCGCTGGGCGTCTGGCCCCGCCACCTTGCGCAGTCGCAGCAGCCCCACCAGGATGTCCTGCAGGGGAGAGGAAGCGGGAGGAGAGGGGGAGGAGAGGTGTCGGAGTAGATACGCAGCAAAGGGAGGTCAGATGTGGACGCTGAGGCAGAGGTGCAGGCCAACACGTCCCCACAGCGGTGCTGACCAAAGCACCGCGGCATCTGCGCACGCCGGTGGTGGACAACAAAACGCACAGCCGCTCAATTAATGCCGCACCTGGCGCGGGTCTCCGTACTCCAGGAACGTCTCCCACCCGCCGTTTGCGGTGTAGTCGCGCCGGATGAGCTCCACCTCCTCGGGGCGCACCTGTNGGGGGAGGGAGAGTGGGGAAGGCAGAGGGTGGGTTGGGCGTTGGTGGGCACCAAGGTGGCCCAGTCATTAGGGACTATGAACCACAGGTGTGGGCGCTGCAGGCCCATGGTAGCTGCACGAGTGAGCAGCCTGCGCTGTGCCACATCCCCGTCCCTGCCGCCGCCTGCTAATGGCCCCCCAATCACCTTGTGGTGGATGTCCTGGATGCCGCACTCCCGCGTCCGCACATCCCGGCACTTGAGCCTGCACACAAGTTGGTTGGCGGAAGAGGTGGGTGGTGAGGGGTGTGCCCGGCCTGCGGGGCGGCCGCTGATCCACCACCACAGCACACCACGCCACCTCCCTTTCCCTNCCCCCCATCCNCCNCYCACCCCAGGTGCCCCATGCGCGCCAGGGCCAGCTCCCGCAGGTTGCCCTTCTCCACGCCGCTGGACACCAGGGGCATGGGGATGTCGCGCTGGATGCGGTAGATGCGCACCCAGGGAGGCACGTAGGCCAGGATGCGGGCCACCAGGTCCACCAGCTGCAAAGTGAAGGGTGTTTAAGAGGTCAGTGCTTTGGTCAAAGTGTGACATGGCACGTGGGCCAGGATGCGGGCCACCAGGGCCACCAGCTGCGAGGATCAAGAAAATGGGTTGTGTGGCAGCAGGCACCTTGTCGGGCGCGTAGTTGCGGTACAGCCCCTTCTTCCACAGCTCGTACAGCCCCGTGCCGCGGATGACCAGCGTGGGGTACAGCTTCAGGCCGTCTGCNAGAGGGGGAGGGAGGGAGGGTGGGAGGGTGGGGTTGACATTAGCATTGGGAAGGTGGCGGTGGTTGGGCGGGACGCCAGAGGACAACCAACAACCACCACTCCAGCCGCCACCCAGGCACCCCCCATGCAGTCGCATTCTTGAGCGCCCACCCGCCTGCCCGCCTAAGCACCCAGGCCCAGCCGCTACCCACCCGTGCGGAAGGCGGGGTTCTCAAAGAACTCCCGGAACGACTCGATGTCGCGCTCCCAGCCCACGTTGGGCAGGTCGGGCATCATGTGGGCGATGACCTGCTCGAGTGTGTGGGGGCGTTGACCAGATGTGAAACATGAGGGAGTGCTGAGCAGCTCCAGCATCCAGTAAACACCTGCCCTACTGCCCGTGCATGCAAGCACAGCTCCCTTCCCTGCAGCTTCCTGCAGAATTCTCCCCACCACCATTACCATCCCCACTCTCGCACCTTGAACCCCGCGTCCTTGGCCAGGTGGAAGCACTCGCCCACCGCCGCCACGGTGTGCCCGCGGTTTGTGTCCCGTGCCACGTCCTCATACGTGGACTGTGGAGGAGGGTGTGGGAAGGAGGTGCGTAGGAGTTGGTTGGTGGTGGGTGTGGGTTGTAGATGAGAGCAAAACTGCAGACCGCAATGTGCCAGTTCACCACGGGGCTCAGTCGGGCAGCACAGATGGCAGTTGGGCGGCAATATAGGCGTGCACCAGGTGCATGAGGCTGCACACCAGCACATCTCGGCCCCTTGCATCCCCATCAGCCCCCACCTGCAGCCCAATCTCCAGACGTGTGCAGCCGTAGGACAGCATTTGCGAGAGGTGGGGCGTGAGGCAGAAGTCAGGCCGCGTTTCGATCGTCATGCCGATGCACTTGGTGCGTGACTGCTCGCTGTACCTGCGGGGCGCGGGGGTATGGGTGGTGCACAGGGAGGATGGGTGGCCGCTGTGTCTGAATGGCTGGCCCACAGGAGCTCCGAGTTTCTTCAAACAATTTCACACAAACCCTGCCCCCTGGCCTCATTTCTTCAGATGTGCTTCCCCTTCCATCCGTCCACCTCTGCCACTCCCCACCCCTGCCCTGCCACCCCCATCCACCCACCCACCCGCCCCTGCACCCACCTGACCGCCTCGCCCACGTCCTTGGAACAGTGCCCGCTCAGCGCGTCGTGCAGGTTGCGCACAAAGTAGTCGCGGTAGTCGGTGGGCAGCGACATGAAGGTGCCGCCCATCAGGATGAACTCCACCTGAGGGGGCAGGCRGGGGGCGGGGGGCGGGGAGGAAGGGGGGCTTGTTGGCCCGAAGGTCAGGCGGATGGCTGCGGGCTCAAGATGGCACCACCCGGTGACAGTGCAAAGGTGCCGCATGGGCGCGGGCAGGGGCCCGTGGGGCGCATTTCGAGGCGAGGGGCGATGAGGGAGTGTGGCGCAGAAGGCGGCTTGACAGGAGAGCTGGGCGTCATGCCAGCGCAACAGCTGAACATTATGTACCGCCTCCCTCACCTTGTCCACCGAGTGGCCCAGCCGCCGCAGCTGGTCCACACGCGCCCGAGCCTGCAGGCAGCAATGCGCAGCCAGGCAGCGATGCGTGTGTGCATGTGTGCTGGTGGTTGCTTGTGCACCTGCTGTGCCCCACTATGGCGGTTGCGAGTTGCCGCATGCAAAAAGTGCTGTCCTGCAGCTGCGGCTGTGCCACTGCCGGCAAGGCACAAGTGCTGCACTGCCCACCTGGACGTAANGGTTGTACCGGGCCCGGATGGCGCGCATCGAGGTCGGCTCGTAGCCTGTGACAAGGGTAAGCAAGGGGGAGTGGGAAGTGGTTACCACAACCATTTCGCTGCCATAACAACAGTCCTAACTGCGCTACCAGACGAGCGCTTCGGTGGACCATTAGGGCGCAATGCAGGCAACTTGCACCGCTTTGTAAGTCAAGTCAAGCACCAACCGTTGCCTGCTCCGCACACACCCCTCGTGCGCGCTCCAACATCACACTACTGACCAGACTGCAATCATAAAACACCACAGCCCTGCGCACCCGTGTACGACTGCGTGCTGTACTCGAAATCGGAGTCCGGCCCTCCCGGGCAGTAGACGCAGATGTTGCCGGTGGTGGCGATGTGCGGGCATCGGTGCGGCTTGGACATGACGGCCACCACGGCAATGCCGGAGGCGGTGCGCACCGGCTTGGCGCGCAGCCTGGGCGGCAGGGACACAGGGGCAGAGCACASGTGGTGGGCAAGAGAGGCAAGCATGGGCAACCGTGCAATGCTGCTGGTGGGCTGCCGCTGGTGGGCAGCCATGCCTGCGCCGATGGAGACCAGCAGTGCGAGCTTCTACATACACCTCCACAGCCACTCACTGCGGCAGCAGCGTGGCCTTGTGCTCCTCGGGCAGGGCGGCGATGATCTCCACCAGCTTGGGCGCCTTGCTCATGCGGTACTTGAGCTGGACCTGCGGAGGTGGGAAGCGGGTAGGCAGAAGGGGCAGGCGGGCTGTTGGGCGGGGCGAGATGAGCTGGGTGAGCGGAGCTGCATGGTGGCGCTCAGCCTGTTCATGCCCACTTGAAGTGGACATGAGTCTGCTGCTGCGTGACCGGTTTGGGTGCCCATCACCAACTCCAGACGGCCGCAGGGGCAAGGCAGGCACAGCAACAGCGGCCACGCCAACCAACGAGCGGCCACTCCCGCACACACCAGGCGGCTGCGCTTGTCCTGCCCCAACGCACCTCCCGCTTGACGACGTTCAGGTCCACATCCTCGCCGCGCTTCACGCCACCCACCAGTGCTCCAACAATCTCGGCGATGGCACGCACACGGGACTGGAGGCGAAGGCGAGGGAGGCAACGGGCACGAGCATGCGGGCGGTTGGCAGCAGCGGCAGGCAAGCAACCTTGCGCCTGAAGGCGGCAGGGTAATTGGGCCGACGGCCAGTCCTAATGAGCTCATAGCTCGACCAGTAGCATGCACATCACCAGCAGGAGCAGCCGCACCTCGGCCGGGTCGAGCACGGGGCGGCCGCGCTTGTCGGTCTTCCTGCCGCCGCCGCCGCCGCCCGGCGGCTGCGCCTCGGCGCCCGCCATGGCGCCTGGGCTGCAACGGGCTCACTGCACAGACGGAATTCAGCTACCAGGCTGGCCAGGGGCGTGCAAGGGCGCGCCTTGGGCAGTGGCAGCACGGTCGCGGGGCCTGGGAGGGCTTGGTGGCGCTTGTGAGCGATCTCGGTATTGGGCTGAGTGCGTTAAACTTTTAATGGCGCCTCTGGGCTGGCTGCTGCGATGCCGCCGCACGCACCATGCATGTGGCTGTGAGGGTGCCCCGATGGCTGCGCTGGCCTGTCCATCGTGGCATCGGAGGTTTGCCCAGCTCGGCTCAGGCCCCACAGCCCCCCGCCGCCGCTCTATGGCTGCGTGCCTGGCCGCCCCTCGCGCCTCCCTGCTTCCCCAGGCCCCTGGCAAGCAGGCACAGGCAGCAGCAGCCCTCGCGCCGCTCGCCAGGCCTCGGGTCCTTGCCGCCCGCCCCCAGCGCGCCGCCGCCCGCCGCGCTATGACCGTGACCGCGATGGCGGCCAGTGAGTTTGTGGATGGGAGAGCCGCTGCCTGGGCTGTATGGGATGGCAGTCGGCTGCCATGAGCCGCGCAGGGTGCACGGCATTGGAAAGCAGCTACACTGCAATGCACCAGGTTGCTGGCAAGGTGCAGTTTGCCAGCGGAGCCGCTGGTTCACCGTCGTGCCGCCATTGCAACGCTGCTCCTGCCGCAGAGCTCATTGACGGCAAGGCGATTGCGGAGGACATCCGCAAGGAGCTGAAGGCCGAGGTGGAGCAGCTCAAGGCCAAGTACGGCAAGGTGCGCAGGGCAGGGCAGGGGATGCTGATCGTGTGGTGTCTTTGGATTGCATAGGTGCAGTTTGGCAGTGAGCCAGGCAGCAGGGTGGGCAGGCGCTGCTGCAAGGCAGCTTGTGCTGGCATTGGCAATGGTGGCAACCGTGCCCTCTCCTGCTGCAGCGCACGTTTGGTGTGCTTTGTGCTCTGTGCCGGCAGTGGCTCGGGACGTATCCTGGCAGCATGCTCAGGACCACTGTTGCTCCCTCTGCCTGGCTGCTGCCCGCCGCAGACGCCCGGCCTGGCTGTGGTGCTGGTGGGGGAGCGCAAGGACAGCCAGACGTACGTGCGCAACAAGAAGAAGGCGTGCGAGGAGGTGCGGCCAAAGAACAGGCGGGGATGCAGGGTGGTGCAGGGTCAGGATGTACCGCTGCAGCAGCAGCTGCTGCTGCTGGTGGTGGTGGCCTGCAGGCACTGGCTGGTTGCTGTCCGATGTGCTGCTGTGGATTAAGCTGCTGCCTGTTGCCTGTGCACCTGCCGGCCCATCCTGAACCGACTCGACCTGCTTGCCTGCTTGCCCGCTTCCCCTCAACCCACAGGTGGGCATTGTGTCGTACGGCACCGACCTGCCGGAGACTGCCAGCGAGGAGGAGGTGCTCAAGGTGGGGCCTGAGCCAGTGAATGTCATGTTGTTGGTGCAGGGCTCGCTCTTATGAGATGCGGCGACGTCGGGTTGATGGCAACAGGAGCTCCTGCTTGGCCTTGTCACCATGCCCACGGCGTGCGCATTGCAAAATGCAACCTCTTGATGCAGGTGGTGGCCGACTACATCGTCGACCCAATCTTGCAGACTGGCTTCAAGTTCAGTGGTTTCCCTCGCTTACTGTTACCAACGTACCCAACCAACTGCCGCAGGTGGTGGCCGACTACAACGCCGACCCCAACGTGCACGGCATCCTGGTGCAGCTGCCGCTGCCCAAGCACATTGACGAGCAGCGCGTGCTGGACGCCATCAGCATAGAGAAGGTAAGAGGGGATGGGGTGGGGTGCAGCTTAGAGAAAGATGAAAGACAGGGATGGCAGCTGGGCATGAATGAGATACAGAGAGAGAAGACAATGGGCAGTTGTGCGGGTGGGATGCTGCAGTCGGGGCAGCAGGGACCATGCTGTGCTGCCGGCTCTGCACTCTTCTCAGCCCTGCCGCACCGCTCCTCCTGCAGGACGTGGACGGCTTCCACCCCCTCAACATCGGCGCCCTGGCGATGCGCGGGTGCGTGCCTGCACAAGGGGATGCCGTTGCTGCCAGGGCATTGCAGTCGAGTGGCTTCCAGGATTCATTTGTCTCCACAGCCACCACCGAGCCTGGTGCTGCAGCTCCCTTGCCCAGCTGCGTCCACCTGCCCATGCTCACCCAAGCGCTCCTCATGCTCCCTCCCTGCTCTGCAACAGCCGCGACCCCCTGTTTGTGCCGTGCACTCCCAAGGGCTGCCTGGAGCTGCTCAAGCGCAGCGGCGTGCAGGTGAGGGCACTGGGTGCAGGCGCAGGCAGCCCCAGGCAGTCTACAGTCCAACTCAGTTTGGCATGCTCTGCTTAGGTTCACAGAGGCAGCTGTGTACAAATAAGCCCTCCACCCCGCCCCCGCCCACGNCCCCACCCCACATTCCCCGCAGCTGAGCGGCAAGCGCGCGGCGGTGGTGGGGCGCAGCAACATTGTGGGCATGCCCGCGGCGCTGCTGCTGCAGCGCGAGGACGCGACGGTCACCGTCATCCACTCGCGCACGCCCGACGCGCAGCGCATCTGTGCTGAGGTGCGGCCCGGCTTGAATCTGGGGTGCCTGCCTGCAGTGCTATCGTCGGTGGGCTGGTAGCCACGAGTACTAGTGCTCAGCAAGCGAGTGCGCTGCTGCACAAGCCCAAACCCCTGCGAGCTCGACCCACACAGCCGCTTACCCACCCCCTCTCCCAACCCAACCAACCACTCATTCCATTGCCCCCTCCGCCCCGCGGCTCCATGCAGGCCGACATCATCATCGCTGCCTGCGGCAAGGCTGAGATGGTGGAGGGCGACTGGGTGAAGGAGGGCGCCGCCGTGATTGACGTGGGCATCAACGCCGTGGACGGTGTGCGACAGGGCTTGCGTATCAGATGTGCCGGGTGCCTGGGCGTCGATGTGGTGCATTCATCTGTTTAGGGGAAGGTGCTGCTGCTGGTAGAGTGACCTTGCCCTTCAAACGTCAAACCACCTTTCGCCCCGCCGCGCTGTGTGCAGACCCGTCGGCCAAGCGCGGCTACCGCCTGGTGGGCGACGTCAACTTTGCGCAGGTGGGGGGCTGCGAGCAACCGGACGAAGAGTTATGTGCCGGTCTGGGTTGTTCGTGCCGGCTGGTCGCTTGGCAGTGCACTGTCCTCTGAGCCCGCCGTGCTGCCTCTGGCCCGCGCAGCCACCCGCTCCACACCTAACTCCTGACCCTCCCACCCTACCCCTGCCTGCTCCATGTACAGGCGGCCGAGCGCGCGGAGTGCATCACGCCTGTGCCCGGCGGCGTGGGCCCTATGACCATTGCCATGCTGCTGCGCAACTGCGTGGACGGAGCCACCCGCGCCTTTGCCGCCGGCCACTGAGCCCCTTGCCGCCGGCCACTGTGCGCTTTGCCGCCGGCCATCAAGCGCTTTGCCGCCGGCCAATGGACCCTTTCCCGCTGGCAGTCCAGCGGCAGCCAGCAGCAGCAGCAGCTCAACAGCACCGACTGCGAGCGCAATGAAATGCCACTCTTACAACGTAGAGATAGAGCTGCAATAACTCGATGCTGAACTTATTTTGTGACTGCCGCGCATGTGAGCACAATCCAACAGCAATGGCAGCAGAGGTTGCGCCTGCTGCAGTGGCATGGCAAGCGTCACTGGCGGGAAATCACGTGAGTGACTTCTTAACTGCTAACTTACTGCGTTCTGGGATCAACACGGGGGGCCTGCATGCCTCTCATGCCGTGCCTGCCAACATCCTATTCGCTGTCKCTGTCACTTGCGCYACTGTCATTGCTGCTGCTGCTGCTGCTGCTGCTGCTGCTGCTGCTGCTGCTATCGTTGTCGCTGCCTTCGTCGCCGGGCAGCCGGTCGTTGCTGCACACAAGGTGCACACAAGGGAGATGGCGCTCAGCATGTGGTTCAGCTACGGCGCAACGCTGGTTCGTGGCAGGCGATGACGACCATTCGCACACCCCTCAAGGCACAGGCGCAACGTGCCCCAGAGAGAACAGTGAGACCACCCACCCACCGGTTGATCCAGGGCCGCAGGCTTGTCCACTCAAGACACAGGCGCAACATGCCTTGAGGCACACCACCCACCGGTTGATCCAGGGCCGCAGGCTGCCGCTGCGCCCCATGACCGGCAGCAGCAGGCCGACCAGCTCCTCAGTTCGAAAGGGCCACCGCAGCTGCCCGCCCTGCCGCCGCACGCCGCCGTACTTGTGGCTGATGAGCAGCAGCTGCCGCACTGCTGCCCGAAAGGCGGGAGGAAAGCACCAGTGGCCCTCGGAGCTCCACTCGCCCGCCTGCAGCAGTTGGGAGCAGCAGGCGACCTTCGAACAGCCTGTGGCTGAGCCCTTCATTGAGATGTGCATGAAGTTATGTCGGGCAGGCATGCAGGTGGCTGGCAAGTCACAGCAGCAGGCCGCATGCTCGTTCGAAGGGCAGGCAGGCGGGTCAGCATGCGGTGTGSTTGCCCTGGGTGCGAACAGCGAGCCCGCCCGCGGCGACACAAAGTCCAGCAGGAAGGGCAAGTGGCCGTCTGCATCCCAGTTCAGCAGCAGCTTTGCTGTGCGTGTGTCGCGCTGCAGCCGAGTGCGCAGGGTGGGCTCGTTGCGTCGTTGGGACCCGACAGTGCAATTTGCATGGCAAGGCAGCCGGGCGCCCAGCACCAGCCTCCATCCCACCCCCACTGCATTGCGTCACCCCAACCCCCAAAGCTGCACTGCATCAGGCATGTGCACCTTGTACACGGCAATCTGCAGCGCCCGCGCCGGTGTGGTGTCCACCAGGCCTGCCCGCTCGCTCTGATCCCACTCCACCCGCACTTGCAGGTGCGGCTCCACAGGCACCTGCACATATGGCAACACAGGGGGTCGTGAACAAGGCAAAGGTGTACTGCTACGCCCTCATCATCTGGAAAAACGTCAGCCTCAAGCAACAGTGCCAGGCAGCATCAGACGCCGCCAGGCCAGCAGCAGCCGCCATGGCACCACTGTTGCGCAGATGTTCCATCTAGGCCACACCCCAAGCCTATGGCCGAGCTTACCAGCGCTGTGCGCTCCGGATCTGCCTCCAAATCATCCACATATGCCTTCACCACCTCATAGTGCCCATGCCACACGGCATAAGACAGTATGCCAAAGCTGCTGTGCGGCGGGAAGGGCGAGGCAGGCACCTCTGCCACCCGCCGCCCGCTGGGCCGACGGGAGCCCGAGKGCGGGCAGGATGCGCTGCCGCTGGTTTCATACAGCAGCCCGCCATTTTCTTCCACCTCAGCCYCCAGCGTCGCCTCCAGGTGCTCCTCCCCCAGCTCCGCTGCTGKGGYCAGGGCGGGGTGCCAAACATGACGGCTGCCTGCGGCTGCGGCTGCGCTGCTCTTCCGAGCCGCAGACAGGTACCTGCCGCGACCCACGTTGGTCGACTTGCGAGCCGTCATCTTCGTCCTGGCATCGGCAGACATTGCGCCTGCAGGGCAGCACCACATGCCGGAAAGCCTGAAAAGCGGAACGAACACAGCACCTGAGCAGCGCTGTGCGGCTGCGGCAGGCGGCAGGCGGCGGCAGTGGCAACCGAGCGGCAGCGGCGGTCGGGGTGCTATTGGTACTTGTACAGCGTGCGGATTCACGTATTACAGACGCCGAGAGCAGCGAGCGCTCGAGCGCCAGGATCGGGGCAGGGTTTCGTCGGCCAAGCCTCGTGCCGCGGTTCCTGGGCTGCAGAATTCACACAAGTTCACACCTGATGTCAAATATCAAGTGAGCCTGTGCGTTCTCACCGGGGCGGTGGGTGGGCGCCGGCCATTGCCGCTAAGCGGTGCGGCGCCACGGGCCCCGTCCATGCACGCGCCTCTGGCGCTAGCGCCCGTCCTGCTTTCTTCTTACACTTACACACACTGACAATGTTTGATTAATTTTGATATGAAGCAGCAGCATTAATGAGAGGTGCTGCGGCTTCAAGCTATAATTGTTTCGGACCGTCTGCTTGGAGATCAATTGGCGGCAAAGTCAAACGTGCAATTGGAGACATGCACCGCCATTCACAGTCTATTACAGCAAGCTGGAGCAGGGAGGCAGGCTCATGGGTTTGATAATGTCGTGCTAGTGGTACCCTCGCTGTGCACGCCTGCCATGCCAGCGCCGGCGCTGCAACTGCCGTGCCCTCGCTCCTCCGCTCACTCCTGCTCCTCCTCCCCATTGTCGCCCGCCTCGTGGGCATCAGGCTCCTCGGGCAGCTTGTCGTCACTGCACAGCAGGCGGTGGGAAGTAGATGAGCAAAGAATTGGTATGTAGGTTCAAGGCATTGTGCTGCATGAGCCGCTTGGGCGCTAGACAGCAGCACCCTCCAGCGGCAGCAGGTAGGGCAAGGCCATGTGCCCTTTGGGAGAGAGGCAGCAGCACCCAAAGCGGCAGCAGCAACATGCCTACCCACCACCAACCAGCCCATGCACTCACGGTGTGACCCAGGCCGTCATGCTTCCGCGCCCCATGACCGGCAGCAGGAGGTCTGTTAGCTCGCCGACAGTGAAGCCCCACCGCAGCTGGCCGTCCTGCCGCCGCACGCCGCCGTACTTGTGGCTGATGAGCAGCAGCTGCTGTGTGGCCGCTCGGAAGGCCGGCGGGTAGCAGAAGAGCCCCTCCTGGCTAAACTCGCCCGCCTGCAGCAGCCGGATGTTGGAAAATTGAATGATGTGCCGGTGCAACGTATGCAAGGCCGACAGGTGCTTTGCAGCACGTGCTGACGTGGTGACCATCAGGGCCAGCTGGGCATGAAGCACACAGGCTGCCAAACAATCCAAACAACGCCAAGCTGCCGAAAATGGGGGAAGCCAAACAGGCAGTGGAGGCGGCAGGCAGAACCAGGCAGGTGCGCAACCAGGCAGTCAGCCTTGCTTGCCTTGGTTGCAAACAGCGAGTCGGCTTTGGGAGGCCACATGTCCAGCAGGAATGGCAGGTCCTCATTCGCTCCATGCGCCAGCAGCAGCTTTGTTGTGCGCGCATCCCGCTGCGGCAGGTTGCAGGCAAGCAAGCTTAGTGGTTCCACAGAAAGATGCAGCTGCGTCGCATTGCACCACACGCAGACAGGAAAGCACCTCCAGGCCCCCTGCCGTGCCGCAGCATTTTGACGGTGCGCACCTTCCACACCGCAATCTGCAGAGCGCTTGCTGGTGCCGTGTCCACCATGGCTGCGCGCCCAGGGACTGAAACTCCCCCAGCAGACAGCCTGGGCATCACTTGCAGGCGTGGCTCTGTAAGCACCTGCAAAACAAAGCGATCAAACTTTGATGCAGCATTGCAATTGGTCCTAGGCAGGCGGCGCTGCAGCACAGCTGCCAGCTGCTTGGCGCTGAACATTTGTGTGCACTGCCATCTTTGCCCCGCGTGTTTGAACGGCATGCTGGCAGGACATGCAACTCACCACTGCCGCGCCATTCGCGTCCGCCTCCAGCTCATCCAGGTAAGCCTTCACCACCTCGTGATGGCCGTGCCATGTTGCATATGCGATAATGCCAAAGCAGCTGTCCAGCGGGAAGGGCGAGGCGGGCCCCGATGGCTCTCCGGCGTCGGCTGGCAAGGAGAAGCGAGAGTGCGGGACGCACGCCATGGGATGCACCTCGTACACGATTCCATCCTCCTCTTCCACCTCTGCCTCTAGCGCCGCCTCCAGGTGCTCCTCCCCCAGCTCTGCTGCCGTGGTCAGGGCGGGGTGCCAGACCCTCCTCGATGCATTGACACGGGACGCCGTGCCACCGCCAGACTTCCTCGCTGTCGTTTTGATTTTAGCCATTTCTGCAATGGATCTCAGAAGGTGGAGAACAATGAGTGCACAGGTGATGGCCTTGCCAATCGGTTGTTGACGGGAATGAAACGCGGCGCTGTGGGCAGCACAGAAGCCGTGGCGGTAGCTTGCGCGCGTGCTCGGGGCGTTTGTAGGACTCACCGTCGCGTCTGACTGCAACAGCCAGCCGGCAAGTGTAGGGTCAGGGGCGGGCGGCCCGGGGCGCGCTTGCCGAACAGCGGCCCTGCGCCTGTCTTGCAGATCGAGCGATGGAGAACGCAACCACGAACAGAGGTGGATAGGCGCGCCGCTTGCACGTTGTGTGCACTGCACTGCGGGGCAGCTCAGATGGCGGGAGCCGCATGGGGTGCGCATGGGGATGCTGTGCCCATTGCTGGCAAGCTGCTGCCCCACAGACGGCTATGGACTATGCACTCAGGACTTGCTCTTGTTGGCGTTATCTCGACTTCAGTAGCTGCTGAAGCAGAGAGTTTCCAACTGCTCCATCCCTGCTCAGCTATCTGCAAAGAGTGAAATTGTCCGTGTCTTGCATCCGCAAATAACAAACGCAACCTCACTCGTCCCCAATGTCAATCTCCTCTGGATTGGGTGCTGCCACGGCCGCCGCGCCGCCGCCGCCGCCGCCCAGCACCGCTGCAAGCGCCGGGTCGACGCCGCCGTCCTGCTGCTGCTGCCGCCGCTGCTGCTGCGTTTCTCCATCATCGTCCACAAAGTCGTCATCCAGCTCGATCTCCTCGGGGTTGGATACGTCTGCCAGTGAGAAAAGGGCAGGGAGGCAGGGAGGGAGGGTCAGCGGGGTGGAGGTGCGGTGCAAGGAGGTGGTGCACTGTGCTCGTTGCACGGGTGGCTTGGTCGAAGACAGTATGCAAATGCGCTGTGCTTTCCTGAAGCGTGGCAGCAGGACAAGCATTGCCAGGACTGCTTCATTCCAGGCCTCCAGCACACCCTACCACCACTGCGCCTCACCCAGGGACCCCGCCGACGCCTCTCCCGCCCCGCCCCAGCCGCCGCCGCCGGCAGGCCCAGCCCCTGCCGCCTCTGCCCCGTGGTCCAGGTTGTAAGGCAGGCCCAGCGCCTCCAGAAAGGCCTCGGTCTGGGGGTTGCGCACCGCACGCTGCGGGTGGGGAGACAGGGGCGAGGCCGGGTGCGGGCAGGGGTGGGCAGGAGGCGGGGAGACATGACCGAAGGTGTGGCAAGGCAGGTCGCTAGCATAGTGTGAACTCATTTCACCACCAACCGTGCACATATGCACAATAGCCAGCCAGCCAGCCAGCCAGCCAGGAACAGCTGCCTGCCTGCCCACATTCCTCCCCACTCCCCTCGCGCTCACCGTGGGCATGCGCCCGCTGCGCATCTGCGGCTGCGCCGGGTCAAAGGCCGGGGCGGTGGGCACAAAGTTGTGGGGCACCGCCAGCCCGCCGTTGCGCTCGGTCAGCAGGCGCCGCACCTGGTGTTTATCCACAGGGAGGGTCAAGCGAGAAGGAGTCAGCCGGCTGCCACCTTCCTCGAGTGTGCAGGCACGCAGACAAATGGCGGCAGCGCAGGCAAGGCCACACCCAATCATTGAGTGCAGCTGCAATGCCACTTTCTCACCCAAATACTCTGTGGCGCCGCAGCGCAGGCACACACTGCTGCAACTCAGCAGCCCCAGTTAGCAGCAGCACCAGCACGCACCTCTTCTATCTCTGCCTCGCTTGGCGGCGGCGCGTGGCGCGGCAACGGCGCTGCGCGGCGCTGCAGGCTCATCAGCCCGTGCGTGGCGCGCAGCACGGCTAGCCACTCGGGGTCGTACTCAAACTCCAGGGGCCCCTCCGCATCCGGGAAGTCAATCACCTGCGTGTGAAACATGAGGGGCGGACCGTTGTGAACGGTGGCGGATGGCAGTGCAAGTGCCACCGACAGGAACCAGAAGAGTAGTGGGGTGGCACTCAAAAGGCCGACGCAAGGGCCAGAGGCTGCTCGCCAGGCACGCCAGCCATGCACTGACTGCCCCACCCACCTGCAGGAAGCTGCGGCCCGGCAGGCACTTGTCCAGCGATAGGAAGCGCGTGGTGGCCGGCCGCCGCTGCTGCTGCTGCTGCTGCTGCTCCTGCTGCTGCCGCTGCTGCTGCTCATGGTCCGCCGGCGGCTGCGCACCCTGCTGCTGCCCGCTGTCCTGCTGCCCGCCGCCCTGCTGCTGCGCCTGCTGCGCCTGCTGCGCCTCACGCTGCGCCTCCTCCTGCCGCGCAGCGGGGCGGTCGTGCACCACCAGCGCCGCAAACTTGGTGTGCAGGTGCGCGGAGAACCAATAGGAGGGGCGCAGCGCGGACAGTAGCTGCGCCGCGGGCGGGCTGCCCAGCGAGTTGTCCGCAATCTGCACGGCAGGTGGGATGGAAGGGTGAGGTTAGAGCCAAATTGAATGCAGCTACATGCAGAGGAGTCAACATGCCAGCTCGTTCCGACTAGTGGTAGTGGCCAGCTGCATCACATTGAGTACGATTCCCAGCGTGCCAGCCCTGGCTACTGCCCACCTCCTGCCGCAGGAAGCTCTTGCGCTGCAGCAGGCGGTTCAGGTCGCCGTGGCGCGCGATGCCCTGCACAGCGGGCATGGCGCAGCACAGCATGCGGAGATGCATCACATTCACCAGGAAGGAAACCATTTCCAGGTGCACGACAACCTAGCAGYGCTGCTGCCGTGCCGTGCAAGCTGCATGTTGCACTGCAAGGAGGCGCAACCACTCGCCCATCAGCCCCCTCCCTTCCTGTCACCTCCCACCCACCTGCGGCCAGTCGTGGCTGAGGAAGACGTCCAGGGGCTGGCGCACGCGCAGCAGGCGGTGCACCTCCAGCTCCCGAACGTGGTACGCGCTGCGCATGCTGCCCGCGTTGTAGGGCGGCCGCTCAAAGTGGCCCTGCAGAAGAGGCAGCGGCAGGAGGATTGAGCAGAGGTGGTGTTTGGAGCTGTTCATTTGCAAGGCAAGCAGAAGTTGGGGTGGGAGGGGACGCGTGAAGCAGCACACTTTGGATGGATGTGCTGGCATCCGCTCCAGCTGCCCACTTTCCTCAACCAGCCAAGCCCCAAATTGGCCAGACCCAACCCAGCAGAACACCCTTGCATGCTGCGCTTGAGCCTTTCTTCGATCAAGCATTAAACACCCGCCAGTCCGTAGTGCTAACCTTAGTAGGCGCCGCTCAACCCTGCGCACTGCACAAGTCGCAAGTGCACCAAACTGCAAGCAGCGCCACCCACCAGTCCGTAGTGCTGGTCCTTGTAGATGCCGCTCAGCCCGCCGATGCGCAGGCCGCCAAAGCGCACCACCCCTGCGTATCCCAGGAAGAAGATGTCGGGGGCGGCCCACCCGCCGTAGAACAGCTCCCACAGGTAGTTGGCGGCCTCGTGGTTGCCGCCGACTGGGAGCGGGAGGGAAGGGGCAGAAAAGAAGGAGCATTCAGCAGCAAGTCAAAGACCACTTTCCCAACAGGTGGCTGGCCGCCTCGCAGCACCGCCTGCTTTGCTGGAATAGATGGTTAACAGTGCGCAACACGATTAGCAGGTGCTGAGACGCAAGGTGCATGCAGGCACCTCAGCCTGCAGCCTCCCTCTCCCTACCGCTGCCCCAGCGCCAGGTCTCACTCACTGAAGAGGGTGGGGTAGGGCGGCCGTGCCGCGCCGCTGTAGTACTTGTAGAAGGTGGCGATGTGGCGGTACTTGGGCGGGCAGGCCATGCACTCCAGGTCGTCCATGTTGCGCACCGCCTGGGGCAGTGAAGTGGAAGCGGGCAAACCAGTGAAGGCTGGAGAGGGTGCACTGCGGAATGCTGGCAGCTCAGCAGGGGCAGTTAGAGGGAAATTCCATGCACTCCGTGGCCATCCACATTGCGCAGCGCCTGCACACTGAGCACAGATGCAGCAACCAAGCAAGGCAGCCAGCGCTATATGGGGTCGCATATTCTCAAGTCCTGCCTGGTGCCTGTGGCCCAGTGGCTGCAACCGCTCTGCCCACACCTGGAAGTCGCCGCAGCAGATGAGCAGGTCGATCTTCTTGCCGTCCCGCTTCTCCAGCATCTGCATCGTCTCGTAGATGCGGTCCAGCTCGCCGTGGCCGCACCCCTCCACCGCAATCTGGTGGGGCCAGAAGCAATGGGGCAGGCGGGCAGGTGTGCTGTGGAAAGCAGCAGCCTCCATGACAGCCAGTCATGCAAGCTAAAGCCACACCCCATCCTCCAGGCGGTGCAGCAGGATCGCTGCTCCAAGTAAGGCAAAGGCAGCGCTGCCGCTCGGTGCGGCGACGGGCGGGCAGCGCCGCTGGGGGCTCACCCGCAGCCCACGCCGCGGTGGCGTGCCCTCCATGGCTTGTGAGATCTGGATCTGGCTCGTCTGGCTGCCGGGAGCCCCGTTCCAGCGCGGTGTCGGCAGTGGCTGTCAGCTGGAGGGCGCTGGCAGCCTGTCTGGCACGGCAGAACAATGTTTGTCTTCGCCCAAGGCCCAGGAGATGCACAAACGCAGCAAAAAAGCACGCTGCTGCGCCGTGCTGAGGAGCGCGCCCATGCAACTCATAATAGGCAGCGATCGGGGCAATGCGCGTGCAGATCAGGCCCAGGAACCGCCATGTGTATCCGCTGCGTGAGCAAGAGCAAGGCCGTGCGGCTGCTGAGCAGCTGGGGCGCGGGCTCGGCGCCCTGCGCCCTGGCCCGCGCGCTGGGCGGTGCCGAGGCTCAGGCCCCGCGCGCAGCGGGCGTCCGCCTGTACAGCAGCATGCCCCAGCCCGCGGAGCAGCACGGCGGCAATGTGAACGAGCTGGAGGGCAAGGTGGCGCACCCCACGCTCCTCAACGCCGATCTGCTGAAGGCTCAGTACGCCGTCAGGCAAGCGACGGGATTGCGGGAGGCCCTCGGGCTGCGGGGCGGCGGCGGCGCCCCAAGTGGTAGTGTTGCGCTGCCGCGGGCTTCGATCGGTGTGTCCCAATGGGTGTTTTGCAGCCGGTATCTGCATGATGCTGCGGTGTCAGGCTGGTGCGCCGTCACAGCGGTGCTGGGATCCGCAACCTGGAGGCCGCCAGGTTGATTGCCACCCTCAGGCACCATGCGCGCTATGGCACCCTTGGCTGCTGCCCTTGGCTGCCGGTTCGGTAACACCCGGCCCTGCGCCCCGCGCCCCTCCGTGCCGCGTGCNTCCCCAGGGGTGAGCTGTACAACAAGGCGCTGGAGCTGCAGAAGCAGGGCCGCGAGCTCATCTTCACCAACGGTGTGCGGGTGGCTGGGCGTCCCGCAGGCTGACTGGGGAGGGGGCCAACACCTGGCTTTCTGGCATTGGCAGGGRRGCGTGGTTGGGGCACCTCCGCAGCCTGCATGGCTTGCCTGCTGAGATGTTCAATCGTGCCTGCCTCCCCGGCCTGCAGTGGGCAACCCGCAGCAGCTGGGCCAGCAGCCCATCACCTTCAACCGCCAGGTGGGTGGCCGCTGTGGTGCAATCAAGAGGGCAGCTTGCAGCTGGGCAGCAACGGTACTCTTTGCCTGCCGCCTGCATTGACTGCACCCGACATCACTCAATTGCTTCCTCCTGCCATGCTANTCTTGCTTTGCCGCCATCGCCAACAGTTGCTTAACACACCGCCCGGCTGCGCAGGTGCTGTCCCTGATGGCCGCCCCCTTCCTGCTGGACAACCCCGCGGTCACCTCCCTCTACCCCAAGGTGGGGCGGGGGGCTGAGCTGGCACTGGCTAGCACGCTGTCATGGATGGCTTGCACGGATTCGCTCAGGAGTGGCTGGACTTGTCAGAATGGCATGTTTATGGCACCTTTCCTAGCCGGTAGCAGCCCCGCAACTCAGCCTTCTTTCACCCATATGCCCTCCCTATCGTCAGGACGCGATTGAGCGCGCCCGCAAGCTGCACAAGACGTTCGGCAGTGTGGGCGCGTACACCGACTCGCGCGGCAACCCGGGCGTGCGCCAGGAGGTGGCTGACTTTATCCAGGCCCGCGACGGATACCCCGCCAACCCCGACCACATCTTCCTGACTGGTGGGTGGGCTGGGGCGAGGGGCGGGGTACAGTGAGGTGCGAGGGTTTAGTGACACAGAGCAGTGGTTGCAGGTGAAGGAAGCAGCGGACAGACAAAACCATGTTGCCCGTGGAAGCGACACTGTCATCGTCCATTCTCTCCTTGCCCCCGCAGACGGCGCCAGCGTGGCGGTGCGCCTGCTGCTGAATGCGCTGATCCGCGACAGCGGCGACCACATCCTGGTGCCCATCCCGCAGGCAAGGCAGTGCAGCATCAGTGTCAGCAGCAGCAGCAGCAGCAGCGGGGAAGGACGAGAGCCAGCAGCTGGCTGGCGGCTGCATGAGCGCCATAGCTCGCCGCACTATGCTGCTGCTGCTTGCACGCGGGGTGCAGCACATGGGGAACGTATCTTACCCAATGTCTTGATCATTGTCCCTGTCATTCACTCTCACCCATCTCCCTCGCCTGGTGCAGTACCCGCTGTACTCCGCCTCCATCCAGCTGTACGGCGGCACGCTGCTGCCCTACAACCTCAAGGAGCAGACCGGCTGGAGCATGGACCTGAACGAGATCACCCGCACCGTGCACGACGCGCGGTGCGCTGCTGCCGTTGCTGCCCTTGCTGCTTGGGGATTGGAGGAGCTGGCTAGGAGCTGCGGTGGCTGCTGGATAGTGGGGCCTGGTCTGCAGGCTGACCGTTCACGTCCGTGTGTGTTGTTGAACCTGCTGATTGTGGGATGAAACTTCACTCACAAGCCGCCCGCCGCTGCCTCACTTGCCTGACCCGCAGCAACCGCGGCGCATGCGTGCGTGCCCTGGTGTTCATCAACCCCGGCAATCCCACCGGCCAGTGCCTGACCGAGGTGCGAGGGGTGGATGGGGGGCTGGGCGGGCTGAGCTCCTGCGTCTGCCTGTATGCCTGCCTGCTGTGCCCGTGTTTGGAGCCTTCTGATCATTTTGTGCAGCATCGGCTGCGTCAATCTCCTGCCTCAGCAGCCCCCGATTGCCCTGTGCCCCTCCTGAACACTGCCCGCAGGACAACCTGCGCGACCTGGTCAAGTTTGCGCACAACGAGAAGGTGGTGCTCATGGCGGACGAGGTGTACCAGCCCAACGTGTGAGTGACGGCAGCAGTGGGCAGCTGCCCTTGCGGCAGGCAGTGGCCGCTCGAACGCGGGGCAGCTTGCTGTCTGGTCCAGCACAGTTGGCAGCTGCCGTGATGGAGCATGGGATGCAGCGTATTGGCCCGGCGCACACGCCAGCCCTAGCCCCAGGTTCCTTCCTGAATCTCATGCCTTCCCTCCCCTGCCCTCACCCTCCTTGCCACCCTTGCAGCTACCAGGACGAGAAGCCGTTTGTGAGCGCCAAGAAGGTGTTGGGCGACCTGGGCGCGCCCTACTCCGACTCCGTGGAGCTGGCCTCCTTCCACACCGGTGAGGGCTGAGGAGGGGTGGGCGGCGTGCATGGGTTGCTGACGAGGTGCCCCGCTTGTCGCTGTGGGGACATCCTGGGTGAGCACCGCGTGGTTGGCCATCGGCACTGCACTGCGTGGCTGCGGCAGGCCACAGGTGTGGTTGTATTTGTGCTGCTGGCTGCAGCAGCAGCAGCCTCTGGCCCACCTTACCTTCCCTCACCTTCTGTACTGCTCACCCCCACCCGCCCCCTCGTTCACCCCCGCAGTGTCCAAGGGCGTGCTGGGCGAGTGCGGCCTGCGCGGCGGCTACGTGGAGCTGACCAACTTCCACCCCGGCACCGTGGACGAGCTGTACAAGGTGGGTGGGGGTGGGGTAAAGGGGGCTGTGAGCGCATAGTCCACCTGTTGGCGTAGTGGCAATGAAGTCCGACTCGCCCCGGCCTGAATCAACAATAGCTGCCGTCCACCACTGGCCTTCATCACCAGTCTATTGCCCTGACCCAACCCTCCCACCCCCTCTTCCTCTCCCGCAGGCCGTGTCCATCAACCTGTCCCCCAACACCATGGGCCAGGTGGCCATGAGCCTGATGGTCAACACCCCGCAGCCCGGCAGCGAGAGCCACGCGCAGTGGAAGCGCGAGCACGACGAGGGCCTGGCCTCCCTGCGGTGAGCGCCGCCGCTGCTCATGGGCGGGACAGCAGCAGGCTGATTAGCACGGCCTGCAGGCTGCTGGCCTCGCTCGTGTGGTTTTGACAGCGCACACTCCCGTCAGCCGTGCCTGGGTGACCCCACTCACCTGGCTCCCTCCCTCCCCACCCATGCTTCAACCCCTGCAGGCGCCGCGCCCACGCCATGACCGACGGCTTCAACGCGCTGGAGGGCGTGAGCTGCACCTTCACCGAGGGCGCCATGTGAGCTGCTGGGGGTTGGGGCAGGGAGTGGGAATAGCAGCGCAGGAGAGTGGACGGGACCTGCTCTTCCCAAGCTGCGCTGCTGCCTGCACTTCGCTCCCTCACAACCCCGCTCCCACCCCCACCATGCGCAGGTACTCCTTCCCCCGCCTGCACCTGCCCCCCAAGGCCATCGCCGCCGCCAAGGCCGCCGGCAAGACGCCCGATACCTTCTACTGCCTGCAGGTGGGTGGGTCCGGGGCAAGGTGTTGTARCGCTTAGCCCACGCTGCCTAGCTGCCTGCATGGTGCTGTTGCCAGTGCGCCCAACGTGCATCCTGCCAGTAAACTGCACTGCCTTTCTACCACCTTGCAAGCTCGACACTAAGTGCCTGCTCGTTCCCCCCCCCGTCCCGTGCCCCGCAGCTGCTGGAGGCCACCGGCATTGTGACGGTGCCCGGCTCCGGCTTTGGCCAGGAGGAGGGCACCTTCCACCTGCGCACCACCATCCTGCCGCCCGAGGAGAAGATTGGCGAGTTTGTCAAGCTGTTCCAGGTGTGTGTGTGATAGGGCGCATTTGCTGAGGCTGATGGGCGGGCTGGTGGGCAATGCGATTGGTCAAGCTGTTCCAGGTGCGCTGGGGTGCGTGTAGGGGGTGCGCGGCTTGTGTCCAGTGAGCGGGGCGATGCTGCCAGGCCGTGGCAGAGGAGTCGGGTACTGGGAGTGAGCGGGCAGTTGATGGCGTTGTGGTATTGGGCGGCCTTCACTTTACCTGTCCTGCTGCCTGTGCTTTTGCCTGCAGGACTTCCACAAGGGCTTTATGGCCAAGTACACCTAAGCGCCCACACTCCTGAGCTTTAGACACAGCCTGAGCTCTCGTCCTGGCGCATGCTCAGCACCAGCAGCAGCAAGCAGCACCACCCACCAAGCCACCGCATCAGCAGCTGATTTGATTGCCCAGCGGCGCCACTTTTGACAGCGCGTGCGGCCGGGCCCCCGGGCGTCCCTCGTGCCCGGCCAAGCACGCCGTGTTGCAGACCCATGCCCTTTCTTGCATGCGTGTATTCTCCCCTCCCCCTGCCCTGCCTCCCTCCACGGATACGTTCAGAGCATTTCGTTTTCAGCGTCCATTCATTCCTGCCCCGACTGTGCCGCTCCCTCTGTTTTCAACGAATGGCTGCACCCTGAGAGGACTGCACTGCACCTTTCCTGCCCTGCCGTCGCCTTCCTGCGGCTGAGCCGCAGGCGGCACGGCGCGCGTGCCGGCTTCCCTACCCTTCCGCTGGCACAGCCCCTTGTAAATCCATCCGTGTGGTAGCAGCAGCGCGGGCAGCGCTTGCCTGTCGCTTTACATGGACAATAAATGTACACCTGTGGGTTGAGTCAGGCTAACTGGGCTGTTTTGCGTGCTGCTGCTGAGTGCTGCCTTGTTTGTGGAGCTGTGCAGGCCTGCTGCCTCAACCAAGCCGTTTACAAGAGCTGTGCAGGCCTGCGGCTGTCAAGCTTTGTACACCTGTTTGTAAATGGCTGAGAAGTCGAGGCTGGGGTCCACCTGCTCGTACAGCCTGCGGGTTAGGCAGGGACAAACGCAGGGCGCGCCGCAAGTGAGGAATGCAAGAGGGCCCTTCTACCGCCGCCACAGCCACCCTGATGCACGGTAATCTGGTATGCAACCCAGAAACGGTCAGCTTCGGCCCTCGTATCCCTACAACCCAACCCTACCCACCCGCCCCACCTCTGCGCCTCCTCCGTCAGCGGCACCGGCGCACCGCAGTGCTCTGCCGCCGTCTTCACCAGCCCAAGGTCCTTGGCCATGAGGCGGGAGGCAAAGCCGCCTCGGTATCCGCGTGACGACGGCACGCCGTCCATCACTCCTGGGGCCGGGTTGCTGCGGGGTTGAGGGATGGGGTTAGGTGGCAGGCGAACTGGGCAAGGATGGATACATTGTAAGCAGGTGGGTCAGGTGAGGATGGCATGCAGAGGTGCAGCCTTGCGACTGCAGATCATGCACAGCAGGACGCAGCAGCAGCTCACAACCAAACAACCCACAGGCAGCCTGGGCACGCACTATGTGTCACTGCTCCAGCAGCGCGCGGACGAGGTGTTGAGCACGCTGCTCAGCAGCACGGGGTCCTGGGACAGCGGAGGGACGAGGCATAATCTGGTAAGCAACAGCCATGGCGATGCACTGATCCAGCCCTCTGCTTGATGCTGCATCCCCATACAACCCCAGATGCTCCCCCTGCTGCCCCGCCCAACACCCTCAACCTGCCCTCCAGCTCTGCTTCTTTACGCACCAGGCCGAGCCGCTTGCCCAGCGCCAGCCCCTCGGACACCGCCGCCATGGACACTCCTAGAACCAGGTTGTTGCACAGCTTGGCTGTCTGCCCCGTGCCGTTGCCGCCGCCTGCATTAGCGTGGCGGGAACGGCCGGCAGGCCAGCTAGCGATAAGATGGCAGGAAGGGCAGGGGGCTGTGCATATCCCACCTGCTAACACACCCGATGGAGTTTGGTGCCTTTCCATCCCAGGTGCTTGCCGCTAGCCCTGGTAAGCCATGACCTTCACAACCATTTTCCAGTTACCAGCCAGGCACCCTCACAGTGGATGACGCGCTTGCCCATGGCTTCAAGCAGCGGCCGCGCTGCATCCACTGCCGCCTCGGGGCCGCCGCACTGGGTAGTGGGAAGGTGAAGGCAGGGAGAAAGGAGGCTAGGTGGCGGCTGATGGTCAGCGGCACAGTTGCGAGGTGTGCGGGTCGCCCCTGCCGCGGACAGGCAGGCTGTCGCTCACCATGAAAGTGAGGCTGCCCGCCTGCGCGCCCGGCACGCCGCCAGACACGGGCGCATCGATCATCATGGGGTGCCGCTGCCCGTCGTGCGCCTCTGCTGCGTGGGGGTGCAACCATGTGTCTTCCGCCGCCGCTGCCACCTGCTCGGATGGGCGGTTGGTTGTGTCGTCAATGGCTCAAGCGGGCAACTTCCTCGCCCGAGCCATCCTTCCTCCTACTCCTGCACTTGAACTTTGCCATTCAGCTAAGAGCTGAGCGTCTCTCTCAGCCAGGGGCTGGGGCTGAAACGGGTTGGACCGCCCACACAGTCCACCCTCCCCACACACTCACCTCCTGGCTAGTGATGGGGTCGATGGTGCTGCAGTCCACCAGCAGGTGCGGGTGCAGCTGCCCCGGCTCAACCGTCAGGATGCCGTCGCTGCCCAGGTACGCCGCCTTCACATGCTCGCTGGAGGGCAGCATGGAGATGAGGGCCGACAGGCCTGGGTGCAGAGGGGAGGACGGTTTGAGGGGTGTTGATGGCAGGGTGGGCATGGCAGCTTGGCATGACTAAGAGCTGGCCAACTGGTGGAAGCTCAGAAAAGCAGCAGTGGTGCCAACAGGCAGCGGCTGCAGCTGCAGCTGCACCAGCCCCCCTGGCAGCCCGCACCTGGCGTGGAGGCAAGTGCTGCGGGGGTGGGGGCAACCTTGGCGCCAGCACTGGCCAGGCGGCTGCAAGCCTCCTCATTTTTATCTGCGTGTGCGGACAATAGTGTGATCAGAAGGGCAGCCAGGTCTCCTTTCCAACCGGCTGAGAGGCCAAGAACTGCAAGCTGAGGGTGCGGCAGGCAGCCGAGGCCCCCGCTGCAGCTTGCCGCTGCAACCTTGCTGCTGCAACCGACCAGGCAGGACACATGGCCGGCGTGCTCACCGCACACGATCAGTCGATACCCTGCAAGGGAGCAAAGAATGGTGCAAGGTTGAATGGAAAGACCTCAGCAGCACAAAAAGAGTCGCAGCTTGGCCCCGAGGGCGCACCTCGCCTGCCCACGCAGCTGCAGCGGATGTAAATGGAGCAATGACAGTCCCTGCTCCTCAAAATGTTGTTGGCACTCCGTACCCAGCTCACCGGCTCCCAGCAGGCGCGTGGCCATGGCCGCTCCCATGTTGCCGATGCCCACAAAGCCAACCAACAGCCGCTGGGCTGCCGGGGAGAAGGGCACCACCATGATGGCTTGGCTCCTGGCTGCACAGCCGGAAGCAGGAGGGGCAACCATTCAGCGGCGGCAGTGGGCAGCGGTGGCCGGTGGCAGCGGCCCCGTGCAGACAGGGCTCAAGCGCTGATCGCTCACCGGGCCTCCGTACGTGATGCTTATGTGATCAGCAGGCGGCTGGGCGTCTCGGGCTGCCGTCAAGCAGAGGGCACAAGGGCTTGCAGGAGCCGAGGGCCTGGCGCTCGGGGGCCGCGCTCACACAATCGATGGATCGGCGATCGGCAATCTCTCAGCCCTTGTACGCGTTGGCAGCCGCTCTCCTCCCATGCAGCATGCTCCGNCCNTTTCGGGGGCCAAGAGCGCCACGCCCGAGGGCCTGCTCACCAGATCACAGCCACCTGCAACCTCCACGCACTCAGATCTGACGCAGGTTCGCCACACAGTGGTTCCCCAGAAACCCCAGGCACACCTCCCCCCACACCCCACCATGCAGTCCAAGCAAGTGCGCCCTCGCAAGGGGATGCAGGTGCGCATGCCATGGGCGCAGGGCAGGCGGGGTTGGCGGSCGTAGCGGGGCTACCGCCGCCGCGGCGTGCGCGCACCCCGGCGCGTGCCGGCCAAGAAGCTGCCGTGCGCGCCGGTAACAGCTGCCTCTGCTGACCGCCTCTCATCCCCACTCTCACCCCAACACATGCACGAGTGATTGGTTGCWAAACATGCCATTACTCCCTGCAGGCCGCCACCAACATCAACACGCCCCGCAGCATCCGCTCGCGCCTGAGCTACCCGCGCCGCAAGCCTGCCGCGCCCGATTCGGCGGCGGTGCCCGAGGCGCCCCAGCAGCAGGTGGTGCGGAGCGCAAGCGGACGCTCCGCCATGGGGTGAGGCTGGGTGGGGCTTGGCCCACTTTAGGGCTGCCTACAGTTCTTGCAAGGACCAGCAAGCGGCGATAGAGGACGCGGGGCGTGTCGAGGGTCTGCTGCCCTGTTGGGGCATCCTCTGCTGCGTCAGCCCCAACTGTTCCGCGCCAACATCACACCCACCTTCCCCCTCCTGTCTCACAGCCCCTGGATCGGTAGCTTCGGCAGCGCCGAGGAGCCTGCCAGGTGCTGCTGCCGCACGCGCTACCCCCGGCAGCTCCGGCGCCCGGCGCGG
This sequence comes from Chlorella ohadii, assembly GCA_025026875.1. Taxonomy (NCBI): domain Eukaryota; kingdom Viridiplantae; phylum Chlorophyta; class Trebouxiophyceae; order Chlorellales; family Chlorellaceae; genus Chlorella; species Chlorella ohadii. The sequence goes on from JADXDR010000014.1 coordinate 341,828, forward strand.
CTSACGCGCAGCAGCCTGCTACACAGCCTGCTGCGCCGCCTGCAGAACTACCGGCCGCCGCAGCGCCCCGAACCGCCACTGCCCGCCCACCTCCACCCCGCCCCCTGCCCCTGCAGCCCCACGCTGTTTGCCAGCTCCCAGGGGCGCGTGTTTGCTGACCTGTCGGGCGGGGCGGTGGCCAGCGAGGACCTGGTGAGATATGGGCTGGCTGGTGTTTGTTTGCTTGGTTTGTTTGAGCAGCGATGGGTGCAGGCTGCGGCAGCATGCGCTAGCGCGGGAGCTACCTGCGCAAGGAGGCGCTGCGTCCCTCCACCTGGTAACTGCTGGTTCCGGATGCATGGGCAGGGGCACCCAGGCCACCGGCCAGCTTCACGACCGGCAGGGAGCTGAGTTGAGCTGAGCAGCGTTCACCCCGCCCGGCTCTCTCATGCCTGCAGGTCTCGAACCCCGAGGTGGCGGGCGCGGCGCAGGCCGTGGCGGTGGTGCACCGCCCCCAGGTGCGCGCTGCCACCGTGGTGTGTGCCCTGACGTGTGCGCAACCCACCATGCCCCTTACCATGCAAGCAGCCAAGCCTGCGCCCCGCATGCGCTCGTGCCGCCGCCTCAAAACCGCATGGCCTCCGTTACATCTCTCGCCTGCCCAGCCTGATCCCCGCCTGACACGCCTCCGCATCCCTCTCCTCCTTCCCGCCAAACAGCCGGCCATGGTGCAGGTGGAGCGCCAGGCGCGCATGATGCGGGCCAAGGAGGAGATGCGGCGGGGCTCCTTCCGCGCCCCCCGCGCCAGCAACCTCATGCGCCGCCAGCGCCGCATCGACCAGGCACGCAAGCACAACTGAGGCGCGCACGGCGCAGCCGTCTAGTCGGCCCTCGGTGGGAGGTCCCACGTGCCCTGGCAGCACAGCACAGCCCAGCACAGAGGGGCGCTGAGGGGCCCAACCGCAGGGCCAGCTGACGCAGCCAGTCAGGTGGGCGGGCCATGCTGGCCTGCCCAACCCAGCCCACAGCTCGATTCGGTGAGGAGCACCAACGTTATGCCGAAAATGCCATATTAAGCCAGCGGCGCGCAGAACGCGCATGCCCTGCGCACCGCAGCTTGCCAGCACAAGCCAGCCTTTTTCCCTCTTTGTTTCTGCTGTTTCACTACACGCTGTATCCGCGCTGTACAATCCTTTGCGCCCGTTTCTCTGCATGCAATTTTCTGTTGGAAACATGAGGCACCCCTGTTGTTCCACCTTTGTTTCTGCCGCCCGGGTGCGCTGCTACCCTCGAGCATGCCGGCCGCCCTTGCTGCCGCCTGCCCCTTCCCTCGGCCCTCAGCCCGCCCATTCACGCGACATTCTTCATCTCAAAGCTCATCCTCACCGCTCTGCAAGCACTATAATTGTAAGCTCTGGCATGGCAAGGCCGAGGGAGAGGGCAGGATGGAGCTCGCCATGATTGCTGCGAAGAGCATCTGGCGAGCGTGGACAGGTGGCGGCGGCGGCCGCTAAGGCCCGCACGGACACAGGGTGTGTGTGGTTCAAGGCCCTCAGTGCGGCAATCCATACAGCTACCGCCTCACCATGGCTGCTCTAGCAGCCGCACCTTGCAGCGCAGCCGCGGCCCGTCGTCTCTACGCTGCTGTTCGACGCGCCGGCCCCATCCAGCAACTTGCAGCAGTCAATAGCAATGCTTTATTCCGCGAACAGCGGCCCCGCCACCCNTGTGCGGCCCCAGCCAGCACTGAGGTGCGCCCTGGGGGCTTCTGCTGGGGTGCTGCAGGCCGGATCGCGCTTGTCACATTACTTAAAGTCCATTCCAACTTGCACACTGCAGGCCGCGGCGCATCGCGGTAGCGGCGGCGGCGGGCGGCGCAGCGGCAGTGCCGCCTGCCCCTCAGAAAAGCAAGCTGGAGCAGATTGCGGATGTTGCCACGATGCTGTTCCCTGTATGGGTGAGTGTGCAGTTGTGCCGTGCAGCGCTCGCCACAGCAGCGCTGCTCGCATCGCATCGCACAGCAGCGCTGCTCGCATCGCATCGCACAGCAGGTGCCGCCGCTGAAGCGGCATCACCGGCGGCTGCAGCTGCCACCCGCCACGGCCAGGGCCTGCCTGCTGTGGTCATCCCAGGGGCATGCCCCTGGTGATGCGCTTTCCCCTTCACCTCCCATCCCACCAAACGCTCCTCTGACAACAATCCGCAGGCACTCATCTCTGGGTGCACCGCCTTCTTCCGCCCCGCCAGCCTGAGCTGGATGACGACGCAGCAGTTTGAGTGGGGGGTGGGCCTGCTCATGCTGGCCATGGGCCTCAGCCTGACCAAGGAGGACTTCAAAAAGGTGGGCGACCGAGGGGAGGGGTGGTTGCTGAGGCAGATTTTCCAAGGGAACGGCTGTTCAAGCGCTGGAGTGGCAGCCAGTCGCCTCCTGAGCCTGGCACGCCGCTGCATGCTGAGCCACCCTCACAGCCCATCCCAGTCGCTGCAGCCCTGCTCACTGGTCCTGATGCTGCCCTCATGCTCCTCGTGCCCCCTCCCCCATACCCGCCCGCAGTGCGCGGCCAACCCGGTGCCCATCCTGCTGGGCTTTGTGTGCCAGTACTCGGTGCTGCCGCTGCTGGCGGTGGCCATCTCCAAGCTCATGCACCTGCCCGCCGCATTCGCCACCGGCCTCATCCTGCTGGGCTGCTGCCCGGGTGAGCCGGCGGCTGCTGTTGAGCAAGAGATGGGTGCCTTGCCTGCAGTGGTGTGTCGGTTGGGAGGCTGGGCAGGCACGGACGAGGGTGTTGCCCACACTGCTGCTATAAAAACTGGCCACCTACTGGCCACCTGCGACAAGCAGGCGGCATGCAGCTACTGCCCACCTGTTACCATCCATGCTCGGCCTGCTGCAGGCGGCCAGGCCAGCAACGTGGCCACGTTTGTGGCGCACGGCGACGTCGCGCTGTCGGTGCTCATGACCGCAGGCAAGCGTGCCGCTGAGGGCGGGTAAATGTGCAGCCAGCTGTGCCCTTGGTAACGAGCAGTCCCCCGCTGCCGTGCTGGCGGCAAGTACTGCGTCACTGCGCTCGAGTACAAGCGCCGTCACCCAAGTGACCACATCTGCCCTGCCAACCCACCATCCTCATCCCATGTATGTTTATCCCCCACCCCGCCTTCCGGCCGCAGCCTCCACGGTGGCTGCCACGGTGATGACGCCCACGCTGACCTCGCTGCTGGCGGGCGCCTACATCCCCGTGGACGGCTGGGTGAGCTGCTGCCGCTTTGTTTCCTGGCAAGTTCCTTGCGCAAGGAAGGAAGGAAGGTGCTTGCTTGCCAGCCTACGGTGGCCATGCCACAATGGTGCAGTCTGTGCCCTGCACGAGGTCCCAACTGCCCGACTTGCCCACTGACTGGGAGACCCCATCCACCTCCCTTGCTGCCTGCTCCAGGCGCTGTTCAAGTCCACGGTGCAGCTGGTCCTGCTTCCCACGGTGCTGGGCCTGCTCGCTAATGAGTACTTCAAGAAGCAGGTGGGTGTGTGGGTGTTACAGGAGGGTGAAGAGCAATGCGGGGCAGGATAGGTGGGGTGGTGGTGGGGTTGTGCAGGTGGGGTGTAAGAGTGCCGTGCTTTACGCACTTGGTGACTGTCAATGTTTGGTGGTTCGTTACCGTCCCTGCCACGCACACCCCAGCCTCGACTGCTCAACTCTTGCCCTCCGCCCCTGCCCCTGGCCAGGTGGATGTGGTGCGGCCAGCCATGCCGCTCCTGGCCCTCGCCCTCACCGTCATCCTGTGCGCCGTGCCGGTGGCGCAGGTAGGGGCCCTCAAGGGGCAGAACAGAGCAGCGGGAATCACTGCATCAGCTGGCTGAGACAGCTTGTTCCATACGACCTGTTGCTCGTTGAGCAGGCCTGCCTGCAGCGCCACTTTGTAGATCTAGATCTCTGTCTGCCTGCAAGTGCAGCGCCACGCTCCTGCCTCTTCCTCTCTCCCACGCCATCCCACTTCCGCCCCCTTCCCTCCCTCTCCTAGGTGGCCGACGTGCTGCGGGCCAGCGGCGTTGCGGCCTGCGGCCCCGTCCTGCTGCTGCACTTCTTTGGCTACCTGCTGGGATACCTGCTGCCGCGCATGCTGGGCTTCAATGAAAAGACGTCGCGCACGGGTGAGCGGGGTCTTTGGTTGAGGCAGGGGTGGGTGGGCGGGAAGGGAGCTGCCTGATGTTGGCCAGCGGCATTGCAGGAACTATGGAGCTGAGGGCCGGCCTTGCCCCTGCGATTTGGGCTGTGGCATGAAAGCCTCATCCATCTTTTTGCTGCCTGCCGCCTGAATCCAGCCCATCCCTCCCCTCCCCGCTGCTTGCAGTGAGCATCGAGACGGGCATGCAGTCTGCGGCCATGGGCTACGCCCTTTCCACCAAGCACTTTGCGGACATTCTGGTGGCGGTACCAAGCAGCGTGTCCATCCTGGTCATGGTGTGGATCGGCGCTGCGCTCGCTGTGGTCTGGCGCATGATGCCCATCAAGGACCAGTGAGGGGCGGCGGAAATGTTGCTCCTCCAAGAAAAACCTCTCCAAGGGCAGCACCGGCTTGCTGGCGTGTGTGGCTGTTGCCGCTATGCAAGGTGGCAGCTGCATTCACGCATTCTGACACACACTGCACAGCCTCAATCATCTGTTAACACTAGATTGCTGCCACGTGGGCGGCTCGTTGGGTTCCCAGCCTGCTATCTTGTACTTTCCACCCCCTGACGCTACAGCTTGCACTGACTCTGGCCGACCGCATTTCCACTCTGAATGTGCTGCATGAACAAACCCATACGCTGCGCAACAGCCCTGCTGATCGAAAATGTAAGTTTGACAAGCTATGTTTGACATCCAGCAGGGAGACAAGCTGCCAATCTAAATACCACAATGCAGTAGGCATCTGCCTGGCACTTGCCTGGCTCTACCACCCTGCCCCAGCTCTCTGTGTCAATGGTTTCAATCAAAGGCTCGCAGCAATGGTCGTGCACACGCTGTCAAGCATGCGACCTGTTCAGTTGATACAACACAAGGGGGACGGCGTTGGATGCAGGGAGGGCGTGGGTGCCAGGGCATGCCAGAATCGAGAGCAGCACACGACACGGAAAAGGCGTGAAGAAGCAAAGGAGGTAAACAAGGAGAGCAGCTGAGTCCTAGTGTTGGCTTATGGTAAGTGTCGTGTCAGTCAAGGGGAGCAGGCAGTAGGCGAAGGGAGCCCCTAAGACACCCCATGGCATCACCCGCCCTGGTGCCCCCTCTGCTGCTGCTGCCGCTGCCAAGTGCACAGTGCTCCAGCCCGGCCGGCTGGCTGGCCTACGGGGCTTCAGCTTCACTTCTTCTTGCCGGCCACAGCCTTGCCGTTCCTGCCAGCTGGCGCCGCCTCCTCCTCCTTCTTCTTGCCAATCACGCCCGCCTTGCTGAGCGCGCCGTAGGCCAGCGCAGCCACTGCCACCGCGCCGCCCACCCGCAGCGCCGTGCCCAGCAGGCTGCTGCGGAGTGCAGGAGTCGGAATGGGGATAGGTGCGATGAAGGCTGGAAGCATCAGCTGCAGGAAATATCTGCCGGGCTGTTGGCGCCCAACCAAGCCCCATTGCATGTCAATTTTTCTGCGCTCCCCAGCACACAGCACCCGCCCAGCGACGCCCTCGCCCCAGCCTGGCGCGCACCCCTGCTTCTGCTGCCGCACGCCACCTGCCCCGGTGTCCAGGTCTCCGTTGCGAACCTGCGGCAGGCAGAGATGGCAGGGTTGGCGCACAGTGTGAATGGCAGGCGGGAGGCGGGGCAATTGCAGCCATGGCTGCCATGCTGACCGGCTGCAAAGCTTGTGTGAGCGCAGCGAACCAGGCAGCCTGGCCCCTCTCTGCTGACGCATGCAGAGCACCAGCAGCAGGAAATGAAGCAGCAGCGCCCCCACCTGGTCGGGCTCCAGGAACGAGATGGCCACACGAATGAAGCCGCCCGCCGCGCCGCCGCCTGATGGGAGCACGGAGCAGCGCGTCCCACATCGTGAGAAAACCACATATCAGGCAGCCTTGTTGCATCAACCAACAGGCAGCCAACCTAACACGCCACTACCACCCCCCAACCAAATCAAGCAGTCAGCCCACACCCCACCGTCCATCTCTGGCTGTGCAGCCCACTCACCTGGCTTGTACAGCTCAAAGTACTTGTCCACAGGGGCCGCCTCCAGGATGTCCTGCGGCAGCCAACATGGACCAGCACAACAACCAGAGTCACAGCAGAGCAGCGGCTGCGTACATGTGCAAGCTGCACCTGCCTGCAGGCCAGATGACAACAGCATGCTGCCGCAGCTGCTGCTGCCCTTCCCAGCTGCGCCCAATCAGCACCGTCACAAACAAAGAGCAACCTGACAGCACTCCCGCAGCAATCCACGCAGCACCCCTCACAGACCCCACCTTCATGTAGATGCCGCAGGCCGCCACGATGGATGTGGAGGAGCGCTCGCCGCTGGCCTCCTTGGGCCGGCACAGCATGATGCGCAACTCGTTGGCGCCCTCCAGCACCTCGCTGCGGCAGGGGCAACAGGGCAAGGCTGAGAGCCGCGGCCGACGGACGAGGGCAGCCAGCCCACAGCAGCGCTGCAGCAAACAGCAACAGCAGCACAAGCGGCGGGCAGCGGCAGGGAACGGTGCGCCGCTGCAACAGCACAGCTGTGAGGGCTCAGCAACGGCCCCCAACCCGCAGCTGGGCAGCAGCGCCGCACGGTCCCCCCTGCTCACAGCGACAGCTGCTCCACCCAGGTGATGCCATTGTCGTCCACCGCCTTGGTGCTGGTGAACTTCTTGATCGTCTTGGGGCCGCCCCGGATCTCAACTGCGGCGCAATGCATCGTTGGCAACAACAAGGTTCATCGCCTTATCAGGCGATGCGGCAACCAACCCCTGTTCATTATGTTTGCAAGCTCTGCTTCTCTTCATCACGAGCTGCATCCTCCTCTAGACACCAGCAGCAACAAGTCCCACTCGAAACGCACCGCGGGCGTAGCCCTGCTTGAGGTCGGGGTCCCACACCACCGCGTCCTCGCTGTCGTGCCCCGCCGCCTCCAGCACATTGATCACCAGGTAGCCCAGCGGCCCGCCCTCAGACATGGCTGCTGCCTGCACAATGTGTGTTGTGTTAATAGCAGCGTCACTGAGCCGTGGCTTTCAAAAGGCGGAGCGTACCGCGGTAGGCGCCGCAACGGTGGCCGATGGCGGCAGCGGCGCTAGGGCGGCGAGCACGGGGCTGCTGCCGGTCTGGCCGCGCGGCAGAGCACCTCTTGCACAACTTGCAGTACTCACGTGGCCAGGGAGACAGCGCCCGAGCGCCCAGCGCACCTGCTTTTGCTAGCTGCTGTTGCTGGTGCTCTGCGGCCTCCCTGGCGCGCACTTGAATCTCGGGCGATTGCTGCACAGCGATCGCAGGCTGCCTAGAGCAGCTAGGGCCGCAGGCTGGGCGGGGTTCTCCAAAACGAAATCTGCGCAGCTCGTGAACCCTTGCTGTCTTGCTCGCCAAGCTCTGCAGGAGCCGCTGGGTCCCTTGCGGCGCGGTCCACCTGTGCCTCTGCATGGCATGCTGACAGCTGGCCGCCTCATGCAGGGCGCAGCCCAGTGCTCAGCGAGGGCCTGATCGCCCTCCTGCCATCGGCAGCAAGCCCTACAAATCCATTAGCAGCTACTGCAAGCCTTTCCTCCCGAGGCGTTCGATTGCTCGCCACCCCAGCAGCCTTCCTCGGGCCAGCAGCAGTAGCAGCGGAGGTCGCAGCAATGGGGGCAGGCTACAGCAGCGGCAAGGGCGACGGCCCCTTGGCAGAGATGAAGTTCGGCTGGGCCCTGCGCTATGCCGACTCGGTGAGCCTCTTGCGGCCCCTGGAATTGTAACACTGCAAGACCGGATCCCAGATCCGGCGCGGCATGCCGGCCAGAACGACCCTGCGTGCAAGCCCGCCGCCGCCGCTGCCTTGCACCGCCGCTGCGCCGGTGGCCATCGCCAAAGGGTGCCTGCCTTTTCTGCCATGTCGCAAAATCTGCACAGATGGCAAGCTTGATAAGCCTGCAAGCTTGATAAGCCTGCCATTAGCACGGCATCCTTCTCACCTGCAAACTCAGCGTGTCTTGTCCCACCAACATCACTGTCCCTGCGCACCCTCCTCGCTCCCCTCGCTCAGCTCCCGCTCCCCCACCAACTGCTGTGCCCAGGCCATCAAGTACGCCTCCTCGTCCAGCCTGGCAGTCATCCGCCGCGGCGACGGCTCCAAGTGGCTGGCGCTGGCCTACCAGGCCTCTGACACTGCCTACGAGGGCAGCCACGGCCAGCACATCCGCTTTGCGCTCAGCAAGGACGGCGGCGAGACGTTTGCGCCCAGCAGGGCGGTCATGTGGGGCGCGGCGCCGCTGTGGAGCCCCTCCCTGCACCACGACGCAGGTGAGGGGATGGAGGTTGTGCGGCCAGTTAGCAGCAGGCAACGTCCAAGCGCAGCGGCTCAGCAAGGCGGGCAGACTGCTTGGCATCGGCAGCAGCACTGGTCAAGTGTCGGTTGGGGGTGTCGGTTGGGCGCACGTGTGCATGCTCGCCTGCCCCATCACCCCTGACGTGTGCCTGCCTGCCCCTTTCTGTGCTGCAGCCACCAACCGCCTGTTCCTGTTTTACTCGGAGTCGCGCAAGAGCCTGTCGCCCGGCGGCGACATCAAGGTGGGTCCCAGCAGGGGGCCAGCAGGCAGGCACAGCGGGCAGGTGCAGTAAGAGTAGCTGGTGCAGCCAGAACAGGCGCAGCAGCAGGCCTACCAGCGAGGCGGTGCCACACTCACAGGCTGCAGCTCTTGTTGTTGCTGTTGGCAAAAGCAACAGCAGCAGCTCACCAGCAGGGCCGCGCTGGTGAGTGCACCCAGCCACAGTCGCCCACCATGCTCTACCGCCCAACCGCCCGCTGCTCAGGTCATTGTGTCGAGCGACTATGGCGAGACGTGGACGCCACCGCAGCTGATCTATGCTCACGAGGCGGAGGATGAAGTGCCCAAGGTGCGGCTGAGTGGAGGGTGGCTGAAGTGGGCTTCACAGTAGTCGTTGTTCAGGATGGTCTGCCCAGCAGCAACGCAGCAACCGGCAAGGCAAGACCAGATCAGTGCAGCTGATGGTTCTGTGGCGCTGTTGCCACACAAGTTGCTGCGACTGGTTGCAGTGAGTGCAGTCATTTCATGCCGTTGTTCTGGTGCACAAACTCACCGGCATCCCAGCCCTGGTCTGTGTCGCCGCAGGTGGTGGGCCACCGCCTGCTGGTGGCCAAGGACGGCACCTGGTACCTGCCAGGTAGGAGAAACAAGCTGGTTAAGGGTCGCAGCTGGGCTTGCATGCAAGGTTGGCATGCGCTGCCACATGCGTCTTTTCGCTGCTGTACCGCAACGCGTTTCGCCTTGCCGGACCCGTCCATCTCCCTGCAGTGCATCGCGAGCCGGCGGAGAGCTGGCACACCTTCAGCGCCAGCACCTTCCACCCACTCAGCGAGGCGCCGGAGCAGCAGCTGCAGCTACAGCCGCCCGCAGACGCGGCGCCGCAGGCAAGGGCAGCCGGCTGGTGGTGGTATGGAATGCATGCCACTGCAACAGCATCGGCATGCTGCCTTGGCATGTGCAGCCATTTCAACTGTTGAACCTACAGATGCAACGGGCGACTTTGCCTGCGCGCATCCAAGCCTGTTTGCCATTTTTGCCCACTCGGCCTGCTGTGTTGCCTGCAGAGCATGACCACAGCGGCAGGCCTGCTGGTGTCCAAGGACAGCGGCGCCACGTGGAAGGTGGTGGGAGACATCGAGGTGCGCTGGATTGATAAATTAACAGCTGCTGCCAAAACTTGCGACCAATCGGCGTCGTCTTCTTGGTGCTCTAGAGGCTCTTTGTTGCATATGCATAAGGACATGTGCATTGCCGGGGACAGGCAGGCTGGCCTGGCCGCGCGGCCGATGCAGCAGCAGGGATTGCTGTCATGCCGCCGCTGCCCAACCGGCTGCCCTGTTTCCAACTGCGCCCTGGCAGGACGCCAAGACGTGGCTGGTGAACCCGGTGCTGGAGCAGGGCAGCAAGGGGCAGCTCATCATGATGTTCCGCACCACAGCAGGTGGGTGGGTGGTGCATTTGGGTGGCTTGTAGGGAGCCGGCAAGGTGGCCAGCAGGCAAGGCAAGATGGACAGCAGGCCCACAATCCAACCAAGGTCCCACCTCCAATAGACCGATGACAAGGTTGTCCCCCTATGCCCCCCGCCTGCCGCCCTCCCGCCTGCAGGCAAGGCGTACCTGAGCAGCAGCGGCGACAAGGGGGTGAGCTGGAGCCGGCCCGCCGCCAACGCGCTGCCCAACCCCAACAGCCAGTTCTCGACAGTCACCATCGATGGACAGGTGGGGTGGGGTGGCCTGGTCGCTGGCTAGGCACGGCCAGAACTGGTGGGCTGCCTGCCCAGCCATGGGGCATGCAAGAGGCAATGCCAACAGCAGCATGCAGATTGCTGGCTGCCGTGAGCGCTGCACAATGTGCCACACCCTGTATTCAACCCCCTCCCCCCCTGCCCCCATCTCTTCAGGTGCTCTGCGTGTTCAACAACAGCACCACGGCACGTGCGCCGTTGGCACTGGCGCTCAGCGTGAACGACTGCAAGGGCTGGGAACCGCTGGCCGTCATTGAGGAGGACCCCAAGGGTGGGTGCCAGAGGGAGGGGCCAGCCAACTGCTGCTGGTGGCTGCCGGGGGAGATATTGAATAGAAAAGGGCTCCCCGTTTTAAGAGAGTACTGAGCGCGACGCAGGTGGGCGGCCTGTTCCCACCGTGCCCCTGACATGGCCCTTGTTACAGCCCTGCCATCGTGCCTACACACCTGCAATCCCACTGCCGCCTGCTCTCCCGGCCCGCAGGCAACTTCTCCTGCCCCTCCATTGTGGAGTGGACGGACGACACCGTCAAGATTGTGTACACGGCGCGTATAGTATCTCAGGGCTTTATGTGGTTGGGGGTTGAAGGTTGAGCCCAGCTATGACCACATACGCTTTTCGAGGGGATTGGCATGGGTATGCGCCATGCGGGCACATTACGCTCAGCCCCCAGCTGCAGCTGCGCTAGCTTGCCTACCTACCCATTTCTGCACTGCCAATCACCCACCCACCCACCCATCCATCCACCCTCCCTCCTTGCCCATGCGCAGGTGTGGGGCCAGGGCATCAAGCTTGCGACGGTCAAGCTGGCCACGGTGGAAAGCACATAGGCTGTGCGGCAGCAGCACCGGCGGCCCAGCCTCGTGCACCCCTGGCTTCCTTCCTCCCTCCTTGCGTCCCAGCACTGATTATTCCCTTCCTTCCTTCCTCCTGCATTCACTCCCCTCCCTCAGCGCACTGACTTCTTATCACACCCATCTGACCGTGTAAGCAGACACCCAGAACGGGAGTCATGGTTTGGCGCACCCTGAGCCAGCTTTCAAGGCAGTCAAATCTTGCGGCCACAGTGCTGGTCGTGTTGCCTAAGAACTGCTGTGCCATGCATCGCGACTGTCTTACTGTAGTGCACTGTATCACAAAGAGCATAGTATCAAATCATATTGACAGATCAGCAACGGACTGTGCAGGCCATTGTGCATGTGCTGCACAAGCTGCTGGCAGCCTCATGCATGGCGGTCATCGTCCGCAGCATATGTCTTCAGCACCAAGCCGCTCATTTCAAGGTCACCGCCGGCGCCGTTGCTGCCATAGGCTGCGCCCATGTAGCCCTCTGCCGCTGAATCGTCTGAAGGCAGCCGCGTGTGCGCGTGCCCTGCCGCCCCGCTGCTGCCGTCAAAGCTCAGCGGCCGGCCCAGCCGCCATTCTGCACCAGGAACCGTGCAGATGGGGTGGGGGTTGAGCTTTGCAAGTGTACAGGAGCAGGAGCAGGCCATGCAGCTGATGGCCCGCCGTGCCAGCCAATTGGTGCAGTGCACAAGAGATACTGCCGCACTCGCGTGCAGAAAGTGTTTCCCGCATTCATGTGCCCCTAGCACTCGCCCGCAGCGCACCTGCAATGGCCTTGAAGATCAGCAGCGTGCATAGCATGGCAAAGGCGATGCCCACAGTAATAATTACTGCAGAATAGGGGCGAGGGGACGGGAACAATCAGGTTAGCTTGTGTAGCACTGTCGAGGGGAACTGCAGCCCGACTGTGGCCCAACTGCCTGGAGAAGTCGGGCAGTGCAGCGTAGGCCGCCCAGCAGCACACCACAGGCCCGCCCAGGACACAATTGGCAGCGAGCCTTGCAACCGCACACAAACCGCTCACCAAAGGGCACCGGCACAAACATCGAGCTGGCCATGAGGTCGGGGTCCCACTGCGGAGCACCCGTGTACCTGCATGTGAATGGCACGTTGATTAAACGTTGAGCGAAGATGCAGGTGCGAAGCAAGGAGCTGTGCACTCTCCGGGCCCCACCCCCAGNCCCCCTCACAACCCACAACTGAGCTCACATGATGTAAGCCGTCTGGATCCACCACGCGCCCTGCAGCATGGTCAGCCAGGGGCGCAGCGAGGCTGCCAGGATGCTGGCCGGCCGCGCCAGCTCAGCCAGGATGGCCAGCACTGCAGGGGCGGGGGCGGGGGCGGCAGGAGTTATTGGTTCGCCTGTAGCAGCAGGTGGGTCAACAATGTGTGCCGCAGGTTCCAGTAACGGCTGAGTCTTGAACGTGTGCACGAGGCGTGCATCCTAAGCTAATGGGCTCAGGCACAAATTTGCTAGTGTGGTGCCAACTCATGGCAGGCACAGGCGACAGTCCACCGCACCCGTGGCAAAGACTTGGAGGCCCAGGATGAGGTGCACAAGGATCTCAACGGACGGGCCTGCACGTACGGTCACGAGAAAGGGCGGGTAGCTGGGTTGCGTGCCAAGGTGCTTGGCCACCTGCTCAAAGTGAGGCCATCCTGCTGGCCAAAGCTGGTGCAGCACCGGCACCAGCAGCAGGTCAGGGCAGGGACCTGTGCCTGCTGTGCTGCCCCCCTGCCTCACCCTTCAGGTGGAACACCAGCAGCAGGCCCTCTCCAAGGAAGGCCAGGCACAGGAAAGCCTGCAGGCAGGTGCGGGAGGCAAGCTCTGCTCAGGACTTGGCCTGCGTTGGCGCATCACAAAATAGACACAAGGGCATCAGCTGGCTGCCACTGGTATGAAAGTTAGCGTCGCAAAACAACGGCTCAGCAGCCCCACTCACCAGCTCGGTGCCGGCCGGAGCTCCACAAAAGTGGGCCAGCAGGTCAACAACGCCGCTGGCAATGAAGCACGTGTCTGCAGGCGGGTAGAAGAGTGACAACGCGGCTGATGAGCTATGCTGTGTTGCAGTGCGGCGTGCGTGCAGCGCAGTGTGCCAAGCTGGCCGTCCGTCTTGCATTTCAGGTGTGTGGCGCACCACCCCGTGTGAAGCTGCCACGCTGCCCTCCCCACTCACACATCGTCGAGTGCTGCCAGTCGTTGAGGTTGTCGGTCACAAACTGGCCGTTGGCCTGGTACAGCGTCCTGCAAGGCCGGGAAAGGGCGTGGCAAGTCCTCAGTGTACTGTACGTAGACACCACGCAGACCAGACTGCAGTACGCAGAGTGCCACAAATTTACCAACCAATGTGGGCCTGCTGCTGCCGATCTAATTGCCTTACCGGTACGAGTCATGACCCAGCCACAGCTCTGTATTGTGGAAGAAGGCAGGTGAGCAGGTCAAGCAGACAGAAAGCTGCCTTCCGTGCAGGAGCCACCCTGCATAGCAAGCCCTCGCTGCCCAACCTGCCGGCAGCAAATGCAGCTGCACATTGCAGCAGCAGCAGAAGAACCCAGCTGTTCTGCCCTGTCCCCCTGCCCCCTGCCCGTTTCCTCACCTCCCAGCACGCCCATCAGCGGCAGCAGCACTTTGATGAACGGCTCCAGCGGCATGGAGCGCAGGCGGGGTGGCCCAAACGGCAGCCGCGCCCAGGCTTGCGTGCGGAAGGGCCGCTTGGAGGCCAGGCAGCGCACGTAGCGGGCGTACAGCGTGAGGGCCCACCATGCGCCCCATGCCTGCAGTTGGCGTGTGGCAGATGAACGCATGAAAAGTGGAGAAGCTGAGGACTCGGCGAGCACTCCAGCGCAGCAGACGGTCCTTCAACAATCGGCACAAAGCACAGACCAGCATCAGCCCTGGATGCTGACGGAACAGTCTGTGCACGTGGCAGCAGCCCCCATCCCCAACCACAGATTAGCTCACCAAAAAAAAGCAACCGGGAACCATATGACCCAAATATGCGCCATGCGTGTAGCGGTACGAGCCGTCTGGCAGCCGCTCCACGCTGTTATGGTATCTGGCGGGAGGGACAGGAAATTCGCAGCTGGTTGGGCCATCGCAGCGGCAAAAGGCGCATGGGCAGAAGCAGCAGCCACGGGCAGATGGCGGCCACCTACTTGTCATGGGAGGCGTGGTTGTGGGCTGGTGCGGGGCTGGCACCTCCCATCATGCCGCCCATGTCCCCCGTGCCGTCCATGGCTGGCCTGCGATGCGAAAAAACANGGCCATGAAGAAGGCAGTGCGGCGGTGGCACCGGCGGCGGCACCTGCAAAGGCAGCAGCCTCTGCGTTGGAATGCGCAGGGGAACTCCAGCTTACTTGCAAGCTGTCTTGGAGGGTGCTGGCTGCCCTGTGCGCAGGCACGGTCGCTGGCAACTGGACGGAAACAAGACAGCCTCTCTCCACCCCAGTGCCGCTGCTACAGACTAATGCGCCGATCCTAGGCAGAAACAGGTCTACACTAGCGGGTTTGGAGGGAGGTGGGCCCACTTGAACAGAATGCGCGGCTGATGAGGACTTAGCCGGCCAGAGAGCGGCGCCACGCATTCCTGTGCTCTCAAGTCACAATGAGGAGTGCGGCGGTGGTGCTCCTGGCGCTCTGCGCGGCCTTAGCCAACGCTGCTCGCAGGTGACCCCTCCTTGCTCTCGCCCTGCCGCCCCGCCGCACCGCCAGCCTGCGCAGCATCCTACAGCTGTCGACTTGCGCCGGCATCCATCGCCGCTACGCCGAAGCTGCCCCGCCGCCGCTCCCGCCGCCGCCACCGCCAGCGTTTTCGGCGAGTTCCAGCAGGGCTGCCTGTGATAGCCTAATAATCTCTCCGCACCACACGCAACCCGACCTGCAGCACCCCCGAGGCCGCCTACCTGGCCACGCAGCAGGCGGCAGAGGCGGGCGCGCAGCGGCGGCGCTATGCGGAGCCCAGTGTGTTTGCCACCGAAATTCGCCGGCCAGCCGACTACGAGCCGCTGGTCAAGTCGCCGCTGCCGCACACCTACCTCAACGCCCAGCAGCTGCCCAAGAACTGGGACTGGCGCAGCGTCAACGGCACCAACTTCCTGTCCACCACGCGCAACCAGGTGCGGCTGATGGATGGTGCTTGGACATGCGGCATGGCAGCTTTGTGCGAGCGTAGCAGGCAGTGCTGGCTGCACCAGTAGCTTTTGGGACTTGCCCTGCACTGATCTACTTCCCGCTCGTTCCCACCCACTTGTGCCCCTGCTGCAGCACATCCCCCAGTACTGCGGCTCCTGCTGGGCCCACGGCGCAACCTCCTCGCTCGCCGACCGCATGAACATCAAGGTGCGCTTGGTGCATGCCTGCTCGCAAGTACTGTTGGGCGCTTTTGCAGAATGGGATGCGCATGTGTGGCCTGCAGATTCTGCATGCCGCCGCAGAGGAGCAGGGCCAACATGTGCTAGCTGCGCCCCGCCCTCAACCGGTGCCCTCTGCCCTTTTCCATTCCACCCCTNCCCCTGCAGCGTGGCGGCGCCTGGCCCTCTGCGTATTTGTCGGTGCAGAACGTGATTGACTGCGGCGAGGCGGGCAGCTGCCAGGTGGGCCGCTGCAGGGCAGGCGGGCATGGTGCTGCTGCTGCTGCTGGGTGAGGGGTGCNAGGCGGGCTCACACACCCTTTCGGCTCCCTTATGTTCATGCTGTCCCTTGANGCCCCCCTNCCACCAACAACAGGGCGGCTGGGATGGCCTGGTGTACAAGTATGCCGCTCGCTACGGCATCCCCGACGAGACATGCAATCTGTACCAGGTGTNGGGCGCTGCATTTGGCAGGGGTGTGGGCTGAACAGGGTGTGGGCTGAGCAATGCTGTGCAACCTGGGTTCATTGCAAGCACGTTGCACGCCCCTTCNATTTTTCCTCCGCCGCCTGCGCCACACGCAGGCCATCAACCAGAAGTGCAACAAGAAGCACCAGTGCTATACGTGCTGGCCCGGCGAGGGCTGCACGCCTGTTGAGGAGTACGACCGGCTGGTGAGGCAGGGCTGCTGCACACTGGGCAGCCCTTGTGCAGCTGTGCAGCTGTGGGCTTGGGCAGTGTAGGTGCTGGGACACACTATCACGCTGCACATGGCAGTGGCGCCCCCGCCCAGCTGCTTGCGCGGGCTGCTGCCGACAGCATCAATGCCGCACTGCCACCGTTTTTTTCTGCAGGTGGTGTCTGAGCACGGCCGCGTGTCGGGCGCTGATGCGATGCGTGCTGAGGTGTACGCCCGGGGCCCCATCTCCTGCACCATTGATGCCACTGCCGGCCTGGACAAGTACACGGGTGCGGGCAGGGGAAGCAGCGGGGGATCGTCTAGAGTGCCACCCAATTATTATCACGTTTGCATGGTGCTCCCGTGTTCCTGCGTCGAGCCATGCTGGGCATGCCGGCCTGTTCGCCGTCCAGCCGTCTCCAGATCTGCGCCCTTGATCTCCAACATGCATCTCCGCCTCCATGCACCTCATGCAGGCGGCATCTACAGCGAGTACAACCCCGAGGCCCAGACCAACCACATTGTGGCGGTTGTGGGCTGGGGCGAGGAGGACGGCATCCCCTACTGGATTGTGCGCAACTCCTGGGGCCAGCCCTGGGGCGAGCAGGGCTTCTTCCGCATCGTCACCAGCGAGGCCTTCGAGGGTGCGCGCAGGCCTGGGTGACCACCTTGCAGCGCAAGCTGCGCTGCCGGGCTTGGGTTACTGCAGTACGGTGGCTGATTGCAGCACCCCTGGCACTTGATTGCCCAGCCCGACCAGCCGGCTGGGTGGCACTCAGTCTTAGCTTAGCAGCCCTGCCTGCTGTTGGTTTTGCGCTGCAGGCCGCGGCAACGACTACAACCTGGCCATTGAGGGCGACTGCGGCTGGGCCGTGGTGGAGGTGCGCCCGGATGGGACGGCTGTTGCTGGCCGGCCTGTGTGCTGCATGCGTTGTGCATCATTGCGCACACCTGTCGTCCTGGTCCAATCTCCTGGTTGTGGCTCCTTGATGACTCGTGGTTGGTAGCTGCCTCCGGCATGTCACTGCTGCTGCACCAACCTGCAAGCTTCATTGTTGGCAATCCTATGCATTGCAGGGCTGGCGCAAGGCCTCTGAGATGCACCTGTACGACAACGAGGCTGTTGCCTCGGCATAAAACGCTGCTGTTGCGAGGTGTGATGGCAGCTGATGGTGCGATGGCAGCCGCGGCACGTCAGGCTTAGGACCCCACCTGCCTCGCATCAGCAGCTGCGCGCCTCCAGCAGGCAGCCGGCAGGGCTGCCATGCAGCACGTGATCAGTGCACCGCACTGCTCTGAGCCCGCCGCACGCGGCCAGCTTCTCAGCTCGCTCGCTGCGGCGGCACCACTGGAATTCAGGAGTAGCAAATGTCATGCCGGCAGCTGCAGCGCTGGCCGGCCAGCCTGTACAACAACCCACCAACTCAGGGCTGTACCAACTGCACGCTAATTCGCGTCGCACCAGGGCGTTTCCAGCGCCCTCGCCGCGTCTCTGTTTACATGCCTTGCTTTCATCTGCCTGCCTCCTCTTCTGTACATGCGAGTCAATTTTCCGCCGTATGCGCACTCTGGTGTTCTTTTCTTTCATGCAGCCTCTTACCTCTGCTCATTTCTGTGCTTGCAAACACGTGTAAAAGTAGCAGCTCAGGTGTGGGATTGAAGCATCTGATGGATGATGTAGGCGCGCGCCAGTGCTGGGGCGGGGCGGCGGTGGGGCGGAGTGCCCTGTACACCATGCTCTCCATGCCTCGGCGTTTTGTATTTACGGATGTGGGCAGTGCGCGGTTCCAGTCTAACTAGCCCTTCCAGAGGCCCCAGGGCCCAGAGGCAGAATCTGCCGCCAGGAGATGCCTGTGGCAGCTTCCTATGGAAGGGGAACCACAGTGACGAGCTGAAGCATTCTTTTTTGNACACCGCTGGCCCGCCAAACGCGCTTGAGCCTGACTCTTGGGATCAATCAATCGCGCAGGGAGAGCAGGTGCGCGAACTGGCTGTGTTGGCGGCGCCTCCCAGCCGTTGCTTGCGGTGCAGGGCCCCTATGAGGTGTTCGGGCGGTGTAAACCAGCAGAACTGGAAGTGCAAGGTGATTGCAAGCCCGATGAGCAGAAGCTGTCTGCCGCCGCTGCCCGCCGCCCCGCTGGCGTCCTCCCCGCCCTCCTGCTCACTTTTAAGATCAAAGATCTCGATGTACCCAACTGCTTCTCACCCCAGGCGACTTGAGGAGCTTCAAGATGGCGTCTCAAGCTCAGATCAAGATCAAGCGCACCATCAGTAAGCATGCATGCGGGTGCAAAGGCAACGGGCTGCGCAGCCGTGCTTTGCCCCAGCCTGCCAAGCTCCACCATCCCTCGCTCCCTCCCCTGACACGCAGTCCACAAGGCACGCGGCTGCTGGGCCACGGCATGCAAGGCGATGTTCAACGTGGACCCCTCTGACGACGATTCGACCTTCATTCTGGAGGTGATTTCAGCGGCTGGCCATTTGGAGCCGCACCTTTCTTAATGTGCACTGGCGCAGGGCAGTGGCACTCCAGCCTGATGGGTTAGATGCTGTCGATGTGAGCGCAGCTGCAATCCAACCAGACATCCCTCCTGCCTGCATCCCGTGTTCTCCCACCGAAGTCAGTCCAATTGCTGACGGCGGCTGCAACCGCCCCCGGCATCATGCCTCCCTGCTGTCTGCTGCTGCCCTTGCCCTGCAGGTGACGCACGATGCTGATGTGGCGCTCACAATCACCGAGCTGCCAAAGGGCAAGGGCGCAGTGGCGGAGAAGCACATTGTGCAGCCAGGTACGCCCGGCTGGGATACAGAGGAACCATTGGGCTTTAGGCCTGCGCAACCTGCTTGCCCTGCAAGGTTTGGGCAGCTGCCCAGAACTGTGGGCACGACTGGGTCGAGCGCTGCACTGATCGGCACACTGCGAACAGTCCACGACCTGCTGCTGCCCTGCCTCCCCAATTGCCACCTCACCCACTTACTGCCTTGCAGGCAAGTCTTACCGCGTGCAGCTGCCGCCTGGCAAGACGTTTGAGGACATGAGCAAGGCGAGCGACTAAGTTGAACTTGTGCACTTCAAGCAGCGAAGCCTGCTGCCATGCTTCGGTGCTGCCCTTGCGCATCCATATGCATAGCCTCGCGCGTGCTGATTCCGCATGTGTGCCACTCGCGCCAGATGCCCAACTGCTGTGTCCTGCCTCCCCTCCCCCCACGCAGCTGATCGGCACCTGGACCTACCTGTTCTCTGATGGCCGCCCATTTAACGTGAGCGAGAGCACTGTGCGGCTGCAGGAGGGCGAGGAGGAGGTGCGGCGCAGCTGAGAGCAGCTGCAGTGTGGCAATGTGTGCATCCGCAGTCAAGGCTGAGGCTGCTGCACCCTTGCGGGCAAGCAAGCTACATCGCCACCCCCTCACAACCAAACCCAAGCACTCACCATGTTTCTCAAATGTCCGCACCTCTTCTCAAAGCATTTTGGAAGTTCAACAGCAACCACACTAGTCTGATGCCTGCCCGTGTTAGAGTTTCTTACTCTACTGATGCCCTGTCGATGCCCTGCTATAAATCGCTAACAAAAAGCNTTTTTTTTCCAGGAAAGGGGCAAGCAAAAGAGCAAAGGGAGAACAGAAAGCACACTACGTCTGTGAAGGGCACAGAGCATCAGGCAGCTCAGGTGCAGGCGGTGCTTGCTCCCTCTGGGCTTCACTGCTCATCGCCCCAGCTGCCGCGGCATTGTTGCTGGCGATGGCTTGCGGGCTAATCAAGCTGCCCGGTGTGACCAGGACGCCAATCTGAGCCCCCTCCCACACGCGTGGCACAGCGCCGGCAGAGTCTTTCAGGTAACATGTGCCGCCGTCCCGGGGATTCCACTCGAATGCCACGCATCGGGGTAGCTCCTGGACAGGAAAAAGGGAGGGAGAGAGGGGTTTGGAAGGGCGAGCGGCTGAAACATGCGCAAGTGCAGCAGCGATGTCAGCGGGTGCCCCTGCTGGGCACAGCCTCACCGCACACAGGAAGCAGCATGTCACAGCGCTGGCAGCCCTGTGGATGCCGCCTTTCATATCTGCGCCGTACAGGCTGATGCCTGCACCCGCATACAGGCACTGCGGCGCCGCCTGCGTCCAGCGGAGCAAGGGCGGCGCGGTGGCCAAGTTAGCGGCGGCGGCGCCTGGCAGGACTTGATGGGATGATGCAACGCAACTCAGGCCCCCGAAACGAAGTGTTGGATGTGTTGCCGTGCTCTAAGGCCCCTGTTGTGCGCTGCAGGCGTGTCTACTCACGTCTGCAGCTGCAGCTCGGCCCAGCAGCAGCCCAAGGAGGGCGCCTAGCGCCCAGAGGGTGCTGCCCATGGCAGCAAGGTCCGCCAGGCAGACGCCTTCGCTCCCCGCACAATATAACAAACAAGAACGAGTGCTCGCGCACGACAGGAGGGCGAGCAGAGAGAAAGCACGCTCAGGCATGGGCACGGTGGTTCAGGAGCCGGGAGGGCACCCCGCATGGGCCACAGCGGGCGGCAGCGGCGCAGGGCAAGTGGAGCACAGGTGGTCGCCAGCAACAAGCTCATCGCTGAAGTACAGCACACCAAGTGTTGACAGTGGCTCAACTTGCTGGAATTGAGGTGCAGGACAGCGGCGGCGGCGGCCGGCGCCGGCGGCTGGCGGCACATCACTGCTCGGGCTTGCCGGCTCCACCCGCACAACCAGACGCTGCCGCCGAGGCCATCTGTAACTAATCACTCTGCGCACCGCTCCTCTTTCCCCCCAAGCATGAGTATGGCTCGCGCGTCCACGGTCATCTGCCTTCTTTGGCTCATCTGCGTGGCCACCGCAGCTTCTGCGGTGAGGTTTGAGCAGAGGCAGTGAAGCCGAGGTGTCGGGAGCGCGCTGGGCGGCACCCGGCGGGGCGGCGGCAGGAGCGGCGAGCGGCGCCGGCGGCACGGCCGGACCTGCGCAATGCAGGCCGAACTTCAGCCTTGCCCTGCCAAACTTGCAAATCCGTTCTCCCACCCACAGCCCCGCCCCACCTGGCTGTATGCGCCGGCTGTTCCTTGCGGCGAGCTGCTGGAGGACTCGCTGGCACCGCCGCCCGGCGCCGTTGCCATGGCTGTGCTCCCAGCAAATGTAACGCGCACCTACACCTGCCCCGATGTCCAAGCATACACAGCTACTGTCGACTTTTTTGCCCCGGGTGGGGAGTTGGCAGGTTGGTTGATGGGTGGCCACCGATAGACAAACCGTCAGCCGATGCATGCGAGTGCATTGAGCAGACGGCGCTGCGCCTGGACGTCGACCCTCTCCCACTCTACCCACAGGCTGTTGCCTGCCTGTGTTCTCCTGTGTTCTCCTCACATCCGGCTGCCCTAGCGTGTACGTTTCACCTGCAAATGCCGCAGCCACTCTGGAGTCCACCGCCAACACCCAGGACCGGCCCATCACCTTTTTGGGCGCCGATGGCACTGAGATTGGCAGCCTGGTGACCGACCAGGCCAGCGAGTATGCGGTGAGGCCCCAAGGCTGCGGCGTGCATGTCAGCGCGCAGTTGTGGCATTGCCTCTGTTCTGGGCATGACAGGGCAATGGGCTGCCAACATGTTGGCACGTGTGCTAACACTTTGTGGGTACGTACTGCTTGGGGTGGCATGCCGAAATGGTATTGGCAGGCAGAGCAGCCAGCTGTTGAGTCTTGAACGATGCCTGCCCCACACGCTTTGGCTGCTGCAGGTTGTTGTGGACCCCGCCACCGCCTCCTGGACCCGTCGTGCCGTCAAGAACGTGACGGGCGAACTGCAGGGCGCTGCCTTTCTGGTTCGTGAAGACACCCGGGGCGTCGCCAACCCCGGCTGCAGTGGCGTGGCGGATGGGGTGGCAGTCACCAGCAACTACCAGGCCATGTGAGGATGGATGGACGCTAGTTGGGTATGCAAATGGCATGCAACATGGTACTTTTAGGAGCCGCTACCTGCATCCTAGCTCCTGCATATGCCTGCTTACTTAGGGACGCGTGTGAACGCTTGGCCGCTTTTTTCAGCATGCATACCCCTGCCCGCTCCTGTGTGCAGCTATGTTTCTTACGGCTGCGGCAAGTGATGTCCGTGTGTCAGCGCACAGACATGCACTGTCGTGCGACACCAAGGCATGAAGCCTCGATGAACCTTCCAAGCACGTACAGTTCAAGCGCCTCCCAAGAAAGAAAGATGAACGCACAAATCCGCTCCACTGCAACTGAACATAACTTGCCACAAAGAACACACCCATCCTTTGGCTGCAAGCTGTTGTAGACATGCTTACAAAGCTCTGGCAAGCCTAGTTGGCTGCTGAAGGGGATGTCAGGATGAATTGATGAAGGGTAAAGGTACGCCATGAGCGGCAGCTACTGTACAGAGCGCGCTTGGGAGCACAGGGAGCAGATGAAGAGCGGTGGCGGAAGGGTCGAGGGGTCAGGAGCAGGACAGCGTGGGAAGCAGGCAGAGCAGGAGCAGGAGCAGCAAGAGGCAGCTGGGAACAGAAAAGCAAGGCGGAGGTGAGCAGCGAGTCACAGCACACAAAGCATCACTCAGGGGTTGCAGCACAGCGCAGCACGGCGCAGCGCGGCACAGCGCTACGCTATGAGCTGCGGCGCCGATCGCGGTGGGCCTTCGCTGGGGCCGGGCTGCTCAAACGGATCCAGCAGCCTGCTGCGCTCCTGCTGCTCCAAATCCTGCGCCGACAGCGGCACCGCGGTGGGCGGCCGCAGCGGCGGCACCCACCCCTGGGGCAGCAGGCAGTGCAGGGAGACGGCGATGGAAGCCAGGCGGTTGATCCAGGCNGGGGCGGGCTGCCCCGTCAGCCGCGCGCACAGGTCCGACGAAAAGTGGTTGCAGTTCATCTGCAGCAGGTGGTACCTGCAAGGGTTGGGGGAGGAGGCACGATGAGAGGAAGGGCTGTGGTCATCGCTCCCCAGCACCAGCCACACCCACACCACCAGCAGCACTTGCTTGCCATTGCAACACGTCAGCTGCTGCACTCCCGTCACACACCAGCTGCTCCCAGCCACCCATTCCACCCCTGCAGCTCGGCCGCACCTGTTGCCCTTGTACTCCTGCCCCATGCGCTGCACCAGTGCGTGCACCTCCTCCTGAGACAGGTCGGTGAAGCCCACAGGCACCGCCTCCCGCCACGCCACCGTCCCAGGCGCCTCCCGCGGGTTGGTGGCAAACACGCCGGGCGTGTCAAACTCGTGGCCTGCGGGGGTTAGGCGGCAGGTGGCCAGCAGCAGGCGAGTGAGGGCAGCGGCAGATGCAGGTGGGCGACGCAAGGCCGGCAGGGAAGGGCAAGACGGAGCCAGGGCGGCAGCAGCGAGGTGGGCCAAGCAATGGGGCATGCAACATGCATCAACCGCTGGGGCATGTGCAGTGGTCACCCTGGCAAGCCTCCCTTTCCTGTGGGCCAGCGAGCAGCAGAGCGGCTGCGGCCCGCACGCATGCCAAGCCCGCGCTTCCCACCATACAAGCCCTGCCAACGCACCGCCAAAAGCGTACTCCACTCCGTAAACCTCCACCCCGCTATGGAACACACCAATGCCGCACCAGTAGGTGTAATCATTCTGCGCATAGGGAGGAAGGGCGGCATGGAAGGAGGGCGGTGGTTGAGGTGCAGGCAGCCGACCGGCTTCAGTGGCGCGCTCAGCGGCTGTTGGGCACGTTCAGAGCGACAGCACACAGGCAGACTGCAGAGATCATAATCAATTTGCACGGTAAGCAGCGCACCTGCTGCAGCAAGTCGTACACATTGAGGAAGACTTCCGCCCGGTGCCGCTGGCTTCGCTGGTGGCTCTGCGGCCCGCCGCCAGCGAGCCGCTGCCGCTCCTGCATGCGTGCTGCCGCTGCTGCTAATCCCAGTCAGCACACCGTCCGTTCAACCTGCAGTTGCAAGCAGGCAGGGGCAGGAGCTTGTGGCCAGGGGCAGAGGGGAGATGGTTGCGCGCAAGTGCGCTGCCGCCGCCGCCTGCCGCCATTGCACAGGGGGCACGTGCGAGGCAGGTGGACGCGCCTGATCACGCTGCCACCGTCTGCCGACCTGCTGGAGGGTGGCGGCGGCCCAGGGAGCAGCGCTCGCTGCGCGGGACAGCCGCTTGTTGAGTGGCTGCAGGCTGTGCTGGTCCACGGGCCGTGCAGGGCAATAAGAGCAAACAATGAGCTAATGGGCGACTGCTGGAGGGCGTTCGAGCGGCCTAGTGGAAAGTGCAGGGGGGGCTTGCCTGGAAATGCAGGCGCCATGTTGCCTTTCCCTGGCGCGATCGCGCAGTCGACAAGCTCCTCGTGATCGCCGCTGGTTAGATCAGGCTGCAAGCTGTGCAAACGCTCGATCACCAGAGAAGACCGCGCCTACAGCACGCCAGGCGGCCCCTCACAGCTCCCGAGCGCCAGCCCGGCGGGCGGCGGGCCTTGGCAGGATGGCGGCAGCGATGGAGGCCGAATTTTTCGGCGACGGGCAGCAGCCGGGCGACGAGCTGCCGGAGGAGTTCAAGACCATGTCCACAGAGGACATCCAGCGCAGGTGGGGCGCCTGGGAAAGCGCTGGGCGCCGCCATGCTCCTGGCAGCAGCCGCAGGCACCGCCGCCGCCGCCGCTGCCCACCCGCTCGCTCACCGCCTGCTGCCTTTCCTACTGCCCTGGCAGGACGCGGCTGCTGGAGAATGAGATCCGTGTGCTGCGTGATGAGTCCAACCGCCTGACGCACGAGAAGACGGGGATGACTGAGCGCGTTAAGGTGCGATGGACGAGGGCAGCAGCGGTGCTTTCCTGGAGTGTCGGTTGGGAGGTGACTTCGCTCAGCTGGCTGGCTGCTTCTGGGCGCACATGCTGATGCAAATCGCTCTTGTGATTGCCTGTTGTGCGTGATCGCAATGGACAAGCAAAACTGAGGCTGCCACTACAATGGCAGCGTGGGGCACGAGGGCGCGTGCCGCATCTGCCTCTTCGCCTGCTGATCATTGCTATTGCTGCTGGGTGTTGCTGGCTGCTGCTGCTACTGCTGGATGCTGCGACTGCTGTTACTGCTGGCTGCCATCGCCATGAATACCTATACATTTCCTTCGCCACCGGCCGCTCCGCGTCACGTTCATGTGCATCGCCTTTGGCTCACATGCCTGCTCGCTACGTGGTCTGCAGGAGAATGTGGAGAAGATCAAGCTGAACAACCAGCTGCCGTACCTGGTGTCCAACATCGTGGAGGTGCTGGATGTGGACCCCGAGGAGGACGAGGAGGAGGACGGTGAGGGGNAAGGTTAGGGGGAGGACAGCATGCTGCTGGGATAGCAGCGGTCAGCGGATTGGGCGGTTGGTTGCCTGTGGCTGTGTGCTGTGCACGTTCGAGCTGAGGCTAGAGAGGCAGGTGCTGTGCAGCCCGTGTCGTCTGCGGCTTTGCCGGCGCTGCTGTCTTCGCGGCCTGGCTGCACCTCTGTTTGCAACTAGAATCCAGACAGTGGCATGGCTGCCCCACCAGCCGCTGCAGCTGCTTGCCGCACACTGCCGCCGCCGCTGCTGCTGCCATCCTGTCGCAGGCGCGGGCGCGTACCAGGAGGCGGGCAAGACGGGCAAGTGCGTGGTGCTGAAGACGTCCACCCGCCAGACCGTGTTCCTGCCGGTGGCGGGGCTGGTGGACCCGCAGGCAAGGGGCCTCGAGGGGAGGGAGGGTGTTCATGAGCCGCCTGATGGGGTCCGTTTGTTTTGCTGGATATTGTTGCCATGTATGGCCGCTGCTGCTGCCGCCGCCGCCGCCGCTGCTGCTGTTGCTGCTGCTGCTGCTGCTGCTGCTGCTGCCGCCTTGCAAGCAGGTGGTGCAGGTCACAAAAAACAGCACTTTACTAAAGCGATAAGATAAGCCCAACCCGTCCAATGCCCGCCCCGCCCCTCCTTCGCCCTGCCCCAGACGCTGAAGCCGGGCGACCTGGTGGGCGTGAACAAGGACAGCTACCTCATCCTGGACACACTGCCCGCGGAGTACGACTCGCGGTGAGACATTGTTTGCACGTGCTGCTGCATTTCAGGCAGTCGAGGGGGCGGTTTTATGTCACATTGCACTGGTTGGGACTGCCTTTCACAGCTGGGTCAAAGCTGCGGCCCCAGCTGGAGCGGCTACGTCACGTTGCAGCTGCAGCCACAGCGACTTGCAGCGGATGCTGGAAGGCCGCTGCCGCCGCCCCTGCCCCACCCACCAATCCTGCTGCCCACCACCCGCTGCCGCACCAAGCCGCCCTGCTGCTGTGCCACCCTTCTCCCGCTCTCTTCAGCGTCAAGGCGATGGAGGTGGATGAGAAGCCCACGGAGGACTACAGCGACATTGGCGGCCTGGACAAGCAGGTGCGCGCATTTCAGTCAATTGCCTGGTGGTAATGGTGGCTGGTGGAGACGGCAAATTTGGAGCGTCTGTGAGGCCGCCTGGCTGCCAACCTGCCGCCCTCTGCTGCCCCTGCCGTGCCCCCTGCAGATCCAGGAGCTGCGTGAGGCCATTGTGCTGCCCATCACGCACCGCGACCGCTTTGTCAAGCTGGGCATCAAGCCGCCCAAGGGCGTGCTGCTGCACGGGCCGCCGGGTGGGTGGCGAGGGGAGTGTTTGGCAGGTGCTCGGAGGGTTGCAGCAGGGCGGTGTGCAGTGTCTGCCAAAGCAGCAGGGCTGGTCCTGGTGGGGATGCATTCGAGGCAAAGAGAGCTGCACCGCCCAGCAGTGTGCACCTGCTCAACCTTGCCTGCCCCTCCGCCCTCCCCACCCGCCAGGCACGGGCAAGACGCTGATTGCGCGTGCCTGCGCTGCACAGACCAACGCCACCTTCCTCAAGCTGGCGGGAACCAGCCTGGTGCAGGTGCGGACCATGCAGGCTGGGGATCGCTGGGAGGGACATGCCAGGGTGGCGTTGAGTCATTGTGCACTATCCATCGCATGTAGTTTGGCCCTGCCTTGTCTTTCAGCTGCATTGCAGTGTACCCATTGCCTGCACTTCTCTCCTTCTCCTGCACAGATGTTCATCGGCGACGGCGCAAAGATGGTGCGCGACGCGTTTGCGCTGGCCAAGGAGAAGCAGCCGTGCATCATCTTCATCGATGAGATCGACTCCATCGGTGCGAGGCGGGGCGGCGGCTGCTGGTGCCAGTGCAGTCGGGTGGGAGCCGCTTCCAGCCACATCGCACGTACGGCAGCAGTTCAAGGAGTCGCCCCGTGTGTGGGTGCAGGCGGCTGGCCAAGTTGGCTCCAGTCACAGTTGCTGCTCCTAATCCCCACTCTGTGTGTCTTTGTGGGCAGGCACGACGCGGCGTGACAGCGAGATGAGCGGTGACCGTGAGGTGCAGCGCACCATGCTGGAGCTGCTTAATCAGGTGGGGGCCTCAGGGCAGTGTGCAGGTGGTGTGCAAGTAGTGTGCAGACAGGCGTGCTGCTGGCATGCTGAAGGCGCCCTGGGGCTGTTCACCTTCCAGCAGCACAGCCTGCTGGACTTGTGCATGCTGACGCGCATGGCTGGGTGCCTGCTAGTTGCTTAGTACTATTGGCTTGCTGAGCGCACGCACCTGCCTCTGCTGCCACCAGTGAGCGCAATGTCTGCTCTGTGCGTCTCTACTGCTGCTGCTGCTCACCTGTCCTGCCACCCGACTGCAGCTGGACGGCTTCTCCAGCGCCGACGAGGTGAAGATCATCGCAGCCACCAACCGGCCAGACATCCTGGACCCGGCGCTCATGCGCTCAGGTGCGCGCTGCGCATGCTGCGCCTGGCGTGCATGCTTTGGTTGTAACCCTGCAGTTGTCGGATCCTTGCCAGGACAGAAGGGAACCCCCTATAACGCAGCTTGCATTGCCTCCTGGCACGGAGCCTATCCATCTTACCCCCTCCTGGCCCACCCCCCACCCTCAACCCTCTGCCCCCACTGCTTGGCGGAGGCAGGCCGGCTGGATCGCAAGATTGAGTTCCCGCACCCCAACGAGGAGGCGCGGGCCAAGATCCTGCAGGTGCGGCAGCTGGCTGGAGGCGCGCAGCCGGCTGTCTGGCAGCTCAGCATGTCTTGCAAATCTGTGGCTTTGCTTATGTTCATTGGCTGAGATGCAGCAGGTAACTGGCAATGCTGCTGCAGCCTGCAGCCAGCATCGCACCGCAAGCCCACCTTTGCCTCACATGTCCCTGCCGCCGTGGCTGCTGCCGCCCTTCCGTCCCCGCCCCCGCAGATCCACAGTCGCAAGATGAACGTCAGCCCGGACGTGAACTACGATGAGCTGGCCCGCAGCACAGACGACTTCAACGCCGCGCAGCTCAAGGCGGTGCGTGGGCATGGAGTTGATGCGGCAGGGTCATGCATGGCAGTGTCGTGTGGCTCTCAAGACCTAGCAGGCTGCTGTGGTGCTACTTCAAAAGTGGGGTGTGCATGGCGTGCTGCTTCTGCTGCACCTGCTCTTGCCCTTTTGTGCCCACACTACACTGCTGCCCTGCTCTGCCGCGCTGTGCAGGTGTGCGTAGAGGCGGGCATGCTGGCGCTACGGCGGGATGCCACACAGGTGAGCGGCTGCAGCGCGGGGCACCCAGCCCGGCTGGATCTCGGTGTGCCGCCTGCGGGCAGGCAGTGCTTGCTTGTGTGCCACCCGCAACGATCAGCAGCTGCCGTGCTCGCAAGCGCGAGCTCTGCACAGATGGCCACCAACCCGTGCAAAATACCCGTACTTCTCCGCACCCACAGGTGAACCACGAGGACTTTAATGAGGCCATCACTGAGGTGCAGGCCAAGAAGAAGGCGTCGCTGCAGTACTATGCGTAGCGGCGGAGCAGGGCAGCGCGGCAGACAGCTTGCAACATCACGCGGCGCACCATGCAGCAGCAACTGCAGCCGCGTTTGTGCAGCTGCCGGTGCAAGCGTTGCTGCTCTCTTGCCTTTGACTTCTGCTCCCTCTGTACCATGCGTGAAACTTGTCAGATTGACACACGCGAATGCACCAGGGTTGAGCAAGGCGGCGGTAGCTTTCCATTGCGAGGCACTGCCTTCTGTGCACCCTGATGCCCCATCCCAACCTTCACATATATGAAGCAGCTGAAGCCACAACCCTCATTCCTCTCCTATCCAAGGCCTTCTCTGCTGGCTCAAGCTGATTCAGTCAGGTGTAACAAGCGCTGGCAGTCAAGCGTCCTGGGGCCAGCGCATGGCAAGCAAACAAACAATCACGCATGTGAAGAATTGCTGCCACTAACTATCAGTAAACAGTGCCGCGCATCACTGCGCTGCTGAGATGGAAAGCCACGCAGGTGGACCCTGAGGCTGCCTCGCATGCCGGGCCCCCCTTGGTGCTGCGGGCACTCGCTGCCGCCTACTGCGCCCCGCTCTGCCCGGGCGCCAGCGCAGCAGCAATGTGCAGCTTCAAAAGAATGCGTGTTGTCACCACGCTGCGCATGCCTGGCCACAGTGGGAAGTCCTGCTCCGCCTGCTGCTTGGCCTGGGCCTGCCTCCTCACCAGCCGTGCTTGCTGCAGCTTCTGCAGCGCAGCAATGCGCTCGGCTTGATCTTGAGCCGTAAGCACTGCAGGGGAAGAGGCAGGCACATGGAGGAAGAGGTGGTCAGTGGCATTGGCACCTTTGCACGTGGCGCAACTGTGGCGGCCGCACAGCTTGTTCTTTCCTGAACACCACCTGCGCCCTGCCTCCCTGCCCACCTGCGCTCAT
Organism: Chlorella ohadii; assembly: GCA_025026875.1. Taxonomy (NCBI): domain Eukaryota; kingdom Viridiplantae; phylum Chlorophyta; class Trebouxiophyceae; order Chlorellales; family Chlorellaceae; genus Chlorella; species Chlorella ohadii. The sequence continues at coordinate 371,761 of JADXDR010000014.1, forward strand.
TGCGGCCGACTCGCGCTTGGCAAGCTCCGCCAGGTGCAGCGCGTCTGCCGTCCGCTCGTGGGCGCGCATGGCCTGCATGAGGCGCTCATCGGCGGCATCCAGGCGGTCCCGCGCAGGGCGCACCAGCTCGTACAGGTCCATTGCTCCCAACATGCAGCTCAGCGCGGAGAGGCGGTCATGGCATTCACCTGCAGGCATGAATTTGCAGACAAGTTCAGGGCAGATTGTGAGTACCAGCCCAGGCTGAGTTGGGTGCTGCCAACAATGCAGACCGCGCTTCATGCAGCTGCTGAGGTTGCAAGGAAGCCCCCTTTCCACCTCCTCCAAATGACACGAAATCAATCTCCAAACAGCCGCCCCAGCAGACTCACGTGCGCTGTCGTCATAAAAGCCTTGACGCTCATCATACAGAAAGACGTGGAAGGAGGCCAGTCGGTCCTTTGCAGCCACCAAAAAGTCCGCCAGGGACTCAGCGACTTGTGTGGCAGCGGCAATGCTGGCCTGCACTGCCAGCTGCACCGGTGAGGGGGGCCTGCAGCCGCTGAGCTGGGCAGTCGGGCACGGCTGCAGCGGCTCGTCCTCCCAGTCCAGCGAGTCGCTGTCCCAGTCCAGCAGCAGGTCGTCGTCCATGGGGATGTCAAAAGCATNGGATGGCATTCTGCAGCGCCCGAGACTGCTCAGACGGCAGGCTGACCCGCAGCAGATCCCACAGCGGCGCAAACCCTGCACAGGGCAGGAGCGACGCCAGAGCTTCAGTTGTGCGGCTCCAGGTCTGGCAGGCAAGGCCCAATGCGCTGCATCTGTTGCCATATTATTGGCGCGGGCACGCCCAGCCGTGTGCAATCTCTCACCATGGCTGCCCAACCCAGCCAGGCCCTGCCCACCCACCTGGCGAGCGCACGGCCAGCACCAGCTGCTCCTCCGGCGGTACATCAGGGTACCGCTCCTCCAGCCAGGTGCGCGCCTCCTGCGCCTGCTCGGGATCCAGGTAGCCGCCCATGCACGTGGGGTCGCGCAGGAGGGCAGCCACGTGCTGCACGTGCACCGAGGTGGTGGCGGCGGCGGCGGCGGCAGCAGCGAGGGAGGCACCTGCTGAACAGAGAGGCAAGTGGAGAAGTCAAGGAATAGCCGCACACCTGTGTGAGGAAACCGCTGTCAAGCTACAGGCCGCGCAGTGCACAACCGCTGCCCACCAGTTATTCAAACGCACCCACATCGTCATCACAGCAGGACGCGCCCAGCGTGCCGCCCTCCAGCTCGATGCGGCGCACTGCGCAAGCACTGCCCTCAGACAGCACAGCCACCATCATGGTGACTGTGCTGTCCATGCTGCTGCTGCATGATGCTGTCCATGTAATGCTGCAGCAGGAGGGGCAACAAGGGCAGTAAAGCGCAGATGAATGTTCAGGGATGTGCGGGTGTGGTGCATGCGGCGTGAAGCAGGTGCGTTAAGTGTGCCCAGCTGTTTCATCAGCTCCGATGCCCCCTCTGCCGAAAAGCACCCTCGCACCAGGACAGGCAGCGCCACGAGGATGTCCAAACAGACGAACAGCTCCTTGTCGGCGCACAGGATGCCCTCCAAGTCGCCAGAGGCTGCTGCAGCCGCCAGGTCCCCGCACACACCCCGCACGTGCTGTGTCATCTCGCTGGACCAGCGCAGCTGGGCTGGCAGCTGCAGGACCTTTTCCCGCCGCATGGCCAGGTCCAGCTGCCCCTTCTCCAGCTCCTTGACCAGGCGTTTGGCCTTGCGGGCTGTGTAGGCCGCAGAGGCTGCTGCAGCGGCCGCCGCTTCTGCGGCCTCGATGGCCAGCGTGCTGGCCACATCTGCTGCTGCTTGGTTGGAATGCACGCCATCCGCTAGCGCTGCCTCCTCAGCCGCCAGGCTGACTGCCTCAACAGCCTGCCGCAGGAGGAGCGGCTCGTCTGCGGCCGCCTCTGCTTGGGCAGCCAGCTCGCCCGCCGCCTCGCGCGCGGCGATGAGCGCTGAGCCGTGGGCTGCCTCTGCTTCACTGAGCACGCTGGCAAAGGGCTGGCTGTCGTGCTCCTGCTCGTCTTGAGACTGCGCCGCAGGGAGGGGCCGGAGCAGGCACGGACAGCTGTGCTGTTAGGGCGAAGCAGGTGCAGAGAGGTGGGTGCAGAGCCAACCGGCAGGCCGGATCTAGACGACGGATCGGTCAAGCTGGGCCTGCGCMGGAAAGTTGTGYCCAGCTGGTTTGATGGTGGCGGCCAAGCTGGCAGGRAGGGCAGCAGGAAGGCGGCGRGGCMCGGCCGCGAGCCGTTGGCGGCGGCGGCGGCGGCGGCGGCAGCGGTTGGACGGAGCAACTGGCCCGTTGGAAGCCGCCGCCTCGCTTCCCAGCCTTTCCGTCTGCACAGCTTGCCTGGCAGCGAGCTGTGGGGGGCACCGGCGCGTCGCCGCGAGTGTTGCCTTCGTCTGTGGCCATGGCTCCTCCAGAGATGCCCGCTGCTGGCTTCCTTGGACTGGGGCACGGTGCGGGCCGCGTGCTGGGTGATTGGACGGAAGGAGGGCGCTTGCCACTTCAAAATGCCCTGCATGAGCCGCCTCAATGCAGCCGCTGGCCCCACCCAACCCTTGGGCATCCACTCCTGGTCTCAGCCACAGAGCGATCTGCTGCAGCAGCCAGCAGCGAGCAGCATTGGCGCTCTCAGGTGCCGTTGCCTCCCCCAACCCCACCTCAACGTGCATGGACCCCAAACGGCAGCAGCAATGTGATCCAGAGCAGCGGCTGAGGTGAGCCCACCGCCGCGCCTCGGACGGCGGCGGCGGCGACTCGGCAGCCCCTCTTCCCTCCTGCTTGGTATTGGCCAGAGCTGTGGTCGGCAGTATGCTGCAGGCAAGACGGCGTCCCTGGGAGCTAGTGGGAACTTCCTGGCTTGAAGCCTGTGCACTTCGCAGCCATGTCCCCGTGCGGCATAGCCGACCGGCGGGCGTGCTTCCCCGCTCTTGCGCCTCGTCCGCCGCCCCTGCTGCTGCCATGTCGCCTGCCTCCACAAATCTAATTATTGAGACATGTCCCATTCCTCATNCACCCCCATACTCTTGCAGCAACGTGCACCATGTCCAAGCCCACGGCTAGCTCAAGAGCCCAGGCGTGATCGAGCATGTGGTGGTGAGTCCCATAAACTGCAGGTTGCAACCTGCATGCAGTCCCTGCCTTGGATCCAATGACGGCGCGCCTGAGCGTGCGGCTGCATGGCATGGCGGCGAGCTTTGGGGCGGCGCTGCATGTGTGGGGTGCATGCTGTCGTGATGCTGCCGCATGAATGATGTGTGGCAACATGCACATGGCACGAGCTTTGACACCGCATCAGGCCTGAGGCAGGCGTGGCATGGCAATGCAACTTTCTGGGCTCACTTGCTGTCCTTCTCTGTCTCTCCCTGTGTGCCGCGTCCCCACTTCAGTTGGCGCTTGCGCCCAGCTGGAAGTCAGAAGTGCGCACATGGTGCACCCACCAACAAGGCACAGATGGTGCGGCGTTGCCAGGTATGTGCATCTGCCATACCTCTTTCGGGTTACGTGCAGTCTGTGGGCAGGCGCGGCCACATGGTGTTTGTGGGTGCGGAGGCGGGTATAGCAATGTTTGGAACTCCTNCTTCCCCGGTGGGATGGACTCACTGTGCCGCACGTCAAATCGCAGCAGCAGATTGGCCATGCGCAAGCAGTAGTCAGCAAAGACTGTGTGGTCATGGCATGGATCTCCCTGGTCCGCAGGGAATCAGCAGCAGCTTTGGCAGAGGCTGGAATCCTGCAAAGGCGGGGGAAACGCACAGTGCCCCTGCATGTGCAAAGCAGGAAGCCAGCCTTTTCTTGCTGCTGTTGCTCTCCCTTGCACCGCCAGGAGATTCATGCCATGTCTACTAAGAGGCACGCGCTTGCAGTATTCCGGTTTTCTTCTGGGTGCGCTCTGCACAGTAAGCAGCTCTTAGGTGCATTGCATCGGCAACCCTGGCCCGCCGCCAGCACAATAGTTAGCCTGTGCACCTCCCCTTCATGTCAGCTGTGCACAGCCTGGATGGCTGGGTTGCCGCAAAGGCCTGCGCAATCTTCTTTGTGGGTCTGCCAAGCGCATGGCGGCTTACATGCGACCCAGTGCGCCGCAGCAGCTGTCCGCTCGGGTTGGGCAACTAAGAAGTTTGTGGAAGCCTCGGGTTGCCGTGGTCTCCCAGCAAGTGTTGGAGAAGCAGACTGCAGCAAAACGCTGTTGTAGATGCCGTAGCGTGCTTGTGGTAAGCCGCGATTCCCAGCAAATGCGCTGCAGCACAGCAAGCTGCAGGGCCATTTGCCAGGCGTCGCGGTACTGCAAGCATGATTCGGCATTTCTGGCCGGTTGACATGAATCCATCTGGATGCGCTGTGGGGATAAATGACGCACAAAACGCCCAATGGAGCTGCGGATGTTCCACCGTGCTGGCACCACTGATAACCACTCCTCCATGCCCCTTCCCTCAGGGCTTGCAGGTTAAAGCGATTCCCTGCCAACCTCCACTCCCCATTGCAGAAATTGGACTAGCAGGTGCAGCCCACCACAGGCCCCTCTTGCAGCACGGCCAGCAGCCGTCCTGGAGTCAGCCTGCCATGGAAGCTGCTCAAGCATGCGGCGAACAGTAGCAGCGGCACCAGCTGCCAGCTGCAGCCTGTGGCGCACATCACGGCGGCGGCCCAAACTGGAGCAGTACTCCACCTCACGCACAGGGCCGCTGTCATGTCCCACATACCAGCAGAGGCCATCCTGCTTCTGAATCAGCATTTAACAGGCTGTCGGAACTACTGTCTGATCTGCGCTGCTGTTTGTGCTGCGCCATCTGTTGTGTTGTGCGGCGATGTGCCTCTTCAGTTTAACTGATTCGATCAGCATCTTCTAGCCAAGCCTAGCGCTGCAAAGAGAGAAAACTGCTGCCTCAGGCTGCTTCAGGCTGTGCCTGCATGTGCATAAAGCCAGCTCAACTCTTGCTGGGGCCCCTGAGACGAGTTGCGCTCGGGTGCCGCCGCCGCCGCCGTCGCCACAGCATACCCAGCACGGGGCGATCGGCCATGACGTCTGTTCTCCTAGCAGCTGACTGCAGTCGATCCCGAGCCATTCAAACTGTGAGCGACCGCTGCAGCTGCGGCCTGCAAGTTGTATTGTGCAACAACGCGGTCGCTCTGGGGCCTCTGCCCTCGGCTTGAGCAGTTCACTGCAGCCCACGCAGACGGCAGGCGCCCTGATCGCCGCCCGCCTGCCGAATGGTGGCTGCTGGKGAGTGGCCAACGTTCTGGTGCAGCGGGGATGGCTTTTTTGGAATGCCAGCGCTTGCAATGCGCGATAAGTGACAGMAAGTGGCCTGCCGATCAGGGGCTGGCCCGCGMAAYCCYCCCGYCCGCCGCCGCCSGGCGTYCCCGCCGCGCTCGAAGCGCCTGCTGACKGCATGAACCGACTTGATTGCACACRTGCCACAAGGGCAGCTGCACAGGACCAGCATTCCTTGCGCCTGCTTGGCACCGAAAAGGCATGCCTGCTGCCGTTACTATCCTCGCAGGCCGCACCACAGCCGCTGGCTCAGAGGCAGCCAAGCAGCTGCTGGATGCTCTGCTGTCGGAGGCGGGACAGCACGTTCGCATGCCAGCAGAGGTTGAGCTTGCGAACCTTGCCAACTCCAAGCTCCTGGATGTGGAGCTCCTGTTTTGTGAGTTAGACGCAGACAGCAGCCCAGGCGAGGCAGAGCGGCTGACCGCCCATGCCCATGAGGAGGAGGAGCGGTCGACAGCCCTTGCCCTCGAGGAGGCGCAGGCGCGGATGGCGGCCGAGGCGCTGCTGCTTGTGGCCGAGCGTGTGAACTCCGCCGACGTGCGGCGGCGCGCCGGCGAGCACTGGTCGGCACTGTTGTGGGAGCTGGATGAACGCATCAGCACCGTGTGCGGGCTGAGTGGCGTGCAGGGCACCTGTCCTGGTGCCGATGCACTCGACGAGCTGGAGGAACTGGAGGAGGAGCTTATTGGCTCCTTTGGAATGCGGGACAAGGTGGGTCTTCTTCTCCTCTCAGTTGCTCAGGCTTGCCTGGCCTCTCATGCAGCAAGCATGCGAGTGCTTGCTGTGGGCCCTGGCCGCCTGCCGCTCTCCGCCTGGCATGCATATCCCACTGCTGGGCGGCCACTGCCCACCTCCAGTCCAAACCTGACATAATGCGCCCACCCTTGTGCACAATGACTGCAGCTGAAAGGGCGTCCCAGTGCCACGGCCATTGAGGTGGCTTCCAGCCTTGGCGTCATGGGCCCTGGCAGCTTGCTTCGAGACCTGTCTCAAATGCACAAGCAGCATGTGGAGGTGAGAGGGCTGGCTGGTTGTTGCTGCAGCGCTTAATGGCTTTAGCGCCATAGCTGGCTCTCAGCTTTGTAGTGGTTTCTCTCATCACGATTGCTGCAGGCGATGGCCGATCTTGCGGCCCTTCAGCTGGACGGCCCGCAGCAGGAGGAAGGTGTCGATAATGACGGCAGCAGCACGGAGATTACATCGTGGGCTCCGGCGCAGGTGCGTGGTGATCCTTGTCGCACCATGTCTGTGCCCGCCTGCAGCAGTGCAGCTTGAAACTGGCACATGTATGCCAAGGGTTGGCTTTCAGAAAGTGTTGTGGTTGCCATCATCTCGCCACCAACCCCAAAGGCATGACTGCAAATGGCATGTGGGCCTGGATGCAGCAGCATGTGGGCCTGGATCCCTTACAAGGAGTGCAGCATTCCTGTCACACTGCAATGCTCATTGTCACCCCCATCAGCCCGCCTCCCACCCGCATGCGCAGGTAGTGGAGCCAGTCCCCCAGGAGCTGTTCCTTCCCTCCGCCAGCACCCTGCGCCCACAGCTTGCCAGCAGGCTGTCACGCTTTGATGCCTCGTGGCGGCCAGAGGCTGAGGGCCACCATGCAGCTGGTAGTGCAGTGGCTGAAGCCCGCTGTGAGGTGCGCTGACACTTGCCAGGGCAGATTCAATTGAAGGCAGCCTGTACTTTGTGTGCCAACATGGCTCATGCACTGCACTTCTTTGCTCAGCCTGCCCAAGCTGCAACAAAGACCTACGGCACTGTACGCCCCTGCTGCGAGGCAATTTGACGATTTGATTCGCCTGTGCAGGTTACGGTGGAGGCCACAGTGCCCGTGATATGCAGTTTTGCGGCTGCCGACAACATGCTGGCATTCATAGGGCCCATGGATCCAGAAGAGGTGTGCATTAGGCATAGCCCGTTCTGGCCGCTAGGCATAATCTAACAGGCCTGCTGCTGGGCTTGCCCACTCCGCTGTCCTGCTAGACACAGCCGCCTTCGGCCCACGTGCAGGACGACCTGACTCTGACGGTGGGGTGCATCAGCAGCGGCAGTGGACTGAGCCTTGCGGACGTCCCGGCCGGCCTTGAGGGCAAGGTGAGGCGGGCGGTTGCAGTGCTGCCCTAAACCAGTCGTTTGCTGCTCAATCTGATGAGCGCTGTGGTGCCTAGCATGATTGCTTTACCGCTGCGTCCAAGCCAGCGTTTCATTTTCATTATCCACTTGAAGAATTATCCACTTGAAGAACTGCCCTCCACGGATGCTGCTGTTGCAGAACTGGTCTGTTGCGGNCGACCCTGCCCGTGGCTGGGTGTGGGNCCTGGGATGGCCAGAGCATCAAGGCGGTTGATGTNGACNGTGGCAGCAGTGGCACCTGCCGCCACACCCTGGCCAGCGGCGCGGGCAAGCTGCTAGCGGTGATGGGTGGCCGCGTTTTGTCAGCCCAGCCAGGCGGCTCCCTGGACTACTGGGATATTGGCAGGTGGGCATGGCAAGCCGCACTGGGCATATCATGTTGAGGCCACCTTAGACTCCTGGCTGTTCATGCCGATGATGCGCCTGCTGCGAACATGCGCTCCCGGCCTGCTGCACATGACCAATTGCTCGGAGACACATGCACTTGTTACACATCCTCTGCTCTTCAGGTTGATGGGGCCGGGAGGCGAGGCTGTGCTGGGCGAGCACAACACCAATGAGCACAAGCTGCAGAGAGGCAAGGTGAGACCGAGGAGGCGCAGTTGGCAAGCATGCTGCTCCAGAACATGTCTTGTCGGTTGAGGGCATCCTCGTTCTTGGCTTTCCCCAGTATTGAAAGCCATCTCATGCATCATCTGAACCTATACGCAGAAAACTAGCACAATGCCGAGCAGAAGTGCAGACGGTAGCGCAGTGCACGGTGAGTGAGCTAAAAAGTGGCTGTTTGGCAGGGTCTGGCTCGGGCGCACACTTTGCTCGATGGCTGTCCCCGGTAATGGGACCAGGCAGCCACTTGTACGCCGCAGCTGGTGATAGGCGCACTCACTCTTCCCGATCCATCTGCCCAACAGGCGCTGAGCAGCCTCATGGTTCCATTCAGCTGCTGGATCCCCAGTTTGCTGGCGACCGCAAGGTCCTGCATCTGCTGCCGCTGGGCGAGGCTGATGACACGCTGCCGCAGCAGGTGAGGTGGCATGTACAAGCAGCGCTGAGCTCCCTGGCGGGCCCGCACTCCAAGTCGCTGTGCTGGCTCAGAATGCAAAACGCAGGGCAGGAACACAGCTTTCAGGAAGTGGTTGGCGCAGTTTTTACAGGCGGGCGTGGCAAACCATCAGGGCAAACTTTTGGAGGCTCACCTGTGTTGCACCTGACATGCAGGTGGTGGCGACTGTGGAGCACAGCGCCTCGCTGTTTCTGTTTGACTGGCAGGACCCCGCCCCGCGGCTGCACACCATGCTGGCCGGCCACATTGGCAATGTAACGGCCGCCTCCACCTGCGCCGCACTGCCCCACACCCTGGCCYCNNRCKCNGSYRAGYYGCTNGKTCGNYGNCSYMTRCNTRGTCANSGYYYYGSACCNCCTRCSTGNRTSWGSMGYTGCTSCNNTKGCACATGGCCACCACAAACTACAGGTGGAGCGCTCTTTGACCTCCTGCCCGCAGATGATGGCATGGTGCGAGTGTGGGACCTGCGCTCCGCCGCCTGCACCCACCTGCTGACCAGCAAAACCGGCGGATCGGTGTCTGCGGTGGCGTTAGTGGCAGACCAGGTAAGGCTGCAGTGCGTATGCGGGCAGATTGCAGTCCTGCCTGGCCGGCCGTGCATGCAAAGTTGCCAAAGGCAGGCAATGCCAGTGTGCCCGCCAGGGGCAAACAAGTTTGAGGGCGAGCGGGCAGCAACCTGGGCCTAGTGCCTCACATGGCTGCTGCACCAACCTGGCATGCACGCCATGGCCTGCCTTCCTAGTTTGCAGGGCGCTCCCTTCTGCTTCTATTCCACCTTCGGTGGGGAGTCCATCCTGTGCTTCGACCTGCGCACGCGGCGCTGCCTGTACGAACTGGCCACAGGCAACACCTGCGTGCACAGCCTACAGGTGAACCAGCGGTTGCTGCCACTACTGCCGGTGTACATTGCTGTTGCACAGCACCTGTTGCTCGGCGTGCTGCTGGGCTCTGCATGCTGCATTGGCTGGTGCTGAGGGCCCTGCTCACTGGCCCGCCTCCTGATCCTGGCTCCCTTGCAGTGGCACGCTCCCTCCCGCTCGTTGTTTGCTGCAACTAACCTGCTGCACCGGTGGGAGGAGGAGGAGGGAGCCATGGGAGGCTACTGCTGGCCCAAAGCTCAGCACTGCCCCTGGGAGTTCTCACATGCGTGAGTGGCATGACCTGCTGGGCCTCCGCACTGCAACAGCAAGTCAGTTCGCTGCTGAGATGCACATGCAGGCGCAGGCAGGCAGGCGGGCTGGCAGGTGGGCAGGAGCGAGGCCCCAAGTGCCTCCACTTCCCTTCACCTTGATGTAGGTGGGACGCTGGCAAGCCTGTGCTCATCCGGTACCAGTTCAAGGATGCGCCCGACCTATCTGTGCTGCCACCAGAGGCGCAGCTGGACAGCGAGGCGGAGGAGGGGGCTGAGGCGGAGCAGCGGAAGGAGTGGCGCTCCCGTGCTGCCACAGCTGCGTGCTGAGCAGCGGCTGGCCTGCGGTGGCCTGAACTGTTTCTGCATGCCTGCTGTGCCTCGCACCTTCGAGCACTGTTGTGTTATAACTGCCACAGCTTACATGGCCACCATCCAAAACAGCTTGCACACCAGTAGGCTGCACAAGGTTTCGGGTTGGCAATGGTAAAGCTCAACATGCAGCAAGCAGCGGGGAAGGTCATCTGTACAGCAGATTAAATATGCTCGCCAGGCAGGAGCAGGCATAGACCATACGCCGCATGAAAACCACTTCAAAGAAGTTGTGAAGTGGAGTGGTTGATAGGCACGTGAGGACGGCGGTTGATTACCGGACAGACGGTGTGAACACTCGCCCAACATGCAACCAGATGGTGTGCGGAAGTGGGGAGCACCCCCTGCCCGGTTGGAGCAGGGCAAAACCATGCTCAAGCGCAGGGCACCATGCAGGTGACCGCCTCAGCCAGGTCGTTGAGGTAGGGCGCGGGCTGGCCGCCATTGCTCAGGATGCATTGGCTGAGCCCACTCCAGTACAAGCAGGTGCCAAGTACACACACAGCTCACCCACGCTGCAGTCGCCGGCCACCCACTTGTCCAGCATGGCGGCCTCGTCCGGCACCTCCACCAGGTCGGCGCCGTACTTGGTCTTCAGGTCAGGGTTCAAGTAGTAGCCAGCCAGGGAGCACACCTGCAGGCGGTGGTGGAGGGCCGGCAGCGGTTTGGTTGCAAGCGAGAGACAGCAGCCAGGGGGAGACAGCAGGCTGCAGCTGGCTGCCGGCTGCATCCATGCATTGCGCCACGGGCTGCAGGCCAGTGGTGCACCTCTCAGCGCGCTGCTGCTCACACCCCACTGTTTCGCGGCCCTCACCTTCTGGCCCTTGATGGCTCCCCAGTCCGCCGCGTTGGCCGCCTTGTTCTGGAGCGCAAACAGGGAGGCGCCTGCGCAGGATGCGAGGGCCAGAGGTGATCGGGGCATGCAAGCTGGAATGGACCTGCATTGTTCCTTGCATGCAAAGGTGAGCAAGGCAGGCTACTGTATGTGAGGTGATGTGGGTCGAGGCTAGGTGATGCTGCAGCAATCACTTGTTCAACAGGTCAGGAGAAGGAAGGCAGGCCAGCAGCGCTGTTCAACACGAGCACCGCGCTGTAAACTGCCGCCGCATCAGCGGAGGATCGGACCACACGCTCCACAACCGGCGCATCGGTGCGTTCACCTGAGGAGTAGTAGCTAGGCACCACGAACAGGACCTCTTTAGCACGGTCGGCGGTCTTGGTCAGAGCTGAGGATGGGCGACGGGGTGGGTGGCAACATAAAGGCAGGTGAGGTGGCGCAACCTGGCTCGCAAGCAAAGGATGCTTGAAGTACGATTCTAGACCATGCAAGCAGCACCCGCGCTCGAGGGGCTACACAAACGGGCAAGCAGCGGCTACCTGGCCACAGGTCTGCGCAGGCATGCAAGCCCAGCGCCTGCCCTTGTGGCAGGGCACAGCGCAGGCCACTACTCAGCAACCCACCAGCAAACAGCATGTCAACGGAGCCGTCCTTCAGCTTCGGGATGCGGTCAGCCACGATCATCGGAACCATTTCGCACGTCAGGCCCGTCAGCTCGCAGGCCTTGGTGGCGACTGCCACATCAAAGCCTGCAGGGATCCAGCGGAGGAGGGGAGCGTGCGATGAGGGCTCACGCAGCACATTTCCGGTGCAAGGCGGCGGCCCTGCTGTCCGCCCCAAGCCTCCAAAGCCTGGCTGGCACGGCTGGGTCGCCACTTCAAGGTAACCCAGGCACAGGCACAGGACCCCCCGTTGCCGCTGCCGCTTGGCGTTGAGCGCAGGCGGTTGGGTCAACTGCGAGCCCCCATACCTGTGTGCCCCTCATAAAAAGCTTGCTAAGAGATTAAATGCAAAGGAGCCGTTCAATTTGAAGCCCCAGGCACTGTTTATATCACACTGGAAAATTCGCGGTACAAGCGTCGGGACCGTGCCGCCGCCGCTCGGCGGAGGGCCAGCCGCAGTGCTTTTCGGCCTGCCTGCCTCCTGACGCCCTCCGCTCGAGAGCACACCCATGTGCAGCGACTGAAAAGTCCAATTGTGCTGCAGGCGCCCAGATGACTCGGCCAAAGTTTCGGAGCACACCTGTGAGCTTGCCATCAGGGCCCTTGTAAACGAAGGGGAACATGTCCAGCACGCCGACCTTCTTGGCGGTGCCGTCGGCTGCCTGGGCGGCGGCAAGTCCCGGCCCGGCCAGGGCCAAAGAGCAGCAGGGCGGCGGTGCCGACACGCATTCTGAGGTTCAGAGGGGGCGGGAACGTGCAAAGGCGTAGGGTCTGTGCGAAGAGAGGGCCGATTGCGGTCACTCTTGTTGCCCCCGCCGCGCGCGGCGAGCGCCCAGCGCTCTGCATTGACCGCAGCACCAGCCTTTCTGATGGATGCTGCAGTAGTTGTGTTCTTAAGTTCGTCAGTCATGGTGAAACAGTCCGGTTCACGCCGCAGTCAAACAAGCCGGTTGCTGGGGGCGATGGCCCCTCTATGCCTCCTGCACTTCTCCCGCCCCGTGCCGCACCATGCCGCCGCCTGTGCCAGCAGTGCGTTCACCATGCATCTGCCTGGCTTTGATACGGCCTGAGATGGCAAATTGAGTCAGTTGAAAGGAACTGGGGCTGTCTGAGGATGCCGACCGTCTTTGCGGCAGCAGCACCGGCGGCGGCGGCCGCGATTTTAANTGTGCCTGCTGCCCACTGCCAACTGCAAAGTTTGGTGATGGCCCAGCCTGGTCTTTGGATGCCTGCGCCGCTGCCGACAACCCTGCTGCCTGCAGGCAGGGCCAGCGTTGCATTGCAGGGCTGTAGCACCGGCAAGGCGAGCGTAGCCCTGAGGCTAGGGAGGGCAACAGGCACCCAGCCCAAACGAAAGAGCGGGGGTGGGCCAGCATTGTGCATGCCAATGCACGCCCGTCATCAGGCAGCACCCCCTGGAATAAACGTGCAAGGCTCCACAGAGAAAGCAAAGGTCTTGAAACTGCTGGGTCGCGAAATGTGCGCACCGCCAGCCGGGCGGCGGCGGCGGCGGCAGTAAGTCGAGGCCTCGGACCGCCCTGCTGCCAACTGCTCGGCAGCCTGCTTGCTGATCGGGTCAGCATGCGGTCCGCCTGCCTGCTACTCCTTGCGCTGGCGGTGGCCTGCGCCGCCCAGGAGCCTGGCGACGGCCGCAAGCGCCGCCCATGGTGGTGCCACAACAGAGATTGCCCGCCCTTTGATACCGTGCGTGCCGAAGGGCGCGTGTGGTGTGGTAGGGCCAGCGCTGGAGTTGCCTGCGCAGCCGGTGACGGGGCGGCCGCCGGGCCCACCCGCCGCTCCCTTCCCCGCAGGTGGACGAGTCCACCGACTTCTCAAAGCGCTGCTACGCCAAGTCCACCTGGGCCGCCAGCTGCTCCATTGACGGTGAGGCTGCGGGCACCCGGCAAGTACTACTAGTAGCGTAGCTGCCGGTGTGCCAGCGCGCAGACGGGCAACGTAAGCCAGCCTCTCCACACATCCTGTCTCCCTCCTGCTGCCTTCACGCCAGAGTACATGCCCGACGGAGCGCTGCAGGCCCGCGCCCGTGTGCTCCAGTACATCAAGGCAAACAAACAGGGGCTTAATGCTTGGGGCGCTTGCATTCCTGAATTGCATGCCTTGCTACGCTTTACTCGTTGCAAGTGGAAGCCCAACTCCACCTGCTCGCTCTCACCCACTGCCCCGCCGCCCAACCACATGCATCCATTGCCACAGGAGAACGACCTGTGGGGCGCCACACCGTTCGCCACGCTCGTCCACATGGGCCTGCACAACTGGGCCGCCTGGAACGCCACGGCCGCTGCCGCCACCTCGGCCCTGCTGGCGGATGGCGCGGGAGACAGCCCCGAGGAGTTTGAGGCGCTGCTGGCCAAGGCTGCGGGCCCAGCGCTGGACTCGCTGCACAAGGTTGTGTGCATTGCCTACTACCTGCCCGACAAGCGAGTGGAGAATAGGGAGGGCTGTGGCTGGAGTTGCTGGGGGCTGAGGCCAGTGCAGCGCGAGATGTGCTGCCCTGGTGGTTTGCAACCAAGCTATATAGCATGTGGTGCCGTGCCCTGCTCTGTGCCATGGAGCAGCCACCCTCGTGGACATATTGGAGCTGCTTTCAGCCTCAAGTCCAATTTCCCACCTGTCTATCGCACCGTGTACAGGTACCAGGCCGTGTCCCCCGCCAGCACCGACCTGGACCGCCGCCCGCCCCGCCCCCGCAAGGACTCGCGCGTGCGCCTCTTCCGCACCCGCGCCTGGGAGGCCTATGTGGCCGGCTTCTCCGGCTTTGCAACGCCCCCCAGGTGAGGAATGGGCTGCTGGCGAGGCAAGGGGCGCATGCAGCAGACCTTGGCCTGCATGGTTGATGTTTGGCCATTTGGGCAATGTGCTGCTGGAGTATGGCACGGGAGCGTGGTCCAAGGGCAGGCCGGCCGCACAACCTGCTGCACTGCCTACTTCTGCTTCCCTGCTCCCAGGTTTGTGTACGAATCTGCCAAGCTGGCGCACACGCTGATCTGGCACCAGGAGAAGTTCAAGTGGGGCACCGCCATCCTCTTCGAGTGAGGCTGGGCGAGGAGAATATGCTGCTGGGTTGCTGCCTCTGGTGCCGGGCCTGCCACTTTGCAGCCGCACAGGCATGCCTCGGGGTCTGCAGCTTCCGGCCAGCTGGCATGCACCACTTCCACCACCAGTGCTCACTGTCGATGCGCAGGTACGATCCCCCAACAAAGTCCACTGAGCGCTGGAACGAAGTGAGGAGGTGCTGGGCGCTGGTGAACTAGGAGTTGAGACTTGCAACTGCAGCCCTGCCTGTGCACTACATTCAAGCCTGCGCAGCACAGCAGCCCGGCCCGCTGCCAACCGCACCTGCCACAAGCACCACCGGTGCTTGCACCCAGTGGCTGTGTGGTTGTCCCTCATCCCATCATTGGTTGAGCCGCAGGTGCTCATCCCTGCGGAGTCCTGGCACTCGCTGCTGCTGGACGGCGAGGAGCTGTATGCCGAGGAGGAGGAGGGCCCCCAGACTGCACAGATGGCGGCGCACTGAGCAAGCTCAGCGGCGACTTGCGGCGGTGGTAGCGAGCGCCCAACTGGGGTGGGAGCCAGCCCAGCTCACAGCAAATGCACATTGCGGTTGTGGTTCCATGCTTGGCCATTGCACACCCCCATATATGTACATGTAGCATCTGGCAGTACACAGCAGCAACCTGTAAAGTCACAAGTGCGCTCTGCAAACCCAATGGTGTGCACATGAGAGGTAGCCATGCAAGCGGGTGGGAAGCGCCGCAGCCTGGCTGCCTAAGGCTGCTGAAGCTGCTGAGCTGCTGAGCGGCAGATATTTAGGCATGCATTGCTTGGAAGTCCCTGACGCCTATCGTGCAATCTGCTCCAGCTTGATGACCATGACCCTCGGCGGGGCATCCAGGCGGGGCGCCGCCAGTCGCACATGGGGTCATGTGTTCCATGCCAACTCAGCAGTGTTCCATGCCAACTCAGCATCGGTCTGACTGGATCGCGCGGCCCGCAGGCTTCCCCAGCACCGCTCGCTCGCATTCGTTTGCACTCCTGACATCTATACGCTCCTTTTCAACGCCCGCTGTGCCATGCAGCTCCTGCAAGTTTGAATGTCGGCTCGCCAGCTGCGCGAGTACATCATCTCCCATCGCCAGAACACACGTGAACCTACCTATTTTACCCGCAAGTGCCTTCAGAACATCGCGGGGCGGCTGCAGCCGGGCATCCGCGTGGGCTTTGCACGCCTGCCGGGCGCCGCCAGCGGGGCGGCAGCAGGCCAGCAGCGTGGCTCAGATGACCTGCCACCCTTCCCAGACTTCCAGCCAATCTCAGACAAGCTGCTGAGGGACTTCAAGATTGACCATCTGCATGACGGCACTGCAGTAGTGCTGAGGCGGCGCGGCAGCGCGCCCGCATTCACGTGGCATTACATCGTGCCCGCTGATGACCTGCACCCCTTCCTGCTCTCGCTGGCGCTGGGCGGCCTGGGCATCAACCGTCTCTTTCACAAGGTGAGCAGCCTGCAGGGGTGCTCATCAGGGGTGCTGATCAGAGCCAGACTACAGCATGGGCTGTGCGCTGCACATCACTGTTGCAAATATGGCGCCTGCTGCCCTGTGTCCCACTCAAACCATTCGCTTTGAATGCAGGGATACAACCAGTGGAGGGTGCGGCTCAGCGACAACCCA
>JADXDR010000149.1:0-25064 GCA_025026875.1 Chlorella ohadii
AATGGGAAGCGAGCCTCCTCTGCCGCCCGCTGGAAGGCACGCAGCAGCGAGCGCTGGTACGAGGCTGCGAGGCAGTGGAGGGGGGTAGGGTTGAGGTTGTGTCACTTGGAGGCAGCAGGCAGGGTGGCATTGGCAGACAGGCGTGGCCCAACCCAACAGCTGCGCCCGCAACAGGGCAGGGCATACGAACAAACCACTGAGGAGCAAACATGCGCCTCTCTTCTAAGCATCAGTGTGAGGACAGGGCTCTGAGAAAGGCCACAGGTCACCCACCCGCCCACCCTCTATGTTCCGCTCGTAGCTGTACTCCAGCACCCTGAATCAACAACATCACGTGCAGCCCACAGCGGCTCTCGACCACCCATGCACCCACAAATAGCAAACAAACCCACCCTCCATGTCCCGCTCGTAGTGGTGCTCCGGCACCACAAGTTGATCCCTCACAGGAGCAAGCCGCAGCGCCACACAATAAAGTAGCAGCAAGGGCCCCCACCCTCCATGTCCCGCTCGTAGTGGTACTCCAGCACCTCGATCTTGCGCTTGCGCCCGCTGCGCCGCCCGCCCCCCTCCTCCCCCTCGTCCACCTCCTTCTCCACCTCCTGCTCATTGGGGGTCGGGGTGTTGTAAGTATGAGACACAAGGAAGAGGGACACAGGGTGTGCATAAAGCAGGTGCATGGTGCCAGCTGTTGTGCAGCAGACGGCGGGGTCAGCAAGCAGCGCCGCCAAGCGCAGCAAGCGAAAAATACGCTGCAGGTGCCGTGCACCTGCGCTTTAGCGTGCAACAGCATGCAGCGGCAGCAGCATCCGCCACAGGATCATCACAATCCACAGCACCACTTCAAACAGCGAAGCAAACCCACCGTCATGAAGTAGTCGTCCAGGGAGAGGATCCTGGGTGGCTCGCCGCCCGCTGCCACCTCCTTGTCACGCATCAGCCTCGCCACATGGCTCTTGCCGCTGCCCGGCAGCCCGCGCAGCAGCACTGCGATGCGCTTGGGCCGGCCGCTGCGCCCGGGGCCGGGGCTCAGCAGCGACAGCGCATCAACCGTGGGCTGTGGCAGCGGCTGCGCTGCGGCAGCGGCGGGCAAGGGCGGGCGGGGGGCCGCCGCAGGCGCTCCGCCCGCTGCCGGATGGCCGGGCATGCCCGCCACTACTCCCATGGGCTGCTGCTGCTGAGGGTAGGCAGGTGCTGCCTGGCCGGGCCACTGCTGCTGCGCCTGGGCATAGGGCCAGCCGCCGTACGCCTGAGCCTGCTGCGCGTAGCCTGGGTGCTGGGCTGGTGCCTGCACGCCACCATACGCAGGCGCAGCGCCAAACTGCGGGTGCTGGCCGTAAGTTGGCGCAGCATACTGCTGCGCTGGCTGATACTGCGGCTGCTGCGCATGCTGCTGGTATGCGGGCTGCTGTGCCGCATGATACGGCTGCTGCTGCTGCACCTGCAGCTGCTGATATTGTGCTTGCTGCATCTGCTGCTGCTGATACTGCTGATGTGCCTGTGTCTGCAGGTATTGCTGCTGCTGCATGTGCTGCTGCTGGTATTGTGGCGCCTGCTGCATCTGCGGCTGCTGGGGGAAGGTCTGCTGCGCCTGCGCCGGAGGATACTGGCCGGGTGGCTGCGGTTGCTGGGAGCCAGCAGCATACGCTGTTCCATAGCCGGCCGGCTGCTGCTGCTGCTGCTGCGGGTCAGGGCCGGGCGGCAGCGGCGGCGGCCCCTCTGGCAAGGGTGGCGCTGCTGGGAGCGGCGGCAGCGGCGGCGAGGGCCCTGGCGAGAGATCGCCCGGCGGCAGTGGCGGGGCTTCCTGGGGCAGCGGTGGCGCTGCGTGCTGCTGCTNGGTGGCGCTGCATGCTGCTGCTGCTCCATCCCTTGCTGACCAGGGTATACCCCAGGCTGCGGCTGCTGCACAAGCTGGTGCGCTGGCTGCTGCTGGTGCTGCTGGGGTGCCGCCGCTGCCGGCCCCGCCGCCCAGCCGCCCGGCGCTACCTGCGCCTGCTGCGGCTGCTGCCAGGCCTTCGGCTGCACAGGCTGCGCGGCAGGAGGGTAGCCAGGCTGCTGCCACGCGCCCTGGCCGCCCCAAGCCTGCGCGTGAGGCTGATGGGGCTGCCCCGCATACTGCTGCGAGTAGTACTGCTGCTGCTGCTGCACGTATTGCTGCTGCTGCTGCGGGGGCCAGCCGGCAGGCGGCTGGAAGGGAGCCCCCGGCTGCTGCGCCATAGGGCGCCCGGGACCCCTCTGCTGTCCGTGGACACGCCAGGTCGCTTTAAAGTAAGCAGAAGACAGTGAGACGAGGCGCAAAGCGCCTCTGTTCTCCTCTTGGCCACGCTGCCCTCCCGCCCAGCGGCCATGCTGCCGCCTGGATGCAAGCTCGCACAGGCAGGACCTCGGCCTTACAAAACAACCATGTGCACCACTTCACAGCTGCTCCAGGAGCAGAAGCACATCGTTCTCTTCATATAGTGCATTGCTGCCATGCTCGCCCCAGTGCCCGCTGGCGTGCGCCGCAGCGCCGGTGCAGCGATCGCGCCCTGCACTCCGCCCGGCAATGCTCTCCACATCAGCCACCAGCTCAAGCAGGTCTTCACCAAACTGCAGGGGCCGTGAGCTGGCATACGCACAGTCCTGGTGCGATCTGCCACCGTGCCATCCGCTGCCGCCAGGCCGCTTGCCACTGCTGCAACCGCCCTGTGCCACGCTGCCGCATTGCCCGCTGTCCCCTGTGCAGCTGCCGCATGGGCTGCACTGCTGCTGCTGCTGCTGCTGCTGCTGCTGCTGCTGCTGCTGCTGCTGCTGCTGCTGCTGCTGCTGCTGCTGCTGCTGCTGCTGCTGAAGTGTCGCTAGCGGTGGGCGGTGTGCATCTGCAACGGGACTGCTGCTGCAGACGGCAGCGCTTGGGTGCATGCGCTCTGCCTCTGCAGCTGAGGCAACGCCGCCGGTGCAGTGCCCTGCGGAGCCGCAGCACACTGCAGGCTGCTGGCTGATGAGGAAGCCTCCGCAGGGCCCCAGGGACGCATCAAACACCAGCTGCGCATGCGGCGGCACAGGCACAGGCACTGAAAGCCGGCAGACCGCAGCCGGTGCGGCCGTGACGCTGGGTGCCTCGGCCGCTGGCGCGCCCCACTGCGGCCGCTGCTGCTGCTTGGCAGCCACCTCAGCCTGTGCCTCCAGCAGCGCCTGGGCCAGCATTTTCAGCGTCTCCAACTGCGGCAGGGCCGCCGCTCCAGGTGTCACCAGCTGCAGGCTGTCGTCAGCTGGCGGCATGCACGTTCCAGGCGAGCGCTGCTGGCCTGCTGCCGCTGCGCCGCTTGGCACCTGGGGCGGCGATGCGCCCTCTGCCCCGTCCTCAGCCACCGGSCTCAGCTGGCCGGCGCCGCAGCCYGCTGCSCCCGCTGCATGGCMYTGCCCGCCACTGCCGCCGTGCCGCGGTGTGGACAGCACGGCGGTTGGCGGAGCATCGCTGTGCGTGCTCCATGCGCTGCGCTCAAGTGCATCCAGCTGGGTTGCCAGGAGCTGTGCGTCCACACCCTGGCATGGTGCAGCAGCTGAGCCGCCGCTGCCACCGCAGCCATGGGCCGCCAGCTGGCCCACCGGAGTGATGGGCCGCGAAGAGTGCACAGAGGCGGCGCCCGTGACGGCCACGGTTGCGTCCAGCACCCGCACCTTGTGCTGGTAGGTGCGCAGCAGGTCAAAGGCGTGGGTCAGCTTGGCCCGCAAGCTGGAGGGAGGGGGTGGGCGGGTGAGGGAGGGAGTAGCTTAGGGTTAGTAGCCGGATGCTGGGTGCTGGGTTTGCCACAACTCGCATGGCCACGGGGATCAGCTGCGGGGCAGCACCATCCACAGCGTGGCAGCTGGGCAACAACCCACACCTGGTGTTCTCCAGCGCCAGCGCGTGGTTCTGCTCCTCCAGCGCTGCAGCCCGTGCTGCCGCTTCAGGGCTGTCGGCGGCGGCAGCGGCCGCGGCACGCGCCTCGGCCAGCGCGGCCTCCAGCTCGCGGATTGCTGCCTCCTTCTCGACGGTTTGCTTGATGAGGTGCGCCACCTTCTGCTTCTCGGCAGGCGCCAGCTCCTTGAGCGTGGCCATCTGGGTCGAGGCGCAGCGGCCGGCCGCCGGTCTCCTGGCGTTACGGCGACGGTGGCAGCGGCTGTGGCGGTGGCGGTGCTGGCTGGTTGGGCTGCCGGTTGACAGCCACGTCAGTCGGGAACTCAATTGAATCAGCGGGGGCAGTGGGGCAGCGAGGAGGTGTGCGTTTGGACTCGTCCAAGGCCGGAGCACCGAGTTGAGCCTCAATTCGGATCTGAGGATGCCAAAAGCGCGCTCAATGCGGCAGGAACGACAGAAGGAGAGGGGAGAAGGGGAGGGGACCTTCTTCATTTCCCCACCGACCAATGAACGGTGCAGACACCCTCCAGCATCCCTCAACCGCTTCCGATCACCGCCAACTTATCGACACAGGCAGCCGCGATGGCCCAGGAGGCCAGGGGCCAGCAAGCAGCGGCCGAGCCTGCAGCAGCGACCTCCAGCGGCGATGCGGCCGCCGCTGCGGCCTCACAAGACGAACAGCATGCCGATGCAATGGTTTCAGGCCGGCTGGGAGGACTTGGCGGCCAGGTCGGGGGCTTGCCGGCGTGTGCAGCGGCGCCCGCGGGCGCCCTGCCAAACCTGATGTGAGAGCAGGCGACAAGGGAAAGCTGCAGCCAGCCTGGCGTTATTTAGCTCATGCCGCCGCCGCCGCCGCCGCCTGCCGCCGCTGCCTAGTGGCTGCCTCAAATGCCACGGGTTGCTGGCTCCTGTTTGGCCTGCGCCCGTCCAGGAGCCCTGCTGCATGCACACACATGAACTGCAACATCCAGACGAACCAAATTTTAACCATCTCGGATGCATCGCTTCCCACCCCGCCTGCGCAGGCCGGCCATCTCCACGCTGGTGGCGCAAATCACACAGCACCTGTCCGCCCCCGACGGCAACCACCAGCTGGCCCTCACCTTCCAGCCGCTCGTCAACATGGCGCTGCAGCTGCAGGCAAGCAGACAGGGGGTAGCCATGCGGCTGCGGATGATCCTCTGTGCATCTTCTGCAGCGCCCTGCACTGGTTGTGAGCAGCACGGCAGCTGCTGCCGTCTTGCATCATGCTGTTTGCAAACCTCTGCTTGCTCCCCTGCATGAAACACTTTATGCAGATGCATGCCACCGCCCCCGCGCTTGATATGTCGGCGTATCTTGCCGCGCTGTCGGGCGGTGCTGCGCTGTCGGGCGGTGCTGCGCTGCACCCGTTCATGGCTTCTCAAGCGGCGGCGACCGGCGGCCCAGCAGCAGCAGCAGCAGCAGCTGATGCACAACCAGCAGAGGCGGCAGCCGGAGAAGCAGCCGCGCAGCTGGAGGGCGGGTCGCTTGTGCAGCAGCTTGCGGCTGTGATGACGCCACAGGCGCCCTCGCTGCCGCCTCCCCCAAATGCGACGCAGCTGCCGCCGCTGTTCCGCCCGCCGCAAGCAACACCACCGCAGCAGCAGCAGTTGCAGCCGCAGCGGCGAACACCAAAGTCGCAGCAGCAGCAGCAGCGGCAGCAGGCGCAAGCGCCGCGGCGGACGCCACCGGGGCAGCAGCAGCTAAAGCAGCCGGGCAGCGGGCGGGGACGAGGGCGGCCGCGTGGCAGGCGAGCGCAGGAGGAGGAGGAGGAAGAGGAGGTGGAGGAGGAGGAGGAGGGTGAGGAGGGGAGCGAGGAAGAAGGTGCAGAAGATGACGACGACTCTGATTGGGGCAGGCCCGAGCGAGCAAAGGTGGGCGGGTCGTTGACGGGAGCCTGGGTTGCGGAGTGCTGGCTGCTGTTGTGGAGGGAGTGGGCTTTGGTTTGCCATGCAGAATCGCTTGCCATGCGGGTTTGCTATGTGCTCAACGCGCTCGTGCTCGCCCCTGCCATCTCCTGTGCTGCGGCAGGCGGCGACGCGGGGCCCGCGGCGGCCGCAGCGCAAGCGGCAGAAGAGCCGGCGGCTGGATGAGTTTGTGGACGACGAGGGGTCGGACGATGACTGACTGAATCTGATCGACTGACTGGCTAACAGATAGGAATAGCTCGGTGAGTCTCGCTCGATATGAATGATCGACTTTACCTGTTGACCTGCTGCAAATTCCAACCACATGACCTTTCCTGCTTGACTGGCTCTGCTCGCATTGATTGTGTGCACATGCCTCCCCCACAATGCATCGCAATGTAAGCCCATGCACATGCCTGTCATTCACCCCAGTTTTCCCAGCCAGCCTGCTGGCTCCCAAGCACTACCGCCGCTTGGCAGCGGGTGCGGCGGCAGGAGCCTGGGCGCCGCGCTTGCTGCGCCATCCGCCGCCTTGCTGCTGCTGCTGAGCTGCCTGCTGATGCGTTGCTGTTTGCGGCTCCTCCGGATCATGCCGTGGCTCCAGCAGCACCCAAGCATCCTGCAGCTCTTCATCCGCCAGGCCCAGCAGGCAATTCAGCTCCGGCTGCCTGGACATCGGATGGAGCGGGGTGGGTGCAGGAGCAGATTGCACAGAGGACGACAGGTAGTTGCAAGCAGCAGCTGACATCCCACGCCACAGCGGAAATAAGCACACTTCCACAGCGCAGCACAGCACAGCAGGCACAGCGCAGCATGTCATAGCGCAGCACAGCACAGCGTGCCTGAGCGCCTGCTGCAGGTCCACCACCAGGTCCAGCCGCCGCCCCGCCCGCCGGTGCGCCGGCGCCGTTGAGCGACTCGCCCGCACGCTGCAAAGGGGAGGGGGGTTGGAATGCGAGTGGGAGAGCGGTGGTTTGCTGAGATGGGGACGTCGAAGTGGAGGCACGTGGCACAGCCCCTGCTTGCAAGGCAGGCTGGACATGGATGCAAGCCAGCCCAAACTTGTCAAGAGCTCGGGTAGCGGTGCTCACCGCACGTAGAAGAAGGCGTGGCGCTGGGTGCAGCCGGCCGGGCAGTCCTCATCGTGGTCCACTCCCACCGGCTCAACCACTCTTCGGCAGCAGGGGGAGCAGCTCTTGTGGCTGGGGCTTGCAGACTTTGCTGATGAAGGGTTGCTTGATCCTTGAGCATGCAAACAGCCAGAGCAGTGGCATGCAAGCAAGGTGCCAGCTTGAGCCACACAACACACCGCAACATTCCAGCACCACCACAGCAGCAGCGCTCACTGGCCCTCCTGCACCCCCGCCTCCAGCGCGTCGGTGATGCCCTGCGGGTCGTCCTGCTCAAAGTCCTCCAGCAGCACAAACGCCACCCTGCAGACCGCGTGCCAAACAAGCCTGAAGCAAGAACCCTCGGCAAGAAGACCACAGGCAGAGGCCAACAGCAAACATAGGCAAATCTCAGCAACGTAGCTCGCTGGTTAGCAAGCAGGCAGGCTYCCTGCTGGCCCATGACGTCAGATAATGCACTTGTCTGCCCAAGGTGAGATGTCGACACTGCCCCTCCACGGCCGCAGCACCCACTCACCTGCGCCCCAGCAGCTGGCGGCCCTCCACTGCGTCACGGCTGCCCTGCGAGCGCTCCGCCACGCTTGCAATGCCCTGCACCAGCCAGTCTGGCGCAAATCCACCCTGCTGCTCTTCCGCTGCATCTGCCGCCGCCTCTGACGCTGCTTGCTGAGCTGGCGCTGCTGGGGCGGGCATTGACATATCAGCCATCAGCCCCAGCAGCGGCTGCTGGCCCACCTCGGGGCTGCTTTGCAGGGGCCGCTGCCCCTGAGCAGCAGCGCCTGCAGATGCCATGGTTGCCTGGCTGTCGGCGGGCTGCGGGAACAACTGCGCTGGGCCGGCAGCAAGTGCAGCAGCAGGTGGAGTGATAGCTGGCTGCCGGATGCCTGACACAGCGGCCTGATGGGCTGCTGCACCAGTTGGGGCTGCCCCTGCCGCCGGCACTCGCATGCCAGGCGGCAGCTGGATGCGCACAGGGGGCAGCGGGCAGCNAGCTGCCGCCACCCATGGATGTNGGCTGCTGCTGCTGCGCTGGTGTGCGACAGCCAGCCCAGCGCTGCCATCGCCTCCTGGCCGATGGGCTGCGCCTGCGCCTGCGGCTGAGCAGAAGCAGCAGCACCAGCTTGGCCCTGGCTGGGGCTGCTGCCATCGGGGTCCAGCAGCAGCAGCGGGCTGAACAGCGGCAGCTGCGGCAGCCTGTCCAGCATCTCCTTCTTGGTCCTGCTGCCGCTGTTCAGCCCGTTGACCAGGAGCACCTGGCCGGGTGGAGGGGCAAGGAACCTGGGGCCCCACGGTTCAGCGCAGGACGTGCTGCACTATTTGCAATGGCTGGCCCTGCTAGCAGCATGCGCCTCCTGCCATCCTTCTGTTGTGTGCAATCCGAGCATGTTGATGCAAAATGCAGCACGGCTGCCTCTCTCCATCCACCCCGTTTCTGCAACTGGCCTGCTTGAGATCTGCAGCCTTGATAACCGATCTCTCCAGCTCGCTGAGGGACTGCACCCGCCCGCTGCCCTTGGTCAGCAGCTGGAAGAACTCCAGGTATCGGTCCAGCGAGAGCGTGCAGCTCACAGGCGGCAGCGGCGCCGCAGCCGGCTTGGTGGCGGCAGCCGCAGGGGCCGGGCGGGCGCAGGCGGGGCGGGCGCCGAGGGCCAGCCGCCGGTGGTGGGCGGTGCCACCGGGCGAGGCGCCGGCCGCTGCGGCGCTCGTGCAGGGGCTGGCTGTGCCTGCTGCTGCCTGTTTGGCGGTGCTACACTGGCGGCAGGCGGGGCCTGGCTGCTGCCGCCCAGCAGGAAGCTGGTGCTGCGCCCCCGCCAGCCACCCTGCTGCGTGCCGGCAGGGGCGGCCGATGCGGCGGGTCCTCGGGGCAGCTGCGTTGCCGGTGCAGCAGCCGCTGCCTCGTCAAACGCAAACGGGTCTGGCGCCGGGCCTCCACACTGCTGCGCGGCACGCTCGGCCGCCAGCGCCGCTACTCCCGAACGCGAGGGTGGCGGCGGCACGGCGGCGATGGGCGGGAGCGGCGGCGGCGCGGCGGTGGACCTTGGCAGGGCGGCGGTCGCTGCAGGGGCCTGAGTTGGCGCTGCCGGGGCCTGTGAGGCGCCCCAGGCCGCCTGGGAGCTCCAGTGGAGGCCAACCTGTTGAGCGGCGCCGGGTGCGGCCAGGTTGCGGCTCGCCCAGCCCCACATGTTGGACAGCGGGCGATGCTAGTGGGTTGGAAATGCACGGGAGGGCCTGCACTTTGAGTTGGGCGGCATTGTTGCGCCCCATGCTCGCGCCGTCCAAGTGTGCCGTGTGGGCCGAGGCAGCCGCTATTCACCGATCACCGCCGTCCCGCTGCCCGAGCAAGCTATGCTCCCCGTTCCGCGGTAGCAGCTCCGCTGACTGCACAGAGCTGACGGTCGCCCAGCCACCAGCCCCGCCCCTGCGCCAGCCATGTGCTCCTCTCGCGTTCGCAGCGTGGACGAGGCGTGCGAGCGGCCCTTGGAGCCGCGCCCGGCCGCCGCGCCTCAAAACCCGCTGAAGCGCCTCCACTGCGCCGTGCAGCAGTACGCGTGGGGCCGGAACAGCGAGGACTCGGAGGTGGGTCGCCCCTGGCTGGCCGCCCGAGGCGGACGGTGGTGGCAGTTGGCCGCTCGCGCCCGCAGCCGCCGCTCACCGCCGCACCGCGCTCGCCCCCTCCACCATGCAGGTGGCGCAGCTGGTGGCCGCCTCGGGCCAGCCCGTGGACCTCACCAAGCCGTATGCCGAGCTGTGGTGAGGCGGGAGCAGGGGCCGAGGGCGTGCAGCGCCTGGTTCCAGCCGCCGCTGTACTTGCCCCGCACCGCCGCCGTACTACCACAGCCCCCAGCATGCATGCGGCCCGCCCAGCCAGCCAGCCCACCACCCATCTGCCTCCCTCGCGTGCAGGATGGGCACGCACCCCTCGGGGCCCTCCCTGCTGGTCGACAACGGCTACGCGGGGCAGCCGCTGCTGACGCTGCTGCGCGACCGGCCCCAGATGCTGGGCGCCGCGCTGCCGCGCTTTGGCTGCGACCTGCCCTTCCTCTTCAAGGTGCTCAGCGTGGGCACGGCGCTGTCGATACAGAGCCACCCCGACAAGGAGCTGGCGGAGCGGCTGCACGCCGAGAAGCCAGAGGTGGGTGCTGGCCGGGTGCTGGGCGGGGGACGCAAGGCGGCGGGGGGCGAGAGGGCCCGGTCCCAGAGCCGCCGTCCAAGGGCGCAGGCGGGGCGTGCGCCATCCATCATGCCCCCAGTCATGCCCCTTTTGTGCAACCGTGCAGCGATAATCCATTTGGTTTCAGTGGGTGTTCTGCACTGCAAGATGGGCGGCGAATCTGTGGCCGCCGCTCAGCACCGCCGTGTGCCTGCCGCACCCAGCCGCCCACCTCCCCCTTGCTCCACCTCATTCGCTGCAGATCTACAAGGACGCCAACCACAAGCCGGAGATGGCGCTGGCCCTCACCGAGTTTGAGGCGCTGTGCGCCTTTGTGCCGCACGCCGAGCTGCTGGAGTCGCTGGAGGCCTGCCCCGAGCTGGCCGAGTGCTGCGGCAGCCGGTGCGTGGAAGGGCTGCAGGCAGCGGCGTCCGCGCCAGACGGCTCGCCCCAGCGCACCGCTGCGCTGCGGGCAGCCTTCCACGAGGTCATGGCCTGCCCGCCGGAGCGGGCGGCCGCCTTTGTGGCGCGCATGTGCGAGCGGCTCAAGGCGGATGCGGCGGCGGGACGCCAGCTCAGCCCCCGGGAGCTGCTCAGCCTGCGCCTGGAGCTGCAGGTGGGTGGAGGAGTAGCGTTGCAGTGTGTTTCTATTGCTGGTGCCTGCNAGGGGCNTGGGGGATGCGCTGCTGCTCTGCTGTATGGTTGCAGCATTCCCGCAGCATTCCCAAACAATTAGCCCCCTGCTCTGCTTCAACCGCCCCGCCTGCTCCAACCCTCTGCAGTACCCCGGCGACGTGGGCGTGCTGGCGGCCTGGTTCCTCAACTACCTGCGCCTGCAGCCGGGCCAGGCGGTGGCCCTGCCTGCCAACGAGCCGCATGCATACATTAGCGGCGAGATTGTGGAGGTCATGGCCACCTCGGGTGAGGAGCGAGGCTGGGGTGTTGGGGGCGGGGCGTGTTGGAGGCAGGGCCAACCTCGCCTGCTGGGGGTGGGTGCTGCCGATTGCTTGGTGGGCGCAGCTTAGCCCGCCAGCGCACTCGCAGGCAGCATCCGCTGTCATGTTGATGGGCAGCCCGTGGCTGCCGAGATGCCGTCCCACACTTGCATGCCTCACTCCTCCCTGCTGCTGCACCTTCCCTGCCTGCAGACAATGTGATTCGTGCGGGGCTGACGCCCAAGATGCGGGACGTGGAGGCGCTCTGCTCCTCCCTCACCTATGACCAGGGCCTGCCCGAGCTGCTGACGGGCGCCAAAGTGGCCGCCTCGCCGCACCTGGCCGTCTACCGCCCACCGTTCAGGTGGGCAGCGAATGAACGGCTGGCAGGTGCCAGGAAGCAGGGAAGCAGCTGTTGATCTGCTGCGTGCATGCTGACGCAGGAGGGTTGAACACATGCTGCAGTTCTGCCCGCGCGGTGGCCTCACTGGTGTGCTCCTGCCCGCCCTGCCTCCTGCAGGGAGTTTGAGCTGTGGCGTTACACGCCGCCGGCTGGGACGGCTGAGGAGCTGCCTGCCGCGGACGGCCCGCTGATGCTGCTGGTGCAGCAGGGCGGCCTGCGCGTGCGGTCTGGGGGGCAGACCCGCAACCTGCAGCGCGGCGATGTGTACTTTGTGGCGGCGGGTGCGGCGCTGGAGCTGCAGGCCGCTGCCGACTCGCGCGTCTGGTTTGCGGCTTGCAACGGCATGGGCTTTGAAGCGTGAGCCGCCCAGCCTGGCCGTGCCATGCCTCCCGGCACCCCGCCCCCTCCCTGAGTGCACAGAGTTTGCAGCTTAGGCATCTGATCCGATGGATGCCCTTCTCCGATTTGTCCGACTTCATCGCCGCCCCCTTTCTTTACCGCCGCCTCCCCAGCTCTCGGCGCGCCCCCCATGCAGCCCCCGCAGCTGCCCCTCTGGATTTTGACTCACTCGGGCACGTTCTCTGCCCAGCAAGTGTACTCCCTTCCCTGCTGCATTAGCACCTGCCCCCTCTGCTCCTTGTTCCTGCTTCATGTTCGACATCCAATCCCCAAACAAATGCTCTCGCTCGATACTCGCTCCCGTCAGATGACCTCGCCAACACTGCCTCCTCGTTCTTTCATTAATCCTGCCCGGCCTGCGCGGCCCATGCCCCTTGTAAATGCTGATAGGTGCAGGCAGGCATTAGACGGTGAGAGTGGGGTGCACAAGCTGCGGCCGCTGCTGGCCCCACCGCCGCACGCCAGCGGAGCGCCCATCGGGATGGCGCCCACCCCCAACTTGTGCAATCGGGCCCCGGCTGCATTGCAAAGTAACCACCATGGATCTGAGGATGTCTCGGCGGGTGACGGTGCTGTCCCAGCACCTGGTGGGCGAGGACGCAAGTGGGGCGGCGCCTGCGGGCGAGGTGGAGCTGCAGCCGCTCTCCGGCAGGGCCGCGGCATCACAAGAAGCGAGCACCAGCTATGCCTCGGCCACCGGGCGGCCCAGCAGCTACGCACGGGTGCACGGCAGCGCCTCCCGCGCCCCAGCGCGCTGGCGGCGCATCGACACGGTGGCCAAGGAGCAGCTGAGGGAAGTGCGCTACGAGAAGGCTGAGGGGGAGGGCATCGCCAAGGTGGGTCGGGCGTCGGAGGGCCGGCGGCGGCGGCGGCAGGCTGGTCCTGTTTGCTTGTTGGCTGCCCAGCAAGCTCTCCATATCCACCATGCATGTGTCTCTGCTATTGCCCGCAGATCACCATTAATCGACCAGAGAAGCGCAACGCCTTCACGCCCCGCACAGGTGCAGCACGAGCCGGGCAGTTCCGTTGCTGCCGCTGCTGCTTTGGATGCTAAATGCATCACACCTCTGCCACCCGCCTCTGGCCCGCGCCTGCCCTGTTTCTTTACCAGCCAGCTTCATCGCACGCCGCGCCGATACTCCCTGCAGTCTCGGAGATGTCGTGGTGCTTTGCGGATGCGCGGGAGGACCCAGCCGTGGGGGTGATCATCCTCACAGGGGAGGGCCCGCTCGCCTTCTGCAGGTGCGCGCCGCTGCTCCACTTGCGCTGCAGCCCTGGCCTGGGGGCATGGNTTTCCTTGCTTGGCATACTCAGGACAGCAGGATCTGGCGGTTCTGGTGTGCAATGGGGCACACATGTCGGTCCATCTTGCCCTGCCTTGCAGCGGCGGCGACCAAAGCGTGCGCGGCGCGGGCGGGTACGTGGGCGCCGATGGCATCCCCCGCCTCAACGTGCTGGACCTGCAGATGCAGGCAAGGAGCTGCACATACAGCGCACAGGATGGAGGGCACGGCGTGGCAGGGCAGGCTTGCAGCTGCCGATGCATCTGCTGTACCCATGCGTTCTCATTCTGCACTCTGCTGCCATGTGAAGCTGCTGCCTTCCTGCCCCCTGTTCTATCAGATTCGGCGGCTGCCCAAGCCAGTCATCGCCATGGTGGCAGGGTGAGGAGCAAAGGGAAGGGCGGTTAGAAATTGCACAACATGCAGCTGCCAGTTGCGCGTGTGAGCTGCCCAGTGCAGCCAGTTCACAGCTCGAAGCGAATACGTGATGCCTGCTTCCCGTCTGCACCAGCGCAAGCTTGCAGCTAGCATGCACGGCCGGATAGCTTACACACATGGCCTGATCTAACCCTTTCTGTGCCGCAGCTACGCGGTGGGAGGTGGCCACATCCTGCACATGATGTGCGATCTGACCATTGCGGCCGACAATGCGGTGTTTGGGCAGACGGGGCCCAAGGTCGGCTCCTTTGACGCCGGCTACGGCTCCACACAGGTGCGGCTGGCAGGGAGGCCCTGGCCTGAGCACAGCACACTCATGGCAGTTGGTCGGTTGAGCAGGCCGCATGTTGGGGGCAGTGGCGTGCCGGCCCTGCGGCGGAGAGCTTCTTGCGGCCAGCAGCACAGCTGCGCAAGCATGCAAATGCGATCGCAGCCTTCCCACCCGCGCAGCCCCACCTGTGGCACGCCTTTCCTCATGTGCTTCCCAAACGCCCGCAGGTGGCTCGGCTGGTGGGCCAGAAGAAGGCGCGAGAGATGTGGTTCCTGGCCCACTTGCAGTTTAACACCCTCGCCTTTTCATTTTCTCACTACAGATGGCGCGGCTGGTGGGGCAGAAGAAGGCGCGGGAGATGTGGTTCCTGGCCCGCCTGTACGACGCGCAGCAGGCGCTGGACATGGGGCTGGTCAACACCGTGGTGCCGCTGGAGCAGCTGGAGGCGGAGACGCTGCAGTGGTGAGCTGGCCTGGGGGTTTATCGAGAAAGCCGTTGAATGCCCGCTCTACATTGTAGGCGACTCTGCTGTGCCGAGATGGCCAGCAGCTGGAGGCGGGGACGCTGCAGTGGTGAGCTGAGCTCTCCATCCCTCTACACTCCGCCCAGGTGCCGGGAGATCCTCAAGAACAGCCCCACTGCTCTGCGCGTGCTCAAGTCGGCGCTGAACGCGGCGGAGGATGGGCAGGCGGGCATCCAGCAGCTGGGTGGCGACGCCACGCTGCTCTTCTACCAGAGCGAGGAGGGCAACGAGGTGGGCTTTCCTTTGATTGGAACCTTTCATTGAAGTTGCATGTGTTGCTGCTGGGCCTGAGGGCAACCAGCTGGGCTTGGCTCTGTCTGCATGTGCTGGTTGATGGAAGAGTGCAGGAACGAAAGCACCACGCATTGTGTTCTCTGCTCCAAGGGCTCATTGCGTCCCAGCCATGGACACAGTGGCCTGCGTGTAGGCACGGCCCTGCCAGCTCCCCCGACTCAGCATCTGGCTTTCCTGTTGCGCTCTCTCTGCCTGCAGGGGCGACAAGCGTACATGGACAAGCGGCCGCCCGACTTCTCCCGCTTCAAGCGCCTACCCTGAGGCACGGGGCACCTATCACATCGCCCTGCTGCATGCTGGAACGGGGGTGGGGCAACAGTCAGCTGTTGACCGCCTTGTTTACATGGAAGCTTCTTGGTACTGCAATATGTAATGAATGCATCGATGCATTTGTGGAGAGCAGGTGCAAGTGGAATGCAAGTAGTGGGCAGCTGGCAAGCTTATATGGAAGGTCGTGGGCATGGTCAGGTTGCAATGATGCAGCAGGGCATAGGTGCACTGTTGAAAACATGGCGAAAGTTGCAAAGGCATGCAAATGGAAGATAAGAGGTCGGTCTATGGTATGTTGCTGCACAATGTGCATCAGCCTGAGTGGAGCATTGCCACGCGTTGAGGGTTGTGCCCAGATGTGATGACAGCAGGCGGGATTCAGGCCTAGCAGGGGCCTGTCGTTGGCAGCACGTGTCAGGCCCTGCTGCCTCGGACGGTACAATCTAATACCTATGCACCGCTGGTGCAGCTGGCGCAGCCGTTTGGTGGCGCGAACAACCAGAAGTCTGAGGCCATGCTTGGGTCCAGCACCATGGTCATGTCCGCGTTGAAGTAGCTGCGTGGATGGGTGCAAGAAACAGGATGGCCACAGGAAGGCAACAAACCCTAGATAAACGGAGCTTGTGCACCTGCTGCAGGACGCATGTTCAGCAGTGCTGGGCAGGTGCAGGGCCAGACTGCCTGTCATGAGCCTGCTCAACTGCCCGCATGCAGGAATTGATATGCAACAGCGCCGGCTGGCGCGCTCACCCCTGCACGCCCGACTCGGCGCCCCAGCTGTTCTGGAACAGGAAGACGCATTTCTTCCAGTCGTAGCCCACCATGAGCACGGCATGGCCCTCCCAGGAGCGCCGCGCAGCTGCCGTCGTCGCGTGCGGCTTAGGCAAGTAGCCCTCCCCGATCTGCTTGTCATACCCCTTTGGGAAGCTGCAGAGAGGATGTGGGAAAGCAGAGTTGGCATCCGGGGACTTTCAGACAACACCTGCCAATATCTCACCCGGCACAAACTGGCCTGCGCTGTACAAACCAAGCTCTGGGTGCAAACCCATCCGCTGGCTGCAAACCCAAGCATCACACATTGGCACTCACTAGAGCGCACACATGACGGGGCAGCCCTGGCGCAGGGCGGCCATGAGGCAGTACAGGTCCTGCGGCACCTTGCGGTACACAAACTTCCCTCTGTGGTACTTGGCGGCCTCATACGCCTCTGCAAGTGCATGAGAAGAAGCCTCGGCGGGGGTACTACAGGAGCGCAAGCACAGCATGGCACCACGCAATGCAAGGCGGAGTTGCTGGATCGGCAAGTAGGGTATGGCAGCCCCAACTTCATGCCAGCCTACCTGGCGGCGGCCGCGTTGCAGCAAGGTGCTCCTGGTAGGGCCACAGCTTCTCCGGCGCCACCCNAAACCGGGACACCACCTTGCAGCACGCGCGCAGCGAGGTGCCATTGTCCAGCAGCTGGCCGTTGCCTGCCCGGGCGTCGCCCCTCAGCACACGGGCGTTGTAGTACAGGAACAGGCGGCTGCGATGGGTGGGGTGCGAGGAGGGCAAGGCCAGGTCAGCTGCAAAAGCTATCGGCACACGTGCAATCGGCGGAACCGTTCTGCGTCACGGTTGATGATGCTGATTTTGCATTGCCCAGGCTGGCGGCGGCGAATCACCCTCATCCCACATCTCCATTCACCTGGCCTCAAAGCTGCGCTGCCCATCACTGAAGCGCCGAATGGTGTACTGCATCGCTGCCGCCGCTGCGTTGGCGGTGCAACTGCCGACGCCGCCCTGGTTCAACACAACCAGCAGGTCTGTGTCGCGCAGATCAACCTCGTTAGGCAGCAGGTACCAGCCGTACCACTCGGGGTGGTCTGGGACGAAGATGTAGTCGCTGGGATCAATCGTGTCGGCGCAAAAACCGTTGCTGTAGTGCTCAGTGCGGCTGCGAGGGCAGGGTGGAACGATGGACCCCAGGTCAGGGTGGCGGTGTCCTACGGCAGCAGCCGGACAGGTGCGCTGTAGAGCGGGCTGCTGTTCCTGCTCTATCTCCTCTGCCATGCCGAGCTCCTGGATAGCAAGCAAATGCTTGGCGCCCCACGCTGTTCCCTGTCGCCATGTGCTGGGCAGCCGGCCCCACTACCCGCTACACTCCCAGCGTGAGCAGGCATGGTACAGACATACTCACTTCCGGACAATCCCCCATCCCGAAAAAG
Source organism: Chlorella ohadii (assembly GCA_025026875.1). Lineage (NCBI taxonomy): Eukaryota > Viridiplantae > Chlorophyta > Trebouxiophyceae > Chlorellales > Chlorellaceae > Chlorella > Chlorella ohadii. The sequence continues at coordinate 17,107 of JADXDR010000149.1, forward strand.
GCAGCCTCTCACTCACTCCGCCAGGCGCTCCTCGTAAATCAGCTTGGCAAAGGTTTGGCGGTCCACCACCCGCCCATCATCCAGCATGAAGCGATTGGCCATGAATGGCAGGCCCCGTGCATCCTTGCGAGCCTCCTTTGCGGCCTCCATCCGATCCAGGTCGTCCTGCCGGATGGAGCCGGGCGTGTCGCACAGGCGCAGCACCAGGGCGGTGCCCAGCAGGCCCGTCAGCGCCCACGCCACGCCCACCAGTGCATAGCGCAGCTCCTGCGGCAGGGTGGGTGGGCAGGTGGGTGGGCAGATGGAGGGAAGAGTGCACAGAGGTCGGGCATGTTGGGCATGAACACAATGTTGCAGGCCAGGTAGAGGAGCACAGCGGTACTGAGGCCAGGCGCTGGCCTCAGGCACCAGCCAGTTGGCTGCAGCAGCCACCCCGCAGGCTCTGCTGTACTCGTGCCCTGCATCAGCAGTGCGACAGCCGCCTGGGCCAAACCCACCCACCGTGCTGGTCATGCCGGTCAGCTTATTGGTGTCCAGCCCCAGCTGTGTCACGCGAATACTGCCGTACACCCACACCACAAATGGCGCCAGCAGGAGCAGCACTGCCAGCAGGTAGTAGCAGCTGCCTCGGGACCAGGACATGGACGTCTGCAGTGCGGTCACAAGGGTGGCAACGGTGGCAAGGGTCAGTAGACAGGTCTGTTGCTAGCGCTGGCACACTGCAATACACAGTGCATTCCAGGCGCTGCCGCTGTGCGCCACCGGCAGGTACCTTGGTGCTGGCAACGCATGCGCGTGCAAGCAGGCCTGCTGGCACCATGCTGCGCTCACCAGCATGCCGAGGATCAGCAGTGCACACACGCCCGCAGCGCCGGCGATTGAGTACAGGAACGTGCACAGCCAATCATTGGTGGCGTTGCCTGGCGGTGCCACTGCGCATGTGCCCTGCACAGCATGCGTTGGCAGGAAGCTCAGTAGCCGGCAGGCAGGCTGCCGGCACAATGACAGGCTGCCTGCACAATGTGCACCTGGCACATCAGGGGGGCGACTCGCCCTTGCATGTACCGGAATGAGCAACAGCTGGCCATCGCTGGAGGCCGGCTGGCACAACCCACCTCTGACGTCTCGGGGAACGTTGTGAAGTAAGCCAGCAGGGCAGCTGCTACGGCCAGCACTACCTGCAGCATCCCACAAATTTGAGGCGGGCAGTTGCAAGCGGCGGCGCCCTGCTGACAGGCTCTGCGGGCAGCTGCGCGTGCTGTTGCTTGCTGTGATCAGTCATGTGGTGGTTTGATGTGCACGAGCAGTGGTCCGCCTCACCACAGCCGGCATCAGGGCGGCCAACACCCGGCGGATGGTGGGCGCTGGCCCGCAACAGGCCGCCATGGTGTGCAGCAGGAGCGCTCAAGCAGGGTCGGCGAGCCAAGAAGACAGGAGAACCCCAATACTGCTCGGCAGGGCCGTAGCGTCTGTTGACGGCAGGCGCCGCCGCTTGCCAGATCAACCGACGCATTACACAGCATTACGGGTACCGAGCCGGGACAGTATACCCCAGCAATACACACTTCCGGAACGCCATTGTGGGCTGGGTAGCCGGCAAGGCAAGACAAAAGCTGGCGGGGCGCCTAAATGTCAACAGCCGCCAGCCAGTTGACGAACCGTATCGCGATATGTGACATGCTGTCTGCTCCGTATCGCCAGTTGCCCCACCTTGCGTGAACAGTACATCGCACTGGTCCGTATGCTTGACATTCAGGGGGCAAACGCACAGACAGGCAGCAAATCTGGTGCACTGCTGCAGCTCTGCTGTCCGCATGACGGCCTGTTTCAGCACGTCGCACAGGACGGCCCGCAGGCTTGCCTGGCAGCCAGCAAGCTGCACCTCCACTGCACGAGGCCGCAACGGACGCGCCTCCACTATTCAGCTGGCTGGGCAGGTGCCTCGGTAAGCCACGCTGCAGCTACCGCGCCATGTGGCCGATGCCCGTCTCATAGTAGCTCTGTCCCGTCACCTCCACTGCGTGCTCCTTGCGCCAGGGCGCCTGGGCCGCCTGCAGGCATGGACACCGCAAATGGGATGTGGAAGGCGTCAACGCATCCGTAAAAGTCGATTGAAAGGCTGCTGGGCACCGAAAGGCAAGCACCAACTCAGCCATCTGCGGTTGCAACGATCGGCGTGCAATGGCGGCAATCGCTCTGCAGTGCCCTCAGCCGTGGTGGCCTATGAAGCGGCTGCGATTCGTACCTTGAAAGCCAGGTAAGGCTCCGATGTCTGGTGCACGTCTGTGAAGTAGGCTTTGCTCTGGTACCTGCAGGCGAGCGGGAAGAGGCGCAGCAGCCAGCGCGGCACACGACAGCTGAGCGCAAAGTTGGAGGGCGGACACTGACTGCTGGCAACTCGGGTACTGCAATGCTGCTGCAAGGACTGAATTGGGTGGGCGCTGACAGGCGAACAGCTCCTGCCATCACACGTGGCATTTCATGCACCAAGTCAACCATCCACTCAACCCAGCCACCCTCCAACCAGCCAACCAGCCGCCCAGCCACTCACTCATCCACCCACCCACCCACCGCTCAAACACTTGGATCTTCAGCGGGTCGCTGTCGGCAATGGCAATCTCGTAGGCCAGCGTGCCGTGCTCCTGCGCCTTCACGTACTCGGCCAGCGGCGCCCAGAACTTGTGGATGAACTGGGCAGCGTGCAGATGGGTGCATAAGGGGGCAAGTGTGAGGGACGGCAAGGCGGCAGGGAACGAGCCGTCGCTGCTGCCGCACTGTGCTGCACGCTCGCCAGCCATCTTAAGCTGCTGCTCTAGCGCAGCGACTCACCTCGTCCCGGTCGGCCACGCTGGCAAACTTGAGCCAGACGCACAGCACGAAGATCTGCAGAGGAGAATTGGCGGGCACGCGGCACTACACATTCGAGCGGCGTTGCCGCCGGCAGCAGGCGGCGACAGCAGCGGGCAGCTGGATGGCGGGCGATAGCATAAACACCGTGCGGGATCCATCAAAGTTGCATCTGTGCTGCCAGCAGCCCGCAAAAGCAGGCAGGGAGACCAAGGCCGCCACGCCAAGCCCTGCGCACCTGCTCCTGCTCCGCCGTCATGTTGATCGGTTTAGGCTTGCTTTCAGATTTTATTTGATGGCAATGAAGGCGCCAAAGAAGAGGCCTCGCTTCATGCAAAATGCAGCAAGAGGGGCTGCAGCTTGCAGGCAACCGGCGTTGCACCACCAATGCATACGTGCGCTATAGAATCGATCCAGACCAACGGAGCCCGGCCACAGCCCAACCCCGCTCCGCTGGCCACTCTCCCTCCCGCTTCCCGTGCCCTACGCGGCGATGGCGCTGCAGGATGTGGTCGTCATGGATGTGGGAGGCGGCAGCGTCAAGATGGGCAGCGCCCGGCAGCCCGACACCCCCAAGTGAGCGAGCAGCGGCGGCTGGCGGCAGCCGCTGCCGCCGCATCTCCTGCTGCCGCCTCTTTGGCACATGCGACATGTGCAAGGCGTCCGCTGTGCTTTTGCACCCTTCAGCTTGCCGTTGGTTGCTCCCTCTGCTTGCCAGGGTGTTCCCCAACGCCAGCGCCAAGCTGAAGGGCGAGCGGCAGACGTTTGTGGGCGAGGCGATGCTGGGCATGAAGGACGTGAGCACTGCCCTTGCTGCCCGCACAGCGGCATCAATGCAGGGCCGCAGAGCAGAGGGTTGCAGAGTTTCGAGTGGCATGCTGGTGGCAGGCATTGAGGATGACAGCTGTTGAGGCACCTGTGTGCATGGCTGGGCCATGTGACCACCAACCAACCAGCAGCCGGCCCGTTTCCGCTTGTGTGGCAGCTGGGCACGGTGTGGCACTGGCTGGCCATGTGGGGCCATGCCTTGTGTGCTGACGCAGACAGGCTGCAGCCCATGCTGTTGCGCCATGCCGCTCCTCCCACCCACCGCATCATGCCACGTGCCTCGCAGGTGCTGGCGCTGAGCCTGCGGCGGCCGGTTGACCGCGGCTATGTGGTGGACTGGTCGCTGCAGCGTGAAATCCTGGCGCGGTGAGTTGGGCAGATAGGTGTACAGAGAGTGACACGAGCGCTGCTTGCAGTTTGGTGGTTGAATCAGCTGGTTGTGCAGCAGATGCGCGGCAGCCCAGGGTGCCAGCAGGCGGTGCGTGATGCAGTGGTCGCCTACAGCTCTAGCCATTCACGCCTGCCCAACATGCTATGCAGGGCACTAAAGGGCCTATTGGGAGGCTTGTCGGCATCTGCATGCGGCTTGGTCCTCACTGAGCCCTACCTCAACCTATCCGCCCTGCGGGAGGCAGCGGTGAGCAATTGCTGCCGCCGGCCAAGCCTGCATGCTGCGTCACTCTGCAGTCGGGGTGGCTGGGCAGCGGCAGCTTCGCCCGCCTTGCTGCTTGGCACTCGGCAGCGCCTTGCAGTTGGAGCAGTGGGCAGCCGTAACAGCCCGTCTCATCAGTGCTCCAGTCGGGCAGCAGCGATGCCCCCAGCAGCGTCCTGCGTATGGCCAGGGTGGTTCCAGGGCAAACTCCTCGGTGCTGTTCTCCGCTCGCTGCAGGTGCGCATGGCGCTGGATGAGCTGGGGTTTGCCTCCATCTACATGGCACCCCCCGCGGCGCTGGCCCTGCGCTGGCATGCACAGCAGCTGCCGGGCCTGCCGGCCAATGCAGCGGGGTGCGGCCTGGTGGTGGATGCCGGCTTCTCATTCACACACGCGGTGAGTGGGGCCTCCTTTTCTGTGTGCGTCTAGCCCACCTTGCCCGCATGGCAAGCGTGTTGGGGGTCCAGCTGCTATGTGTTGTGCTGCCATCGGGGTGCTCTGCTGCGGCTGCCGCCGGTTCAGGGTGCTGTGCTGCGCTGCCCGGCATGCTGACGCGCCCCCTGCTGCACCTAATGCCCTACTGCTGTGCCATACTCACCTCAGGTGCCCGTGTTTGACTGGCGGGTGTTGCCGGCGGCCATCCGGCGCGTGGATTTGGGCGGCAAGGCACTGACCAACTTCATGAAGGAGCTCGTATCGTACCGGCAAGTGGCTGGTGATGAGAGGGTGTGGGATGCATGAGGAGGAGCTGGTGTCGTACCGCCGTTGATGTTGAGGCAGGCAGGGCTACCACTGTGGGCACCTGGCCGCACCATTTCGCCTGCTCACCTCACGTGCGTTTGCATGGCTGCCTCGCAGGAGCGTGAACATGATGGACGAGACGTACCTGCTGGAGCACATCAAGGAGCAGCTGTGCTTCGTGAGCCAGGACACGGCGGCTGATCTGCGGGCGGCGCGCGGCCGCGCCTCGCCGTTCCGGTGAGGGGACGGGCAGGGCCTTTTAGTCAATGATGGGCTTGGAGGGAGGGAGGGAGGGAGGGCAGCCAGGCAGGCTGGCTGGCAGGAGGGCAGCTGGAGAGGAGGCATTGGCTTGTTGGTAGCAGATGGGCAGTTTGCAAGGGCTGGAGATGCTGGCATGCTGCACCACGCTCGTGTGGGTTACTAGGCTGGCACCAATACGCCACTTCACCGGTCCCCCCTCCTGTTGGGCCTTGCACTGCAGGCGAGAGTATGTGCTGCCCGATGGCCTGACCGACACCTGGGGCCACGTGCGGACAGAGGAGGAGGCGGCGGCAGCAGCGGCAGCGGCGAGGCAGCAGCAGCGGCAGGGCGGCCCCCAGCTGCCCAAGCAGCCGGTGCTGCAGGTCAACAACGAGCGGTTCATGGTGCCCGAAGCAATCTTCCACCCCTCAGGTGGGTGGGGTTGCTGCGTATGCTGCGCATGCAGTGCGGTGGTTGATGTGCAGCGATGTGCGTTGCTGCGCTGCGTTGGTGGCCTGCTGCGCCCTTGCCTGCCTAAGCCTGCCGGCAGCAATCCACAACTTGCCCGCCTGCCGTCATTCCACAACTTGCCTGCCTGCCATCCCGCTGTGCTCATGCAGACATCGGCATGGAGGAAGCGGGGCTTGCAGAGGCGATAGCGGCAGCGGTGCAAGCGGCGCACCCGCACCTGCACGGCCTGCTGTGGTCAAACGTGCTGCTCACGGGTGCGTGGGGCGGCTGGCAGCTGCCGGCTGAGGGTGCTGGCTGGCCTGCGCTTGTTGAACAGGACGAATCGTCGCAGTCAAGCAGCCCCAGCCAGCCTGCCCATTCCTGCATGCACACTCGTTGTGCACCTGATACCTACCAGCTCAGCCTGCACAGCCAGGCTGTGCCGGCAGCCAGCAGTCCTACCCTGGTTGCAAGCCCTCACAGGCGGCATGCTGCACCCCACGTGCATGGTTGGTGCAGGCGGAACCTCACGCTGCCCCGGCTTCCGAGAGCGCCTGTATGCGGAGCTGCGGCCGCTGGTGCCTGATGATTACGAGGTGGGCAGCCGCTGCAACCCTGGGCAGGAGTGGTGCCAGGGCAGGGCGGCTGGACTGCACAGCTGCCAGGCGGGCCGCGGCTGCGGTTCCCTTGCATGCTTGTGGCACGTGGCATATTGCCTGTAGCCAGCTAACACCTGCTGCCGCCGCCGCCACCCTGCCCATCCGCCCGCAGCTGGGCATCCACCTTGCGGACGATCCAGTGCTGTGCGCCTGGCGAGGAGCTGCGCTGCTGGCGGCCTCCCCCTCCTACCCGCGCCTGGCTGTGACCCAGAAGGAGTGGCGGTCACGCGGCACGGCGGCGCTGGCCAAGTGGGAGCAGTAGCAGCAAGTGCACCTCTTGCACCAGTGGCCCATCCCTGTTGCTGACCTCGTGCAATATTCAAACTGCCCACCTGCTGCCCACTGAGCGATGCTTCCCCTTAGCCAATCTCCTCTCTTGTCAAAATGCCTCATGATTGCGAGCACGGGTAGTTACAAATGCAGGCGCGCCGTGTGCGGCGGGCGGCCTTCTTATTCAGTTCAAGAGTGAAAAGGGAATTCGTTGTGAGGGTGGCAAAAGGCAGGGAAAGAATTGCAGGGCATGGAAGGGCATTCAAGGCTCTGCCAGCCAGCGGGGTGTAAAGGGTGGGGGCCGGTGGCGGTGCAAAGACGGGGTGAACAATAGTTAGGGGCAAGGCCCGGGGTGGGCGGTGACAGGCAGGGGCAACGAGCCGCGTTAAAGCGCAGCGCAACACAGGTAGTAAGTGAGAAAACAGGGGTGGTGAGTTGTCGGCTGTGAGGAAACTAACACTGAGCACGGCGGGTGAGCCGCCACGTGAAAGAAAAGTGGAAAACAAGCCACTGGGGGCTGAGGGGGGCAAGCAAGCGCCTCATGAAATGACGGAGGCTGGGAGGCGCATCAGGAATGAAGGCCGGGGTGAGGAGGGGAGGGGCGGTGGGAGGACAGGGGCGGTGGGGAAAGGAGGGCACCGCACCAGGCCTTCAGGGCCTGGCGCCCTCACTCCCCTGCGAAAACGCAGACGGGGGTTCTTCTCGAATGACCAAGAGAGGCGCCTTGGGGAAAGGCGGCCGGGCAAACGAAGCTGCAGAGGAGCAGTGAGCTGCAAACAATCAAACGCTCCAGACGACTGGGGATAGGGAAAAGCACGCTGCCCACTGGCCGTGGGCTGCCACAGGCCGGCATGGCAATGGGACCTACAGCTGCTCAGCAGGCGGCCAGCGCGGTGGTGGTGCCCAGCTGCAGCGGCGGCAGCGCGACGCTGCCAAACGCCCAGCCGCCCTGCTGCTGCGCCGGCACGGCAAACGGCCAGCTGGCGGCGTCTGCGGTAGCGGCTTGCTGGCACTGTAGCTGCGGATGCGCCTGCTGCTGCACGCCGCCCCATGCACACTGCCAGCCAGCGGCGGCGGGCCGCAGGTAGGCTGCTGGGTGAGCTGCCTGATAGCTGGGGGCGGTCCATGAGGTGGCGGCCGGCAGTGCTGCCGCCAGCTGCTGCCGGTGGCACTGCTCCTGGTACTGCAGGCTGGCCAGGAGGTTGAGGTGCTGGGCATGCAGCGGCGGGCAGGCCGCGGGCTGCTGCTGCATGGGGGCTGCGGGCGGCAGC
>JADXDR010000149.1:33401-71164 GCA_025026875.1 Chlorella ohadii
GCTGCACCAGCGCGCCCGGCTGCACCTGGCCGCCGCCCACAGGCATGGGCGGCAACAGCAGGCCCGCGCCGTTGTTCAGGGCCGCGGTCACGTCCACCTCCTCGCTGCGCCGCGGCTGCCACTTGGACAGCATGGCTGCAAACTGGCGCCAGGGCGGCAGCGGCGTGCCGCTCTCACTAAAGGCCCGCGCCATCTCGGCGCACAGGATCTCCACCACCTGCGGTGGCAGAGTTTTGGGTGAGGGAAGAATGGGTGGAAAGATGGCAAGGGGGCATGTGATAGGCAAGCGCCACAGCAAAGAGGGATGTGCCTAGGCAGCAGGCGAGTTTCAAACGCTGCAAGCCTGCCCAACAGCCACACCACACAGCAGCTTCTGAAGCCGCCTGAGCTGCACCGCCGGCGCACCTTGTTCAGGCGGTCTTGCGAGCCGACCATCTCGGGCCCCACGGCAGCCAGGATGCGCGAGTAGCGAGGCGTGGTGTGCGCAATCTCAAACTGCAGGGGGCAGGCGGGCGCGGTACGGGTGGGTGGGCACGCGCAGGGAAGCCAGCGCTGCAGCTGGCCATATCGGCGCATGGCCGGCAGCAACGGCAACATGCTGCAGCCATGTCCGATGCAGCGTCTTTTGCCAACAGAGCAGTAGAAAGGAGGCACATGAGGCTGCAGCGGGCAGCAGGCACTCGAGCAGGCAGCACCGGCCGCCAGTGCCGCACCTGGTCGCGGAAGCGGGGGTCCACGACGTATGTGGCCGCTCCTGTGGGCCCCGCCACGCTGACAGTGAGGAAGGAGTGGCGCAGGCTGCGCAGGCAGGCGCCGCCGGAGCCGCCGCCCAGCGCGGTGCGGATCTTGACTGCATAGCCCAGGCGGCGCAGCGTGTCGGCCAGGTCGGGCACCGCCAGCGCCGTGCCGCGCTTGGCGGCGTCCTCTCGTGCAAACCGCACATGCAGCAGCAGCATGTACTCTGCAGGGCGCAGGCAAGGGGGTGGCAGGGTCAGAAGGGTGGCAGGGGTGCGATTGCAGCTGAGGGAAGCTAGCGGGCTGTTATGGTACTGTTGCGCTACGGGCGGGGGTCGCAGCAGCAGCCGGCTGACCAGGCGGCCACGTTCGCCACCAGGCTGCGGCAGAGCTGTGCGGCGGCACCGCTGCAGGTGCTAGAGCAAGGCCCAGCGCAGCCAGCCAGGAAGCACGCCCCCAGCGCGCACCTGGCTCGCTCCACGGTTCAAGCAGCGCCGTCAGCTTCTGCGCCACCTCCGCCACGCTGGCCTCGTCCAGCGGCTGTTCGGCTGGGTGCTGGCTGCCGTCGCCGCCCAGGTCTTCAAGGTCGAACACCAGGGAGGGCACCTTGCCCATCAGGCCGCCGCGCTTGCCGGAGCCGGTGCTGCCGCCGCCAAAGGAGCGGGGGGCCGGCATGCCGCTGTCCTCCGCCAGCGGCACCACCTTGACCGCGCGCACCATGGGGATCTGCCGTCGTCTGGCCTCTGCGCGCGCCTGAGGGTGGGAATGGCAGGGAGGCAGGGCGGGGAACCTTCAGGGCCAGGCGTGGCGCGAGCGCACGTGGGGCCGCCGCGTACCGGCCGCCCGGCAGACGAACGGCGCGCCCGGCGAGGTCAGTTTGACGGCACAACGCGGCGGTCCGCCGCGGCGCCCCTCTGCGCTCGTGTGGCCCGCCAGGGGCGGCCGGCAGGGGCTGGGGCGCGCTGGCGGCTGCCTGGCGGCGCTCGGAGGGCGGGCCACTCGGCTGGGGCCCCGCGGCCGCCCGGAAGCGCTGCACTGCTGTCGTGCTGCCTGCAGGCGCCCAGCGAGGCCCAGCGCGCCTCGTTCCAGGGCCTGAGCCCAGGGGCCGCCCCTGCTCGCAGCCCGCCGCCGGCCCCCGCGCACCTGCTGCTCGCTTTCTGGGTCGTGCCCAAGCTGTTTTTACTGCATAGTGCGCCGCTGCCACACGCGTGCCAGGGGAAGCCGCGCTTCTGGCCTTCAAGAGCCTGTGAGAAAGCGTTTGTAGAGCGGATGGAGAGCGCTGAGCAAAGAAGGAGGGGAGTGACGAGACTCACACGCATCTTGTTGCCGCCGGCCGACGAGGCCGCTGCCGAGTCGGGGCCACATTTGGCAACACTCCCGTTCCCTGGCCTGCCGCACACCCTTCCCCCTGCCCTGCCGCTGTCATGCGGCCAGGAAGCTGCTCCAAACAGCTCGGCCAGCGACTGCGCTCACACTCTGCCAAGGTGAGCGCCTGCCACGCGCCGGCGGCGCCCTGGGGCGGCCAACCAAATCGCTGCCCGATGTGGATCGGCGCCCGCTCTGCTGCTGCTGCCAAATGCAGGGCAGTGTTATGGCACCCAGCTTATGCCAGGCGACTATGACAGCAGTGTTGAGGCCCACGCTGGGGGCTCGCAGCAGTACATAGTCTGCTGCGGTACGGTGGCCGGTCGAAATATCCCGAGGTGGGCACATTACCACGGCCCTCGATGCCCGCTTGTGTGCTTCAGTGCTGTGTTTTTCCACATTCTGCATAGCGTGTGCAGCAGCTTGACAAGTATAATCAAATGCACGTGCATGCACACATGCGCTGCCTGGCATCGGCGCCGCTCGCACGTTGGGCGGGAAGCGCTGCCGCGTGTGGCTCACAACAGCCGCCCGGTTCTCAGCTTGGTCGCCCGAGGTGCAGCAGGCCCAGAATCGTGGCATCCATTAAAACTAGCTGTCAGCCGAGGTGCAGCATGTCCAGGATGGTCGTCATCTCCTCGATATAAGCGAAGTGGCCGACAACAAGATTTGTCAAGTTGACGTTTTCCACTCCCGCCATCTCGATAGGCACCAGCCCCGCCGTGGCGCGCATCCACCCCGTGCTGCCGCCCGCCATCACGCCCAGCAGCCAGTCCTGGGCGGAGAAGGAGGGGGAGGGTTGGGGTGTAGAGTGCTTGTGGATGGCAGGCGGGTTGGGTGGGCAAGTGGCGGCATGGGCGGCCCGGCCCACACACCAGGGGCACAGCAGCTGCCCGACGCTGGAACCATGTGCTAGGGTGTGCTGAAAGGGGCTCTACACATCACAGCCATCATAGTCCCCCCTGCCTGCCTGCTTTCGAGCTCCCCTCACCTTGCGCGTGTAGCAGTTGACGAGGCGGCCGGCCACGGCTCGGCGCGCCATGCGCCACCGCAGCTCTTCCGTGCCCACCTGCAGAGTGGCCAGCGGTTGGCAGTGCATGCAATCAGCAGGTGCTTGGGGTGTGCAGGTGAGATCCCGGCCATGCTAGGCAGAAGATCACAGCCTACAGCATCCACCTCTCATCCATTTCCACCCACAAGGAACCTCACGCCCTCCCACCGCCTCGCCACCGCCTCACCGGGCAGCCCATGAGCACCGCGTGCTGCACCACGCCGCGCGCCCCCTGCCGGCACAGCTCCAGCAGGCAGTGGAACACGAGGCGAGCGCCCATGCCATGCGCTACCAGTCGCACCTGCGGTGGGTAGGTGCGCGAGGTGGGAGCAGTTGTGAGCAGAAGGGCAGCAAAACATGGTGAAAGACCCCGTGGTAACATGGCGCCAGTGCAGTCATGGTGCACAGGCAAGAGCGAGCGGAACCCTGACATGCCAGGCACTGCACCGCTGCACAGTTGAACAAGGGCCATCAGCCCCAAGGGCCAGGAGCCCACACCATTCCACCCACCGGTCGGTCGCCATGAGCGCCGCTCAGCAGCAGGTGCGCCAGCAGTTTGCCTGAACAAAAGGAGAGGCGGACAATGCACGTTGGGAACACGTGCCAGGGGCTTCACAAACTGCATGCCATCTCTGCAGCACATGCGAGGACATCCGCCTTCACAAGGCAGGTAGTTGGTCTCTGGTCTGCTTCCTGTCAATTCTGAGCAAAGCCTGCAAAAAATGCTGCCAACCCTGCCCCCTCCTCCTTGCCTGCCTTGACAGCTCGGTCACTGGCCACAGCCCAGGCATTGCTGATGAGCAGCCCGCTTGCGGTGCCCAGCAGCACGGTGGGCCCCAGCGCCGCCACCAGGCCTGCAACAGGAGGTCCAGCCAGGACGGCAGTTTGACAAATTGCATGGCACAGGCGGCCAAAAGGGCAGGTCACCATGCTCGGCTCGCAGCATGGCGTGCAACCGCCAGCAGTGTGGGCTGAGCCTGGCGCAACAGACGCCTGGTACACATGCCTCCCACAGCCCACCTGCGCCTGCATAGAAGAAGGAGTGGGTGGCCAGCTGCAGCGACTGGCCCGCTGCCTGCATCGTCAGCAGCTTGCCCAGCGCGGAGTTGAGGTGCAGCAGCACCTTGGTCTCCCACACCAGCGTGAAGCTGTCTGCAGGTGGGCAGGGCAGCAGAACAGGCAGGTTGGAAGGCAAAGGTAACACAGTGCTCCAAGCCCGCATACACTGCCCAACTGCGAGTTTTGGCCGCATGGCCGCGCAGCTGTCCTGTAGGTACAGCAGCTGCCCTGCGCCCCGGCACTCCCTGCACCCGCCTGCATCGCTGCTCTCAGGCACACAGCCCGCCCATGTGGTGTCAAAGTCGCTGCGGTCAGCGATCCAGCCCGCCACGTAGATGCACACCGCCAGCTTCACATCGCCGCCCTGCCTGCAGGAAAAAAACAAGGGTAACNAGCAAGAGGCAAGCATTGCGTGGAAGCTGGCGATTGAGCTGAGGCTGGGTAGCTGGTGCTGGCGGGTGGCCAGCAGCACCTACAACACCAAGGCCATCTTGACAGCTGCACCCACACGCCTGCTCACTCACTTGGAGCGCATGGGCACAGGCAGCAGCTTCTCTTCCTCCTCCTTCTTGCCGCCGCCGCCAAACCAGCGCTGCCACGCCGACGGCTGCGCCTCTTGCTGCTGCTGCTGCTGCTCTGCTGTTGCCCCGAGTGGTGCACCCTGCTGCTGCGGGCCTGCAATTGCAAGGCTGCCGCTGCTGCAGCTGCGCAGGCTCGAGGCACTGGTGCCGCGCCGCAGGGCCTGCGCTCGGGCAGCCTGGTATCCCCCTGCCGCCTGGATGTGAAGATGCCCCANCATCCCCCGATAAGCNTGCCCTTGTCTGCTGNCCCGCTNGCTCTNGNCCTGCTGTTNGCGNCCNTGCACTGNCACCGTACTCCACCTCCTGCTGTCCCTGCTGCGCCTNGCTGCGGCTTGGCGGGCTCCGGCAGGGGCAGCGCCTGCGGCGCCTGCGGCAGCAGCTCTCGAAAGCCAAACTCGCTAATCTCTGNCTGTTCGGTACGCCATCTTGCTGCCGGTGGAGGCGGCTCCGCTGGCCGCCATGGTGGTGGTCACCTGGCGCGTGGTGAGTGGGCGGGTGGGTTGGTCGCAGTGGTGGGTGACAGGAGGCANGGCNATCGCAACATACGCAGGCCGTACCGGCAGCGCCTGGACTAATGCGGGCACTTGCATGCAGTCCACGGCACACAGCAACGCCTTTCAATCCTGCAGTATGCATCCAAAGAACGGGCGCACCGTGGCTGCGCCTGCGGTGCTGGCCAGGAAGCCGGTGACTGTGCTGGCAATGGCGGTGGGCGCGCCAATGAAGCCCAGGATGCTGCACAGCAGAGCGGAAAACGCCGGCCAGTTGGACTTGAGACTTGTTTTGCGGTTTGGACGCAAGCATTTAAGGTCCGACAGCATTGCTTGTTTCCAGCAGCAGTGGACGCCAGCCCAACCCGACTCACAAGCGGGCCTCACCTGCCCATGCCGGCCGCGATGGCGGGTGCCGCCAGGCCGCCTGTCACCGCAAACAGGGCGCCGCCTCCTACTGCCGCAGCGCCCACCTGCACAGGGTGGGCGCGGAGATTCAGTGAGGCGCACATGTGGCAGCCCTGCATGTGCAGCTGCTGCCGTTTGCAGCTGCTGCCCGGCCACCACAGCTGACCACCCATCAACCATCCGCCAGACAGACTGCTCAACAACGCCATCAGCAGGAGCGGCAGCAGCGGCAGGAGCAGGATCAGCAGNCAANRGSSCYAGNNCNMKGGYGTGCCTTGAGGTAGCGCATGCGGCGCGCCCAGGCATCCTCCTCCACGCTGCTCAGCGCTTTGTGGCGCGGCGCCTTGTCCTGCGTAAGCAGCAGCTCCAGATTCGCCACCTTGCGGGCCGGCACCTGCAACAGGCAGCAGAGGGTTTCAAGGAGTGATGACTGAGGGGCAAAGCATGCAGCAGGGAGGCAGGGCTTCAGAAGTGTCATGGCGCACCCCCTGTGCCTTCCCCACACCAGCCGCCCACCTGCAGCCAGGACGCGACCTGCAGCAGCGCCACCCGCGCTCGCGCGTCGTACCACCGCAGGTCTATTGCCCGCGGCAGCGGCGGCATGAGCGGATCCTGCCGGTCCGGCGGCAGCGGCATGGCGCCTACACAGCACTGCACCAGCTCCCACACAGCCCCCATGGCTTTCGGGGAGGCGACCACTTCAGCCGACCCCGGCCGCCGCTGCGGCACTGGCGTGTGCTGCACCTGCTGCGCCTCCTGCTGCTGGGCCGCCAGCGGCGCCTGCGCATCGCGCTGCTCCCGCTCCTCATCCTGCGGCTGCTCAGCAATGCCCTCCAGCTGCCGCCGCTGCTGCTCACCGTCCTGCTGCTGCTGCTGGCCAACATCCTGCTGCTGCTGCTGCTGGCGNTCNGNCCCTGGTGTGCTGGANGNTTCGTCTGGCAGCATGCTGAGGCGGCCCAGCCGGGCAAGCTCCTCAGCCTCCTGCGACACCCGGCGAGCCAGCGGCGCAGGCACGGGCCGCCGCTGCCGCTCCGCACTGGCCTGCGGCGGGTGACAGTTGCAGAACAGACAGCTGGCTTAGACACGCAGAGCGAGAGGCGTTGAGATGGACAGTACCAGCAGCAGCAGCACAACCAACCCAGGAGCCAGGCCAGCCCCACCCATGCACAGCTGACTTGCAACATCTCATATCACTCATTCACAGATCACTTATTCACTCATTTTGCACCAGCCGCCCACCTGCAGCTTGGCCTCACGCTCCAGATCGGCCCGCCAGTCCTCATCCGAGTCATCCTCCGAATCGCTGGTGCACAGCCCTTCAAACAGGCTGCCCACCGCCGCCCGCTTCTCCGCACTGCCCGGCGAGGCCGGTGTGGCTGCTGCGCCTGCCATGTCGCCGGCGCCGCCATCCTGCTGCTGCTGGTCACCAGCCGCGTCCACTCCGCTTCCGCTGCGGCTGCCCAGCCGGCTGGGGGTGCGGCGCGGCAGCAGTGGCGGCAGGGCGGCCGCCAGCTCCGGATCCAGCATGTCGATCAGGCCCCGAACCTGAGGCACGAGACAGAGAAAGATAGAGTGAGCACATCTAGAGAAAAGGGAGAGGGAGAGCACATCTAGCAGCTTGCGCAAACCAAACCCAGTAGCAGTGCAGCCAGTTACGCTGGGAGCATGGGAAGGATGCCATCACAGCAGTGTGCGCCTGTTCGGCTGCTGCATCAGTCCAAACAAGCCATCAGCACAGCAGCAATCACGACCGCACCATTTGGCGGAACGTCTCGTCGCTGGCGCTGGGCGCGGCTGTGGGCAGCAGCTTGAGGCCTTTCCACTTGGTCGCGGGCAGCTGCAGCACAGGCGGTGCAGGCAGGTTCACGTGAGCCTTAGAACAGCTAGCCGCGTGCGGCCGGAAGGCCAGGCAAACAACAAAGGTGTGCCAGGGCAGCTGAGCCAGGCAAATGCTGCACAGCAGCAGGGCAACGCGCACCCCCATCTCTCGAAACACTCGGTCGAGCAGGCCGCCAGGGGCCACCTGCATTCATTCGTAAGGCAGTCGGCAGGCGGAATTTCATGTAAACATTGAGGCCGGGCTCTCGGCAGCCAAAGCAAGCAGCTTGCAAACCGGCAGTCAGAGGTATGCGGCTGCTTGATCCGTATGCGCAGCGGGGGCGTTCAGAGCAGCACCCGGCAGTGAGAGAGCAGCAGCCAGCTGCAAGGCAACAGCACCCAGCAGCAAAGCAGCTCACCAGGTCGTAGCCCCACCACGCCTCCAGCTCAGCCTCGGATAGTGAGCCAATTTGGCGGGGGTCCCGCTCAACAGCCGGCGGTTCGCTGCAGGCAGCGGGCAGGCGCAACATACAATCAATGGCTTGTTACACATTGCTGACTTGCAGGGTGCCCCTTTTGACAAAAACAGGCAGGTGCATAACGGCCCAGACGGCCCAGCCTGCAGCAGCAGGCGGCACGCTCAGGCGGCAGCGGCACTCACCCCCAGGCATCTAGTGTCACGGAGCCGCCTGCCCCGGCGTCGTACTGCGTGGCATGCAGCGCCAGCGTGAACAGCGAGGCCRCGGCATATCTCTCTTCATCGCTGAGTTCCATCGTGTGCCGCCGCCGCCGCCGCTCGGGCGGCGCCGCTGCCGCTCAACCGCCGCCGCCCGGTGCCGCCTGCTCGAGGCGGGCTGTTGGGCAAGCCGCGCGCTGGATGTGCACCAGCAGCTATGCAGAGCGGGTGCCAGGGCTCCGGCACGAGTTTGTGCAGCCGAGGCTGCGCTGTGACTTGTAGCGCGTTGAGCTGCAGAAGGGCGCGGCGCGAATGGGGCTTGCACAAACCTTGCTTGTCGTTTGGTGCAGAAGCAGCTGCGATCATGCACGTGCGGGCCCAAGTCGGCCTGCTCGAAAGGGGGCAGCAGGGAGGCTGCCCAAGCAGCTCAAATGCCGCCGCCGAGCCCTGTGTCGCTGTGCAAGTATCAGATGCGCCAAAACCAACGAGCAGCCTCGTGGCAACTGCATTTCATGTGCGCTGGTCGTCCAGGCTACCGCCCTCCCTGCCGCACTGCACCACGTTTATCGTTGCAGCAAGTCACACGTTGGGTATGAGCCATGTTATCCTTGCACACAGGTCACAAGCAGGAAGAAGCTAAGTACGCACATCACCGGCACCTCATGCGTAGCGCTCTGCTGCCGCCACCTGCTTGAGCCGCTGCCGCTCGTCCTCGCCCGCCAGCCCCGGCTGCACCCACACCAGCTGATACTGGCCGTGGCGCAGCGTGTGCATGCCGCGCCGCAGCAGGCGCTGCCACCCCTGCCGCGAGTGCAGCGCGGCTGCCAGCTTGGCGGACGGGGTGCCTGGGTCTAGCACCAGTAGTGAGTACTCCACCCGCCGCTCCCGCCCCACCGTGCGGCGCTCAATGCCGATAATCGTGCGGCTATGGCCCTCATGCTGCGGGGGANGGTTGGGGAGCGAGTGGCAGGCGATGCATGCCATGAGCATGACAGGTAGGGACAGAAGGACTGGCTGTATGGGTGTTGATTAAGAGTCGAAACCCAAGGGGCAACAGAGCTCTTGCTAACTGATCATCTGCAACAGCAACTGCACTCTTACCTGGAAATACAGCGGCGGTTTGCCGGACAGGTGCACCAGCTCTGGCGCCTGCAGCTTAAGCCGCTTGTTGGCAGGGCCATTGGAGACCGCTGCTCCCCCTGCTGCTGTTGCTGCTGCTGCTCCWCCTGCTGCTGCTGCTGCTGCTGCTGCTGCTGCTTCCGCTGTGCTRCCTGAGCCGTTGGGCGCCTCGCTGCCCCGGCTGCTGCTGCCTGGCTGCCCCCTGCTGGCGTTTGCATCGCTGCCACCACCGCTGCCACCGCCAGCGGCGCTGCCTCCTTCGCCAGTGAAGTAGCGCCACACCCACAGCACCAGCTGCTCAGCCACGCTACCGCTGCCGCGTGTAATGGGCTGCGCCACGCCGGCGGCCGCCCGCATGGCACCTGGCATCATGCGCTGAAAGGGCCCCTGCACCTGCCAGCCGCCCTTGGCATGGCAGGCGCAGCACAAGTCAAAGTCCGGCAGCGACTGGCTCTTGTAGCGGTCGCCACGAATGGGACAGCTCCCGCACCCGTCGCACGCCACGTTGGGGTGCACCGGCACCGCACCGCCGCCGCCTGCCGCCGCCGCTGTGGCTGCCGCCTCGGCTGCCAGGGCTGATGACACTCCAAAGTCGGCTATCTGTGCCCTCAGCCCAAAGAAGCGCAGCAGGGCCGCCGCCTCGGTGGACCCGATCCACTTCTGTTGAACATGGTGGGCGCAACCGTGAGGTTGATTGTGTGAATCGGGAGCAGCAGCAACTACACAGGAAGCAGGGTGCCAAGGCGGCAGCAAGCATAAGCCACCCTTCAGATGTGCATGGAACAAGAAACCCCACCTGCGTGCCCTGCACACGGCTGTCCAGCTGCTCGGCGCCCTGAGGGTCGTACCCCGCCCGCCAGGCCGCCTCTGCACCCACATTGCAGCAGGCAGTAAGGAGGACAGCATACTGTACACTTCCAAATGTTCATGGCAAGACACATGTGTTGCGTCAGCGAGCCAGGGCATGGCCCAGCTGGAGAGCAGAGCCGTGCAGTCTAGCCTGCACGGCAACTGCTGGCACCCAGGCAGAATCTGTAGACTTGTTACCAATTGCACCGTACCTAGCCATGCCTGCAGGGCGGGGATGTCTGGCACGTAGCCGGCGCCGCCAAACAGCGCTGCTTGGGCCTCCTGCGCCGGCCAGAAAATACAGTGCGCAAGCCTATGGTTGCGGCAGAGAACTTGCGAATGCCATATCAAGAATGCAAGACAAATAGTGCTGCATCGCAGTGGCAGTCGGCTTACAATCCAAACAGCCCATGCAACTCACGGGGCGTGCCGCCAGCAGGTGGGAGCACAGCATCTGGATGTTATTGTAGCCGCACCTGCGCATGGCCAGGGCAAAGGCCAAGCCGGCGGCGGCATTGTTTCACGTTGACCTGTGAATAAGCTGCTTGCCCTGCTGCCAAGTGCACAGCAGCGCCTGTGCAGCTGTTGGTTGCGGGCGTGATGAAGCCAGCACACAATTTTGTGTCATTGCCAGCTGGCCACCCAGCAACAACACCCCAGCAGCTGTTCAGCCCCAAACCCAACTTCCAGCACAACCAGGCTCACCCCCAGCCGGAGCAGAAGAGCGTGGCCCCAAAATGCTGCACCGGCCCGCACAGCGCTGCACGATAGTCCTGCTGCTTAGGCAGCTGCTGGGCCCGCAGGCAGGCCGCTAGCGCCTGCACCATGCCCGGTGCGCCGCAGGCCACAGCGGTGGGGCTGGCGCGCTGCTGTGAGGCGGCGATCAGGGCAGGCTGGGGATCGGGCAGCACCCGCCGCCGCGCTTCCTGCACATCTGGATTTCTGTGGGGGTGGGAGGACGCCAGAGGGATGTTTCGTTGAGCTGGTGTTGATGCCGCAAAGTGGTGGAGCAGTGCTCTGCTGGTTACGACTGATCAAGGCGCAGCNACTTGTGGGCAAAAGCATCTGCCTGCTCAGCCCCAGCCCGCTGTCACCCAGCAGCATTCCTGCTTGCTTACCGCTCACAATCGCGGGCCCAGTGCCCCGGGGCTCCACAGATGTGGCAGCAGCCGGGGCGTGGTGCGGAGGTGAACCCATACTTGGCCCGCCTGCACCAGGATGCAAACATGGACTTTGTTTGGGTCCCGGACAAGGGGCAGCAACATGGGATGGCATAGACAACATGGGGAGGTGAGCAGGCATGCAGCGCTGAGCTTGAGCAGCACTGCCAATGGCCCACAACTGCCCGCAGCAGCCGCTTACAGCTCCTGGAAATACAGCTCCTCCAGCTGCGCCCTGTGGGCTGCATCCTCCATCCCCTCGTCCTCGCTGCCGCCGCCGCTGCCGCCGTCGGCGCCCCACTCAGCGGCTGCCAGCTGCGCCGCCGCCTCGGCATCCCGCGCTTCTGCTGCCGCCCGGTCCTGGGCTGCCAGCGCCGCCGCCATCTCGGCATCGCTGGCTGCGTGGTGGTTGCCATCGGCGGCTGCAGCGGCGGCTAGGTCTTGCTGCTCTAGCTCATGAGCGAGCGCATGAGAGGCAGCATCGTCGGGCGCAACACGCTGCCCGCAAATGGCGCACAGCGCGAGCGGCGGCGCGCCCTGCGGCCGTGCTGGACTGGGCGAGCCCGCCAGATCGATCACATGGCCGGGGCTGCTGTCAAAGTGGGCGTTCACGTGCGCCTGGAGCTCTGCGGCAGCGTGGGGAAGGGGTGGCGGTGGGCGGCGGCGGCATGAGCGGCGGCGGCAGAGCCTGGCGCGGGGCTAGCAGGGCGTCGGTGATTGCCAACATGCTCTATTGTTGATCGGCAGCAGCTCAGGCACCTGCAGCGTCGCTGAATTGGGCCGAGCAAACTGGACATTCCCCCATTGTCAGCGAGAGGCCCCGGCAGGCCCGCAGGGAGTGATCAAGGAATGTGCAGGGTATGGACGTCACGCAGCAGTGTCGAGGAGCGTCGGGCTGGGTGTTCAGGCTCAGCACGACGCCAGCACAACAATGCACAGCCGCCTGCCGGCGACAGCCGCGCTTCCAAGTGCACTGTCTGCTCAGCGAGGCGCAGCTGGCCCGACAGCCAGCCGCCAGAAGCAGGAGGCGGACAGCAGCTGCGGTCAGCTCCCAGCGCCTGAATCGCGGCCGCCGCCCAGCAGGTGCGCTGGGCAGCGCACGACGATCGCTGGGTCGCCGCCGCCCAACCGCCCCGCTGCCACTGCCGCCGCCGCCGGCGGCAGCCCGCCTGCCGCCTGCCCATCCCTCTCCCTTCTCGCTTTGCCTTCACAACTCAAGCCTGCTGCCGCGCCCTCTCCTCCAGCCAGCCATGGACTTCACAGACCGGCTGGCATGCTCGGGGCCGCCGCCGGTGTTCAGCCCCGACCGCAAGCTGCTGGCGTCGGCCGACGGCTACCGCCTGGTGGTGCGCGCCGCCGACAGCCTGGCGGTCGTGTGCCTGGCCTCGTGCCTGGACCGCATCGAGGCGCTGGCCTGGTCCCCCGACTCGGACCACATCCTGTGCGGCCTGTTCAAGCGCGCCACGGTCCAGGTGTTTTGCGTGTCCGACCCAGACTGGACATGCTCCATTGCTGAGGGGCCCGCCGGCGTGACAGCCGCGCGCTGGACGCCCGACGGCCGCCACATCCTGCTCACCGCCGACTTCAACCTGCGCCTGTCGGTGTGGAGCCTGGTGGATCAGTCCTGCCAGTACCTGCGTGGGCCTAAGCACGCCGCCGCGGGCCTGGCCTTCTCGCCTGACGGCGCACAGCTGGCGGTCCTGCACGTGCGTTGGTGGCTGCAGCAAGGAATGGGCTGGTGGTGGAATGAACTGGCAGGATGCAGCGCATCACTCCAGTCATGCCGTCTGCAGTGGGTGCACGTTTGCTGTGCCTGCTGGGCATGGCAACCGCTGCCCTGCTGCTCATACTCTGCCTGCCTGTTTGCCAGCAAAACCCCCTCGCCCAACCTGCCGTGCATTGCCCACCACATCCTCACCCTGACCCACCCGCCGCAGCGCTCCGACTGCAAGGACTCCCTGGCCGTGTACGACTGCTCCACCTGGGCGGTGCGCGCGCAGTGGGGCCTGGCCACCGCCGACGCCGCTGACCTGGCCTGGTCGCCCGACGGCAGCTGCCTGGCGGTGTGGGAGAGCGCGCTATACGGCCACCAGCTGGCGGTGTACACGCCAGAGGTGGGTGGGGACCTATGGGGACGGTTTTGAATGGCTGTTCGACGGAGCCAACCTCCTGCCCTGCTGGTCTGGAGTGGATCCTGAATGCCGCCTCTCAGCTCCTCGCCGCCCCTGCCTCAGTTGACCACAACATCTCTGCCTGGTGCGCAGGGCGAGTGCCTGACCGCCTTCTCCGCCTACAAGGAGATGCTGGGCATCAAGGCGGTCAGCTGGAGCCCCTCGGGCCAGCTGCTGGCGGTGGGCGACTTTGAGCAGGCGAGGGGGGAGGGAAACAGGCGCTGCAGGGAAGCTGAAGCTGGCCTGAGCGGGGGCCCGGCGCACGAGGGCATGCGGTGCAGCTGCCTGTTGACAGCTGCAGACTGATGTGGAGTGGGCAGTCTCGCTGTGTGCGCTGTTTGGGTGCAGCTGCTTGCAGCCCTGCTGCGTTTTAGGCATGGCTGCTGCGGCTGGCTTCCATCCTGCAGGGCGCAACGGTGCTGAATCATGTGACCTGGAGCCCGCTGGCGCAGTTCCAGCACGCGCCGCTTATCACAGGGCCACCCACGGTTAGTGGGGTGCTGCTCGCCGCAGCTGGTGCATGGTTTGCATGCTGAGGTGCTGGCTGCTCTGTTGGGTGCACGGCATGCTTGCTCCTGTCCTCTGTTGCGTGCAGCTGCCGAGTCGCTGCAGCCCTGCCTGCCACGTATCGCAGGTGGTGGCGTATGCAGAGGAGGTGGAGGACACGGGGCGGCGCATACTGGCCACTGTGAGCGGTTTTGTGGCAGGGCCAGGGGCGACGCATTGCAATGTCTCGGCTGGCACTACGCACTTGTGCTAGCGAGCAGCAGCAGCAGGCGTGCCTCAATTCCTTGTATGCATGGCCCAACCCTCTGCAGGAAAACCACCTGCTGTATCGGACAGGCAGCAGGCGGCCGCCCTCGCGGCCGGGGTCACGCCCAGGCTCGCGGCCCGGCTCTCGCAACGGGTCCCCCGTCAAGCTGGGGCTGGCAGCGGAGGCCTCGATGGCTGATGGGGTGAGAGCAGGGGGATGGTTGAACGCATGCATTGCGGGCACTGCCTTGCTGCCACAAGTCGCCGAACCCAGCACATTTCATCTTCCGATTTAGTTCACACTGCTGCTGCTTCGCATGGCTGCAGGATGGCGAGGAGGAGGAGCTGGCTGTGACCAAGTCGCGGTGCGTTACATTCAGTTTGTGTGGCAGCACAGATGCTTCACTGGGCAGAGCAGCCTGCAAGGCCAGCAACGCGCTGCTGTTGTGCAGCACGCCCCCCTGCATCCACATGCATCCCTGCGAACGATCACACTCTGCATGCAGGCGCCCTTTCTGATTTGCCGTGCTCCCTTGTCCATGCCCTGTTGTGCAGGTATGTGGTGGCGGAGCTGCCGGTGCGGCTGCCGCTGCTGCGCCCGCCCATGGACAAGCCCAACCCCAAGCTGGGCGTGGGTGAGCATTTGCTGGGGTGCAACCATCTACATGGCCTGAATCAGGTTGGGCATTGGTTGTCCCTGCTTGGCTGTTGGCTGTAGCGGCTGTCACATGGCACAGCAGAAGAGCAGCAAGCCTTGACACCTGGCGCCAGCCCTACMACCGTGACCCACCCCACCCCACCCCACCCTTTTACCACCCGCAGGCAGCGTGGCGTGGAGCCACGACGGCAGCTTCATCGCCACGCGCTGCGACTCCATGCCCCACGCGGTGTGGGTGTGGGAGMCGCGCTCGCTGGCGCTGGCCAGCCTGCTGGTGCAGGCGCGGCCGGTGCGCGCCGCCGCCTGGTGNCCCCNGCCTCCNAACCGCCTGGTGCTGTGCAGCGGCGAGCCCAAGCTGTACCTGTGGACGCCCGACGGCGCCTCGTGCGTGCACATCCCGCTGCCCGGCTTCCGCGCCACCGGCGCGGCGTGGCACCCCGACGGAACCTCCCTGGTGCTGACCGGCAGGGACAGCTTCTGTGTCGCATTCTGCGACGCGCTGTGATGGCTCAGTGGCGGACGCCCTGCGGGCGAATGATAGCGCGGCCGGGCAGCCAGCTGTATTGTATGGTATTTGACTGGGGACTTAGCGTAGAGGCTGAGCTTGTGCCGCGTGCTGCTGTCATCATGCACCCTTTACTGCTCTGACTGACTGCTTCCGATAACCCTACCTCGACGCTGCGGCTCAAAGCTTGTTTTACACGTGAACAGTGACAAGCCTGTGGTATTTGTTCCTCACTGTAGCATTGGCATGTCATAGAGTTGCAGGTCAGCAATAGAGGGGCAGCGTCGGGGTGTCACAGCAGGAGAGGGAAGCAAGAAAGGAGCGAGCGGGTGAACAACAGCAGCCGGGAGGCAGCAGCAAGGAGGGTGAAGGCAGAATCAAATGGGACAGAGTAAGAGCAAGCAAGGGTGGCAGGAAGGATCGCTTGCACCACGCCGGCGCGTGGGCCCAAGCAACCAGCAGGCCGGAAGGAAGAGGCACTTGGCTGGCTGCCTCTACGCCCAACGGCGCTCCGGCGCAGCAACTGGCCTGCAAAGGGCGCAAGCGGCGCACGCCAGCCGCTGCGTCACACATAATCGTAGCCGCCCTCGCCGCCGCCCTGCTGCTGCCCCTTGGCCTTGTCGATGAAGGCCAGCGGGTCGTCGCCCCGAGACTTCTTCAGCCTGCGGGCGGGTGGGGGTGGGACAAAACAACGGTGGGAAAAAGAGCAAACGTCGACAAAAGCGAAAGGCCAGCGGGTCGTCGCCCCGAGACTTCTTCAGCCTGCGGTGAGCAGGGTGTGGCGCAGAGGGCAGGCGTTGCAGTACGTCAGTGCTGTGCAGGAGTGGCAGCACTGTGGGCACTCCGCATGACGCACAACAAGCGGCAGCAAGCTAGCAATCAAGAGGTGCTCCTCACCGGTACGCCTCCATCTCCTCGGGCGTGACGTCCTGCCCGCATCTCCTGGCAAACAAAGTTCCCAGTATAATAGCAACATAACAGCCCTCACCGGTACGCCTCCATCTCCTCGGGCGTGACGTCCACGTCCTGCCCCGCCAGGCTGTTGTAGCCGCGCTTGCGCTCGTCCCGCTCCACGCCTCGCTCTTGCTGCGGCAGGGATATACAGGAGATAACAGCTCTACAAAGCGCATTCTTGCTGCGGCAGGGCAAGGCGATGCATGGTGCAACAGATCCCGCATGGCGGGCGTGGAGAGCACGGCGGGTCAGCCAGAGCAGTGGGTGGAGTGCCCGAAACTGCAACCCAGCATCAGTGCGACACAAGTAGGGTGCGGCGCATGCCGCAGGCGGCGGCTCAGCCCGCCCCACCTCAGCACCATGCCATCAACCGACCCCTGCATGCCCCGGCGCAGCAACCCCTGCAAAGCAGCACCCACCCCACTCCTCTTACCTCCTCCTGCCGCCGCAGCGCCTCGAGCACCTTCTGCTGGTCCAGCTGCTGCTCCTCTGGCGCCTCGCCCCACACGTCCGCCCCAGGCTTGTGCCCCACCAGCTTGCTGGCCTTGCGCTTCTCCTCGTCCTGCGGCACAACAATTGGCATAGAAGGGTTTGTTGTTTGGCACAGCAGTTCAGAGGCCTGCTTAGCTGCGTTCCCGAAGCAATAAGCGGTGCGCAGACTCCTCGCAGTCGACAGCGGCTGCACAGCAAACAGTGCAAACAACCAGCCGCCTGTTTGTTGGCCGCAAGCTGGCTCAGAGACCAGTCACCAAAAGCTCGAAAGCTTGGAAGCAAATCACGCACCTCCGCCGCCTTCTTCTCCATGTTGGCCGCCAGCTGCTCCGCCGCATCGGTCGCCGCCTCGCGCCCTGCTGCGCCCACGCAGTACGACTGCTTCACGGTGGAGTGGCAGCATGCGTAGCCCCTGCGCATGGAAGGTGTATGCATGCTTGCTAGGGTGAGGTTGAGGCGGCAGATTGTGGCGGGTGAGGTGGGGGGGCAAATGAAACGAGGTGCGACAGGTTGGAGCAAAATGGACTCAAAGGATCAGATTTCAGGGCTGCACAGCAAGTCGGAGGGTATCTGCAGCCTCCGCGCCACAGCCCTGCCAGCAGCCCCAGCTGTTCAGCGAGTGGCATTCATTGCCCCGGCGCTCACCACTGGCCGTCGTGCCACCAGGAGCCCCAGACGGAGGTGTGGTTGTTGATGTGCACGTCCTCCTCGTACCTGAACCATGGGGAACCAAGGGCAGGTAAGTGGCGTGAGCAGACTAAGCGTGCAACGCATGCAATGCCTTCTCAACAAGGGTGCGAGGAACAAGGTCGAAGGACAGCACGGTGCACAGCTGGCCAGCTCAGCTCAGCCAGCGTGCTCACCGCGACTTGGCCTTCACTTCCTGCCCCCGGATCACGCGCCCCGCTGCATCGTACTCCACATACGCCTCCGTGGCCTGCAACACAGACAGGCAGACAGATATACATCAATGAGCAAGGGAGAATACATATGTTCAGCCATACTCCACATACGCCTCCGTGGCCTGCGGGACACACAGGCAGACGGACAAACAGTAATGGAGGTTTGTTTAGTCGCGAGGGCCAGCCCCAGCTTGATTCGCCTCTGTTGCGCAAAGGCGCCACGCAGCTGTGCGCAGGCATGCCGCACTGCACAGCAACTGCGCATCCTGGCCACACTGTGGCACAATGCATGGCATTGAGGCAGCAGGAAGCGCACCAATACTCGCACCACACACACATCCCACACACCTGCAGCGCCAGCACCTCGTCCGTGGGCTTCTCTGCCGCGTTGCCATACCTGGAGGGGGCAGGGCAGCAGGACATCGCGTCAGGAACAGCACCAAGGCGGTTGGCTGACATGCGCTGTTCGCATCTGGCTGTGATGTGGCTTGATCGGTGCAGGGCTGGCAGGACTGGCAGCAGGTGCAGGCATGCACAATCCAGTTTCCACGAGCCACCAACTGCAGCTGCATCCCGGCAGCTGCTATCTTGTTTTCAACCAACAGCGCTCACTTGGCCAGGATGTCCTCCTTGGTGGCCCCCTCCAGCGCCTTCTTGCGCTGCTTGAACTGCTGGAACGACAGCTCGGCCTGGGACGGCATCGCCTGCAGCAGGATTAAAGGAGCAGCGGGGCCGGCAGTGAGAGTGAGCGATTCGTGTCGGATGCACCACCAGCTCAGCCTGGGACGGCATCGCCTGCAGGCACCCACACAGGTGGGGGCAGCGGGGCGACAGACAGGGATGAGCGGTGCACCGGTACGCAAGAGTGCCGGCATGCAAAGTGCTGGCATGCAAGAGTGTGAACTACGCAGTGCAGTGCCGCATGCCACCCGCATGCAGCCGCCAGCTGCTCATGCCTCGGCCCATCCCGCAGCCCCGTCATGTATGTGCCTTGCCTGCATGTGCACGTCCTGCCCGCGCTCGTGCGTGGTGATGGCAAACACGTTGAGGTCCTTGAAGCCGCCCACCTGCACGCGAACAGAGGAGTTTGGGGGTTGTATTGTGTCATTGAGCTGTTCGAGTGCGAGGGGGCTGGACGGCACACAAGGCATGAGGCAGGCAGGCTCGCAGCCAGGCATCCCAAGCTATGCCATGGCTGGGCCAGCAGGCCCCCACCCGCTGCTGTTGGCACTGTCAGCAGCAGCCCCGCGCACGCACCTCGCCGCTCTGCCGCACAAAGTTGTCGCCGTAAAAGGTCTTTTGCGAGGGGTCCTTGCCGGGGTTGGGGTCCTCGCGCATCGACCGCGACTTGGGGTCGTAGTAGGCTGCAGTTTCAAGACGAGTGGCCCTTTTATGTCAGTGGCAATCATGCCTGGGGTGACAGGCCTTTACAAACAATCAACCAACACGATCCAGGCTTTCAGAAACAAACTTGAATTTAAAGCCGCAAGCCAACCCACCCGAGCGCCTCTTGCCCTGAAATAACCACACCCCAAACCGACGGGCCCCCACCTACCCGAGTTGGTGTCCAGGTTGAGCAGGTACTTGGCTGTGTCCTCTCGGATGCGCAGGTTGCGCACCGATCCCGTGGAGCCGCCGCCCGCAGTGCGCACCCGCTTCTCCACCTTGGCAAAGCCTGGAGGGGGTGGCCAAGAGGTGAGGATGCAAAAAGCAAGTATTTAGCAGGATGCAACAAAGCAAGTACGTACGCGCTCCTTCACCTTGGCAAAGCCTGAAANGGGGGTGGANGGGGGGGAGATGAGAGGTGTGGGTGAGGACGCTGGGCAGGGAGGTTGAAGCTATGGCGCAGCACGAGGGCCAGGGGCGCTTCATCTCAGCCTCGGTGCACATTGCAACCCAGCCACAGAAAGACGGGCACGCCACCTCCAAAAGAAACCCACCCTGGTCCTCCGTCTCGTCAATCTTGGCCTCGTCCTGCCCCAGCTCTCCATCCACGCCCTCCGCCTCCTCCTCCTCCTCCTCTGCCCCCTCGCCGTCCGCCGCCTTGCCGTCGCCGTCGCCGCCGCCCAGCTTCCGCTCCAGCAGCTCCTTGCGCCGAATTTCGGCGCGCAGCGCCTCCACCTTGTCGAAGCTGCAGGCGGTTGAGCAATGGGAAGGCCAGGGGCTGTTCAGCAGCACGTTGCGACAGGGATATAGCAGACGAGAACAGCTCGACAACTCAAATCAAACCTCGACAACCCAATCGAGCGCACAATTCAGCCCTTCTCACCGCTCCGCCTGCTTGACCCAGTCCTCCGAGTTGTACCCGTTCCAGCGGTCGCGCTTGGCGTCAAAGGTGCGCAGCTCAAAGTCCTCCACCTGGCGGGAGGGCGAGTGGAATTGGTAGCATGCATGGTTGGTAGGCTTGCCTGCGGCCGACGAACATGCTCTCTCGTATGCAAGAGATGTAAAGAGTTCGGAACCGATATGCCTCCTSCCKGCYCGAGCCCCMCCCGCCACACACCCACCCCACATGCCCCGCCCCGCCCCGCCGCGCCCCGCCCCGCACCTTTTCGTCGGCGGCGATGTTCTTGTTGGTCCACTTGGCTCCCTTGGTGCGCGGCCGCTCCATGCAGTCCTTGGTCTTGTGCCCCATGGAGCCGCAGCTGCATCATGAGGCGGGCGATGGAGTGCTTGAGGACAGCTGTGAGAGAATGCGGGTTGGAAGGAGCCTTGTATGCATGGGCACCTGAGCGGCTGTGGAGTGAGGGGCACCAAGCTCTGAAGGCAAAGCTGTCGCCTCTGAGCCATGGGCGGCAGCTGGCGCAGGCAGGAGCAGCCGCATGGACCCAGCACAAGCAGCTCTCTGCCCCTCTCAGGCCTGCCCGGCGGCTGCCCCACCCTTGCCACTCCGGCAACCCCTACCACCCCACCAGCGCAGCAGCCCAGGAGCCGACTTACTTCTCGCACGCGCCCTTGCGGTACTTGTTGGCCTGGAACACCTTGGCGCCGCGGTCGTACCACCGCATCTCGTCCGTCACCTAGAGGGAGGGAGCGAAATCACCAGGGCGGCAAAGTGAGCAGGAGCGGAAGTGAGCGGGAGTGTGCACGCCTGCAGCAGCTGGCCCAAGCACTCACCCAGCAGGCACAGACCACAAACGCGTGCGCCAACAGCAATACTCGGCACGCCAAGACACATCAGGAATGGCAGCCGGCAGTCAGCAGCAGGCCGCCTCCCTTGACCAAACTACTGCCCACCTTGTCCTTCCAGTTCTTCTGATGCTTCAGCGAGGGCTGGTCGGAGTTGAGGTACCATGGCGCGCTGGCCATGAACTGGGGGGCAGCAAGACGATAAGGGGCAGAGTGAAAACAGCGAATGGTTGCAACGTGGGAGCCAGGGCGGCGGCGGCGGCGGCAAGGCCCGGACAAAAAGTGACGGCAGCAGCAGCAGCAATAGCACCGCGCTGCGAGAGCTGCCCATCCATAGACCTCCAAGCCATGCACGCCTTGCCAGCTGCAGGTGCTCACCGCCGGGATATGCGGGTTGATCTCCTTGCCCTCCTCATCGAGCTGCACACAGCGCGGGAATGCAACAGCACGGTGCGTCGAAACACAGCACGAGCAGTAGTTTGGAGTGCTGCAGCTTCTGTCAGGTCTGCACCAAGGACCAGCTGCTCTCCAGCCAGGCGGCGCTCATCGGCAGTGCATGCCAGCAGGGCGGCATGCCGGCACGGACACAGAGCAACAGCTGCCTGCAGCTAAGCAGCACCATAAAGCCACTAGCCCGCTCCTGGCCGCAATCCCCTGCCACACTGCGGCTGCACACACACAACCGGCGCCGCTGCCGCAGCCCCAGCCCGTGCTGCTGCTACTTACCTCTGCGGGCGCAAGGCCAGCCTTACGAGCCTCCTCCAGCTCGCGCTGCCTCCGCCGCTCCTCCGCGCTCAGAAACTTGCCGGGCTGTGCGCTCGCCATGGTGCCCGCTGCTGCTGCTGCTCCGCGGTGCCAAGCCCACTGGGCAAGCGCCTGCGGGAAGGCAACAAAGGATTGTGAGAGTAGGGGCAGGGCGGCAGAGGGCTGCGGCGCCGCCACTCAGCGCCTGCGGCGGCGCGGCTGCTGCCGCAAGCGGGGCCGGCTGCCGCTTTCTCAATCGGCTATATAACAAATTGCGATCGCTTTGCAGGCACTGTGGCAGGCCCACGGGCACGGCACAGGCGTGAAGAGGATGGCCTGGCGCCAGGGAGACCGCTTTGATGCCTCCGACCCTTGCAACATCCTACTCACGTCTGCCGAGGCGCCTCAGAAACGCGGCAGAGCCTGCCGCCACGCTAAGGCCGCGCCGCAGTTGCGGGCTCGCCGTTTAGGACAGCAACGCCCTTTTCCGCGTTTGCAATGCGTTTCTTGCAACTGCCAGGGTTCCTGCAAAGTGCCCGAGCCGCTGCAGAGGCCGCCCACAGGCGCCTGCTGCGATGCTGCGCCCAGCTGGCCGCTCCCGCGAATTCGGCGCTGCATTACACGATCATCGCAGTGCACGTTGCTGCTACACACCGGACGTGATCAGCCAGCTGCTCGGCGTGACCATCGGTGCCTGGCGGCGTCTTGGGTAGCGCCAGAGTGCCCCTGGGCGCCTGCAGCGCTTATCAAACCTACTTGAGGTTGCAGATCTGTCGTTTGCTTGCGCCAGACCAGCCGTCGGCCAGCCTGAAGCGGCAGTCAAGTGGCCTTCCAGGCCCTGAGGCTTCCAAGCGGCCTCTGGCAGGGCCACCCGGCTGCGTCAGCGGGCGGGAAGGAAGCCGGGGCATTGAGCAGCCCGACAGGTGCGCTGCAGCTGCCGCCGCCGCCGCCGCCGCCAGCCTTCCGGTGCCGCGGGCGTGCCGTTGTTGTGGCATGTGCTGGTCATCTGCAGCTCGCTCTGTAGCAGTGTGCCCACCCTCTCACGCTTGCATGTGCGTCTCGCCCGACCACCAGGCTGCAGCCAGGGGTTTGCAGGATATGCCATGCTCTGCCCATGCCTGCCGCATTCACGCCGCCTCCGCTGCCTTGCAGCTGTGCCCATGCCCGCCCTGTGCGGGGCCCACGCCCATGCCGCCCTCACGCCACCCTCATGCCATGCCCTCCTCCCGTATGCAGCCGTAGGGCGGAGGGCAGGGGTGCGCCCGCCGCCATGAACTTGGTGTTTCCCGAGCTGTCGGGGCAGGAGCAGGCGGAGGCGGTGAAGCAAACAGAGGAGGAGCAGGGCGCGCGCGAGCCGGCGGCCGGGGATGCGCACTATGCGGTCAGCAACAAGTGAGCGAGGGGAGGGGAGATGGGGAGGGGGAGTGGACGGTCGCAGCAGGAAGGGTGGGCGAGGTTCAGCAGCTGCATGCCAGAGGGCATGGTGCCGGAGCATACTGTTGCATAGGCCCAAGCTGTCGTGGACTACTGGCATGGGAAGGGGTGGCTGGCTGCATACAGGCTGCAGCAGGCATGGCAGGTTGGGGCGCCCATGCCAGGTGCCTAGCGCCGTTGCCTGCGGCCCTTGTGCTGCACTCCAGCTCACCTGCCTGGCACTGTTGCATCGTAACACGCAACCGCATGCCGCCGCATGCCTGCCCCCTGCCAGGTGGTTCACGCAGTGGTGCCAGCACACCGGCTTTGCATACGACCCCGCGCACAAGCGGGCGCGGGTGGAAGCACTGGAGCAGCCGGGGCCGCGGCCGGGGCCCATCGACAACTCAGACCTGCTGGCGCAGCCGCCGGTGGGTTGAGATGGTGCCTTTGTGACCAAACCAAAGTGGACGTGTGGAGGCGGGGCGGTGTCGGCAGGTTGAACTGGCTGGCACACAGGGTGCCGGGTGCGGGGCGCAAGCTGTTGGGCTTGGGCTGGAAGGAAGAAGGGGAGTCGATCCACCATCCCGTGCAAACATGTGTGGCGAGAGTGCCAGCTGCGGTTCCTCAGGCCATCTGCCCGCCCTCAGGACATCACCCGTGTGCCCCCTTCAACACAGTCGTCATCCRACCTGACGGAGGAGCAGCGGGCGGGCGTGGCGCACCTGCGGCAGCACCTGGAGGACCGGCGCGACTTCTGGGTGCTGAGCGAGCCCACCTGGAACCTGCTGAAGGAGTGGTGAGCCATTTTGCTGAGATATGTTCCTGTTTCTGAGGGCTGCAACCTGCTTCTGAGTGCTGCAAGGCTCTGCTGGATGCTGCCCACCTGGAACCTGCTCTCTAAGGACTGATGAGGCCGGTGGCAGAGCCGCACTTGGATGGAAAATGTTGAGGGGTGCTCCAAGCGCCGCACCTGCTGCGTGATGCAGCAGTACAAGCAGAGTTCAAGCAAGCAGCCCTGCCTGCCCTTCCACCCCCCTCCCCGCCCACCACCGCACCATGCCTGCAGGTACGGCTGCAGCGGGCCCGAGGTGCGGCGCGAGTACCACACCGCCGGCAAGCGGCTGCAGCTGGACGCGCACCAAATGCACTTCCGCGCCATGGCGGCGCCCGGCGGCGGCCAGGGCGAGCGCGAGGCGGTGGTGGGGGCCAGCCCGCTGGTAAGCTTCTGTGCGTGTCTGTGTGTGTGTGTGTGTGTTTTGTGCCGGAGGATGCCTGTTGGCCGTCAGCTGTGAAGGCCTTGTCCGCTGCGTTCTGCAGCACTTGCACCCTGTCTGGGCAAGGTCTATGGGCTGCCACCTGCTGTGTGGTGCCTGTCGGACATCATGCCCAAGGAGTGGTGCGGAGTGGTGCTGCCCCTCACAGTGCCTGGCCATCTCGCCTCCTTTGCCATGACGCAGTGCACCGTGGGCGACCTGAAGGACATGGCCTGCCGCGCGCTGGGCATTGAGGAACCGCAGCAGTGGGCCCTGTGGGACTACGCGGGGCAGAAGGCGGGGGGCAGCGTGAGTTTGGGCTGGTTAGGTCCGGCAGCAGGCACTGCTGCGCACGGTGGACAGCGGAGCTAGCTGAGCATTTCAGTTGCCTTCTACCCCATCGCTACTTTTCAGCCTGCATTCTCTGCATCTGCACTACACTGCCACCCCTCGCCTCACTTTGTTGCCCATGTTTTTCCGTCCTCCCGCCCCACCTCTCTGTCTCCAGCTGGAGCTGTCGCTGCACAAGACGCTGCCCGGCGCCAAGCTGGCCGACCAGCAGGCCCTGCTGCTCGCCCCCAAGCCACCCAAGCAGGAGGCCGCCACCGCCGCCGCCGCCGCCGCGCCCCTCCCGGTGCCGGGCGCCCTGCCTGGCACGCCCCCCAGCCCCACGCTGCTGCTGCCGGCGCCGGGGCCGCTGCCGCTGGGCAGCCCGCTGCGGCTGAGCAGCCCGCGGTACGGCGCGTGTAGCCCCACCTCGCCGCTGGCGCGCTCGTTTGACCGTGCGCCCGCCTGGGCCGAGGACGTTGTCAGTGAGGTGGGCTGCTGTTGATTGAGTTGATTGGACAGTGGTTTTGGCTTGATGGAAACTTGGTTTTTAGTGAGTTGGGCCGAGGATGTTGTCAGCGAGGTAAGGCTTTTGAATTGGGCTGGTTGAATGGTGGTTCAGCTTGCATGGGGATGCTGTGGCACACCTGGTCACCTTTGCAGCAGGCACCCACCGCCGCCCCACTTTGGCACCCACTTGCGCTGCACCTCAACTTGACATGCTCTGCCACAACATCCTGTCCTGCGCAGTCTGCGGGGCGCTCCCACGGCCTGGCGGGCCTGGGCAACCTGGGCAACACGTGCTTCATGAACAGCAGCCTGCAGTGCCTGGCGCACACGCCGCCGCTCATGCAGACGTTCCTGTCAGAGGCGTACCGGCGCGACCTGAACAAGGACAACCCGGTGAGGATTTGTATGGTTGGTGTGTACTGGCCTGCAGTGTGCTTGTTGTCCGAATCAGCTGTTGCATGCGTGTGCTTCACCAAGGCCTGGTCATGCCTGCCCCAAATTGCAGCAGCAACAGTGCAGAATGTTTGCGTTCTCTGCAAGCAACCGCGTCCCCCCCACCTTCCTCCCCTGCTTGTCTCCCTGCAGCTGTCGCTGGGCGGCAAGCTGGCTCTGGCCTTTGGTGCGCTCATGGGCAAGCTGTGGCAGGGCGGAGTGGCTTCTGTCTCGCCCAAGCTCTTCAAGTGGCAGGTACGGTGGGCTGGGCTGCCAGCCTGCGGCGTGCACTGGCTGCAAGTACGGGGTGTGCAGCGGCGGCAAGCATCCAATGTGCAATGGCTGCAAGCCTGCGGTGTGCCAACCCTGAGCATGGAGGTCACCTGCTCATTAACCAGTCCTCTGGGCGCCTGCCCCCGCAGCTGGCCAAGTTTGCGCCTCAGTTCAGCGGCTACGCGCAGCAGGACAGCCAGGAGCTGCTGGCCTTCCTGCTGGACGGCCTGCACGAGGTGCGCGCTGCGCTGCGCTGTGTTTGTCATGCTGCTTGCTGCTGCGGAGTGGATGACAGACATGCATTTTGATGGAATCACTTATTGCCAGCGCCAACTGACCCCGACCTGTGCGTCCAACCATAGTCTTTCACTCAACGATTCAATCGCAGGACCTGAACCACATCACCGACAAGCCGCACATCGAGGACAAGGACGCATAGAGCTTGCGCTCTTCTTCCCTCACGCTTCCTCTGGTCTATCCTTCCGTACAACCACCACAGGATCTGAACCGCATTACTGACAAGCCGTACATCGAGGACAAGGACGCGGAGGGGCGGCCCGACGAGGAGGTGGCGGCCGAGGCCTGGACCAACTACCGCCGCCGCAACGACAGCGTGATCGTGGACGCGTTCCAGGTGCGGTGTGTGGTGTGCCTGCAGTCCCTGTATGCCGCCGGGGGCTTGCAGCTTGCAAATACCTTTCTGATTGCTGGTGTGGTGGGGGATGGGGATCACAATGACAGCGTGGTTGTGGACGCGTTCCAGGTGAGGCATGCTGTTCGTCATGTCTGCATAGGTGTGCCGCAGTACCTGTTGGTCCCTGTTCTGCCGCAGCGCGGTCACGCTCCTACTGGCCTGCCCCGCCGCAAGCGCGCAAAGCCGCCTGTTTCAGCACTGGATCGGCTGTGTTCTCCCCGTCTCCTGCAGGGCCTGTACCGTTCAGTGCTCACCTGCCCAGACTGCAACTTCCACTCCGTCAAGTTCGACCCCTTCATGTGAGTAGCAGCTTAATCTGAAGAGGGTGAAGGGGGGGCCGGCTGCTAGTTTTGCATGCTGCCATGCCTGCCTCCTTGAGCTCTGCTTCCACCTGGCGTGCGCCCTGTCCCCTGTAGGTACCTGTCGCTGCCTCTGCCCTCCTCCAAGATGCGAGCCATCACCTTCACTGGTGGGTATGGGCAGGACGGTTGGATGCTGGCTGCACTGATGGGTGGAGGAGAGCAGCGCGCGCAAACTGCCTCCGGCCCTTGCCAACACCAAGCTTTGACCGCATGTGCAAGCCATGGGCGTGGAAGGCCTTCAGTATTTTTTCCCAAGCCAGTGTTGAACAGGAGCAGCAGGGCTTGCACCTCAACGTGCATAGCTTATAGGCACGCTCTGTGCATCCCTGCCCTCTCCGACTGTGCAGCCGTGTATGTGGATGGGTCGGCGCCGCCCTGCCGCTACGGCATCGAGGTGCCTCGCTCCGCCACACTGGGGTGAGCCGGCTTTTGGTGGCTTTTTTTTGAGCTGCAGATGGGGGATGATTGGGGGTCAATCGGTGTGCATTGTACAGCCAACGGAAACTGAACAATTCACCTGGTTTCTCCGCCCCACCTGCTCTATGTTCCCCCCTTGTGCAGCCAGCTGTGCAGCGGCATGGCTGAGCTGTCTAGCTAGAGACTCAAAGTTTCTCTGCTCGTTTCTGTTGGTCCCCCCCTGTGCAGCCAGCTGTACAGCGGCATGGCTGAGCTGGTGGGGCTGCCGCCGGGGGGAGGCGCACCTGAGGACCGCCTCCTGCTCACCCAGTTCAACCTGTCCTCCGGCGATTCCGCGGTGTACAGCGACCTGAAGGTGGGCGCAGGAATCTGCATATGCATGTTTGTTTTTGTCGAATTTGCACCCAGTTCAACCTGTCCGCCGCCTCAGCGCTGTACAGCGACCCGAAGGTGGGCGGGGCAGCTGCACTGGGCCTGGCAGTTGCATTAGATTTTCCGCAGGGGGCGTTGTGGTGTGGGAAGCTGCACCCGCTTCCACCTGTCCTCCGGCAACTCGGCGCTGCACGGCCACCGGAATGCGGATGTGCACCCGTTCCGACCACTGTCTGCTGTCTTCGGTGCCGATAGCTGTATGCAGGCTGCTCTGCCCTTGCTGGCCGCTTGCTCTGCTCCCCTTTCAACCTCTGCGCTGCTCATGCTGCGCTACGAACAGGGCGGTCGCTCCTCCTACTCCAGTGCGCCTGCCTCCCTTCCCACCCAAATTCCGGCCTGCCTGTGCTCCTTTCCACCCCAATCCAGGCGCGGGTGTCTGGCATTGAGGACCTGCGTAGCCGCTTCTCCATCCACCGCTCCTCGCCGCACGTGAGGGCAACTGCGGGACTGCGTAATGGCGCTGGCTGGGCTGCTTGCTTGCTTGCAGACAGCTTGCTTGCTTGCACTGCTCCGTCAGCAGTGCGCTACACTGCGGGCTGAGGAGGTTTCGACGCCTCCCTGCTGAGCTTACGGTGGTAGCCCCGCATGCCTAAAAGATCTGTTTTGCCTATCTCCGTTGCCCCTGTGCAGTACGTGCTGTTTG
Source organism: Chlorella ohadii (assembly GCA_025026875.1). NCBI lineage: Eukaryota > Viridiplantae > Chlorophyta > Trebouxiophyceae > Chlorellales > Chlorellaceae > Chlorella > Chlorella ohadii. The sequence continues at coordinate 61,781 of JADXDR010000149.1, forward strand.
TGTACCCCTCGGCAGAGGAGGGGCCACGCGCTCCCGACGCCCGCACCGTGCTGGTGTATCACAAGTGAGGGAGGGCTCGGGGAGTGGATTGTTGTGGATGGCGAATGTACTACTCATGCGTTCCACAAGCGGGAGAGAGTGGGTGGTGCTGCAGGCGCACAAACTGTGCAGCAGGCAGATGTCTGAAGCCTCGCTCCTCTGCTTGGCTGCCATCCAGGCGTAACCCTTCCCTATCTCTGCGTCCGCCACCTCTCCCTCCTCCCCCGCAGGACCAAGGGCTACTCCAGCCAGACGTTTGTCATCCCAGCCACCCCGCTGTTTGTGCCGGGCGGTGCTGCACTGGAGGCAGAGCTGGCCTGCAACGAAGCAGACGGCGGTGACACGCTAGTGGCGCACCCGCGTGTGCAGGCCCAGCTTCGCGCCCTGCTCAGGTGGGCGGCTGGCTCGATTGGTTTTTGGGAAGGCTAATGGCAGGAACTATTGGACGGCGCACAGAGTGGAGGTGCCCTGCATGTTGCTGCTATCTGCTGTTTGCGCTGCGTGGCGTCCGATGTGCTGCTCGTGCCTCTGCCCCATCAGGCCCTGCCGCAAGCATCCGGAGCAAGAGGAGGCGGAGGAGGCGCCGGCGCCGGCAGCCCCCGAGGCAGCCAACGGCCCCAGCAGCGGCAGCCCGGTGCCCATGGATGCAGCGCCTGCCAGCGAAGGGGCGGCNGCTGAGCCGGGAGCAAGCGCGGCTGGCGAGGGCGATGGCGAGGCGATGGATGTTGAGCAGCAGCAGCAGGCACAGCAGGCGGAGCAGCAGCAGCAGCAGGATGGGCATCAGGACGTGCAGCAGGAGCAGCAGGAGCAGCAGCAGCAGCAGCAGCAGGATGGCGACACCTTCGACATGTGGGCCCCGCAGGTGTGGTTCCATGTGCCATTTGTGCCAGCTGTTGCATTTTGGGTGTGGGAACCGGCCGCCTGCAGGCCTCTTTGGCCATGGCAAGGGCGCTTTGCTGCCTCGCCCGGTGTGTCGCGTCCAGTCATGTGCCGTGCACCGGTGCTCTCGCCCCTCCACATTCCCTCCCTGCACACTTGCACAAACTCCCCACTGCCCACTTCCTTTTCCTCCCCCTGCCCTTGCTGCAGAAGGAGGACGCTCGCAAGGCAGCTGAAGCGGCGGCAGCAGCAGCAGCCTCTCAGCCGCCCTACCTGCTCAAACTGGCCAAGAAGAGCAACTACGGCTCTGGGGTCAGCACATACGAGTGAGAAGCAGGGTAGCGAGCAGCAGGCTTTGCCTGGATTGCCTGGACCTGAGCCCAGCTGCTACGCACACTGAGATGGCTTTTGGCTGGCTGCTACGCTTGGTCTTTGTCTCTAGGGCTGGCTTGATTGCAGCTACGGCAGGGAGGCTGCCGGCTGTGTGGCGCAGCTTGCATGCAAGCGCGGCTCTGCACACGGCAGCTGCGCCACCCCCACTTCGACCGACGTGTTTGCTGCCGTGGCACACCCTTTGTGCAGCGTCAAGCCAGCAGATGCGCTGAAGGATGGGGAGCCTCTGATCCTGCTGGCAGGTGGGCCGCCGTTGCGCTGTGCTCCTGCCCAATGCTGCTGCTCGCCACAAACACGTGGCCTGTGGCATGCATGAGGCGCTTATTTGCCCAGGTTCAAATGCTGTTGATTGGCCCCCTCCAGCCATGGCTTGCCATGTGGCCCGATCAGCAGCCGCCCCACCTCCACACCCCTCCCTACATCCCCCTGCCACCGCCCCCACCCCCTGCAGAGTGGCAAAGCGCTGCGGAGCAGCTGTATGATCCCAAGCCGCTGCTGTTGGCGGAGCAGCACGCCAGCGCGGCGGCGCTGGCTGAGCGGCAGCGCGACGGCGGCAAGAGTGTGGGGCTGGCCGACTGCCTGGAGGTAGGTGGTGGTGGGGAGAAGAGGGAGGATGGTAAGGGTCGAGAGAGCTTCACTGCCTAGGAAGGGAGGGCACCTCGCAGAGGGCCCATGCGCTGGGCACCGCTGCCGCTGGATGTCTGTTGGCCCACCCACGNCTCTGCTGCTGACTGKKGGTCAACCCAACCCCCAACCCTTTCCCCCACCCCTTTTTCCCACCCCTTTCTTACGTCCCGCAGACGTTCCTGCAGCCGGAGCAGCTGGACGCCGACGACTGCTGGTACTGCTCCAAGTGCAAGAAGCACGTGCAGGTGCGGGGTGTGTGGTTGGGAGGGGGCCTGCGCCGTCTGGCACCACTGGGGAGCCGCTAGCGGGTGGGGTGCTGCGCCGAAGGACCCACTGGCGCCCTCCGCCACTGTCGCGCACTGCCCGTCACATGTATGTCCCCCTCGCACACTGCCCCCGCTGACTGCGCATCCCCTGCTTCCCCCCTTCCCTTCCTCCTTCCTGCCCTCTCTCTCACCAGGCGGACAAGAAGCTGGACCTGTGGAGCCTGCCCGACGTGCTGGTCATCCACCTCAAGCGCTTCTCCTACTCGCGGTGAGCACACAATGCAGTGCCGAGTGGTTGCCAAGCAGGCAAATGGCCCTTGAGGGGCTTATCTTGCACCATACCTTCATCTTGTCACCACAACCAACCGGCACCTCCATGATACTTCCCTCTGTTCGGGAAAATTCTAAAACTCACCCACTTCGTCTTGCTGGTCTAATTGGCTCTTGGCCCACAGCTACTCGCGGGACAAGCTGGACACGCTGGTGGACTTCCCGCTCACCGGGCTGGACATGGCGCCCTACCTCCTGCCCAAGGTGCGTGTTTATTGTGCACACAGCTCAGAGGTGGGTGGCTGCGGGCTGGACATGGGGCCCTACCTCCTGCCCAGGGTACGTGGGGTGGGTGGCTGTGGGCTGGGCAGCTGAGTTTGTAAGCAGCTTTGCAGGCTGGGCATGGGCCCCTACCTCCTGCCCAAGGTGGGTTTATAAATGTTCCAGTGATGAGCCTGTGGCTGTGGCTGTGGTTGTGGGCTGGGCATCTGGGGCCGATGCGGGACTTGGTGCGGCATGGAGGTCTGGGCGTGGGCAGCCCGGGCCGGCAGGGCGGCAGGGTTTGCAGGTTGTGAGCGTCACGCCCAACATTTGTTTGCGCGCATGCTCCCTCCTGCTAACTTGCCATCCACCCTCCCACCCACTCGCCCAGCAGAGCGGCAATGGCAGCGGCAGCGGCGACAACGGGCAGGGCAGTGGTGGCACACCCATCTACGACTGCTTTGCTGTGTCCAACCATTACGGCGGTAGGTGCAAGCCAGGGCTCGCCGCTGTGTCACGTGACCCGCATGCAGCTGGAGCGCAGATTGCAGGATTTCAACCATGCATGGCGGCAGCATTTTGAGCCGCACCAACGGGTGTTGAAATGCCTTCCTGCACCACCCCTTCCTGTCCCCAGGCATGGGCGGTGGGCACTACACGGCATACTGCCGAGTGCCGGGCACTGCCGCAGCGGGCGACGAGAGCGACCTCGGCCACTGGTGCGCGCAGTGGTTCATGAACTGCCTGATGGATGGCTTGTGCTGCCGCTGCCTTGCCAGCATTGTGGGTCACTTGCCTTGCACGCATGGCCACCCACCGTGCCCGCATGCTGCCAAGCAACCCGCTTCATATCATCTGCCGCCCTCGCCTCTGTTCTACTTTGCAGGTACACGTTTGACGACAGCCACGTGGGCAAGATGGAGGCATCCGGGGTGCGCACCGCGGCAGCCTACGTGCTCTTCTACCGCCGCCGCGGCAGTTGCTCTGTGGATGTCGACGCCCTGCTGGCACAGCGTGCCGCAGCGCAGCGTGCCACGCTGGACATGTGCGCTGCGCCCAGCGGGCAGCAGCAGCAGCAGCAGCAGNNGNCGGCGCCGGCAGCCAGCCCTGCAGCAGATGCCTCCATGCTGGATAGCCAAGAGGCACTGGAGGCTGCTAGCCAGGAGGCGGCCGCTGCGCACGGCCAGCCGCCGCCGCCGCCGCTTCCGGGCAGCAGCGGCTCGCTGGGCAGCATGCTGGGCAAGCGAGCTGGGCAGCCAGACACAATTGACGAGGAGCTGGAGGAGGACAGCAGGGATGAGCTGGCACCAGCGGCGGGCGGCATGCCCATCGACCTCGACTGAACTGAGGGCTGGTCGGTCGATTTTCTGCAGCCTGCGTCACGCTGCCCCCCATTGGTCCGGGTTGCAATGAGAGTTCGCTCTAGCGCGGACTAGCTGGCTGCCGCACAGGACTTGCCTGGCATTGCTGGCCTGTAAGATTGCCAGGGCATGGCCCATCACATGAACTAGAACAGACGCAAAATTGTTCGGGGAGCTAGGCCGGCAGAGAAGTTGGGATCTGCTGCAAAACTGCCATGTCACCATGGACGTTGTTACATCATTGCATTTGCTATCCAAGCGGCAATGCACCGCAATGAAACGAAGAAAAGCAATGAACCCGCAAGAGAGAAAATCAGGGCACATCCCTGGCCAGTGCAAAATGTAGGTCGTGGCAGTCAAACGCTATGCAGTGTCAACCATCCATCCCGCAGCAAAATGGAGTGTCCGCAAGGGAACGCCAGCAAAACCAACCCGATTCCTAGCTGCATGCAAAGGGAGCTTGCGAGGCCGTGTTGTGAAACCAGCCAGCAAGCTTACTAGCTGCACAGGACAAAGCCCTCACAGCTCCGCCACCGACTTGAGCCAGGCGGTACGAGCTTCCGGTGCAGGTGGAACAGCGCCCAGGTACAGCTGCCACAGCGCGTGGCCCAGCGCGCATGGCACGCTCAGGCCCGGCTGCTGAGTGGAGTAAGGGGTGGGGGAGCCGGGCGGGCGCAGGCACACGTCTGTCTTGCCATCTGCGGGTTCGGGTTGAAAGCAGAACTTCAGCGCCTTGAAGGTAGCACTGCTTTCATCACTGCTGTTACGATGCCAGCACAACAGCCCGCCCAGCAGCAGTGCACCAATGCGTATGACATGCGTACTGCAACAGGACCACAGCAGCGCAGCACAGCGTTCCAACAAGCGGTGCGGACCTGCGCGCCACAGCAGCGTGACCTCTGTGCCCTTGTCAAGCGTGGCGCCTGCGAGAGGGCGTGGAAAGGCAGGGTTTGTGGCAAATAGAAGTTGGCAACTGGAAGTGAGGGGTTCTTGCTGCTCGAGGCCTGCTGATCGCTCCCTCCCCCACCATCTTCAGTTGCCACAATGCAGCAACTGGGTAAGCAAGCACAAACAGCTTGGTTCCCAAGCCGACGCGACGATGCATTAAAGTGTAGGAAGCACAGGCCGCTGCACCTGAGAAGAAGGCCACAAACTTGTCCAGCACCGCCTCGTCGCCCCTGTGCAGCGAGCCGGCAGGGGTGCAGGGCGGCAGAAGATCAGGGCAGCAGAGGATGAGGGCATTCCCACATCAGGGCGTGGCTCATAAGCAGCTGCCGCAAGCGTCACGTGCATGCCTCGCCATAACCGAGCTGCACGGGCAACTTCAACCCCCAAGCCCAGAAGCGCAGTGGCTATGCAGCCCCCCAAGCCCGGAGTCTACTAGGAGCACCAAGGACCTTCAAGGTGGTGCAGTACTGCCCCCCGCAGCCTCACGTCATGAGCGGGCGCAGCGACTCGTCCAGCGCATCGGTGAACTGCTTGCCCGTGATGCCGCGCACCAGCCGGATCTGCAGGGAGGAGCAGACAGGCAGGCAGGCAGACAGGCAGGCAGGCAGGCAGGCAGGTGTGATGCTTGAACATGTGCACAGTTGGCTTGGTCTTGATCGCCAAACACGGCAGCGCGGCTGATGCCTTATGTGTGCCACGGGCTGGCCAAACACTCAGCTGTACGCTGCGGCTGGCCCTGCAACCCGACGAGGCAATGCCTGATCCCGCCTGGCTACTAGCCAGATAATATCACGCCTCCTTCCCCCACGGGTCCAACCTGCAGCGCCTGGGTGAAGCCGCCTCCTTGCAGCGCGGTGGCCGCGGCCGTGGCGTCTGCTGCGTGCTTGCCCGCGGCGCCCTTGGCGGCGGTGGCGTCCACGTACAGAGCAATAGAATACACCTGATGGGAGAGGATAGAGGTGAAGTAGAAAAGCAAATCGATTTTGCGTCAGGTCAATCATTATTTTACCGGGTTGTGAACGGGGGAGCAGTGCTGCTAGCAAGGCGAAATCTCCACGTATCAGCGAGCGACCGGGTGGCCAAAGCGGGACCGCAGCGCGTAGCAGCAGCCGCACCCTGACAGGAATGAATCCTCCCAGCTTCTTCACGCGCACGCCCGCGCCCAGGCAGCGCAGGGACCCGCCAGTCCTGCAGCAGCAGGCAGGCACAGGGAGGGCGGGTGGCTTGAAAGCAGCCAGAGGCTGTGTATCACAGCTGGGAACTCAGGCACTTCAGGTGTCCTGTCAGGCAGCTCCCCCTGCCCATTGAGCGGTAACCACCCCCCCACCAGAAGCGCTGGTTGGTGGGGAAGGCTTCTCCAGTGCTGGGGTCAACCACAGGCGGCCCTTCCGCCACCGGCTGCTGGGTGGCAGGCGCGGCAGCGGGCGCAGCAGCCGTGGCGGCAGGGACGGCGGCCGCGGGCGCGTCCGTCTTKCTGCCCTGATCGCCCTTGCTGCTGCGGCGGGAGAAGTGCGCTGCCAGAGGCAACATTGCTCTGCAGGTTGGGGGGAGTTGCGCAGCAGACCTGCTTGTGTGCCCAATGCAGTGGCGGTGCTGGCGGCGGCGGCGGCGGCGGTGGGAGAAGCAGTAGTGGCGCCTGAGTTGTGCCCGCGCGCTTTAACTGACTGTTCTACAGCCTCTGACATTGAAGACGTCCCGCACGGCACCTGTGAACTAGCCCGCGCGAGTTCCCAGGAAGCGTAGTCTGAGGACCCTTTGTTCCGCAGGCTCCGGAAGGCTGAGTAGTGCGTAGAAGACGTATTTAAAAGCCCCGAGGGTACTATCGGGAGTGGAAGGTTAGGTTGGAGGGCCGTCATGGAGGGGGCCGCCTCGCCGCTGGCACTTGGCGCCCGACCAGCCGCCACCCACTCCAAGTTCTTCCTTACAACCCACATTCTCCAGTTTGCACATGCCCTCACACATATGATTTTATACACACAGGCCCTTCTTCACTTCTTCACACGTTTGGCCGCCTTGCCCCCGCCAGCGGCGGCCGAGTCGCCGGCAGCAGCTGCCGCCTTGCCTGACTTCCGCTTTGCCTGCCCCTGGCCACTCTGCTGCCGTGCGCCTGCGTCCAGTGGCGCGCCCCCAGCTCCACTCAGCACCGCCACCTTGGTCTGCACCTTCTTGCCCTGCACCGCCTGCACAGGTGTTCGGGGACAGGACATGTGTGCAGTTGTGGAAGCCCAGCCGAAGGCAGGCCCACGTGCTGCGTGAAGGGATCAGTCTGATCAATGGTCGCACCTTTGCCAGTCGCACCTTTGTCAGCCACTTTTAAGGTGCCGGGCAATCAACGCAGACCTTTATCCAAAACACCAGCTTTGCCCGCCGCCGAGCCTGCACAGCTCCGGCTGCCTACGAGGCAACAAATTAGCCGGCCCACCTTGGAGACGCCGGACAAGATGCGCTCCTCCCGAGACACCAGCTTCACAGGGGTCGCCTGCACACTGATCACCAGAGTGCCGCTCATGAACGCCTGCACACCAGGTTGGGTTGAAAGGGTGGGGAATAGCCACCAAACCACGATCAAACATGCACACCGCTGCCTTACATGGCTTGCGCCGAGCCTAGCTCGATGAGAAGCACGGCATTCAGCCGGGTGGGCAGACACAATCGTCTCCCAATCAGTCCACCCACCTGCTCACTCTACCTACCCCCCATAGACGCCTCCCCGCCAGTTGCCCGCCCACCTTCTGCATGCGCTGGCCCGTTTGCGCGCTGATCTGTCCCCTGGCCAGGCGCAGCTCGGTGCCGGCTGCATCCTCCAGCAGCCAGCCGCCCTTGTCATTGGGCAGTGCGCAGGTGGCGTCCAAGCGCAGGCAGATGTCGGTGTCCCCCTCGGCATGAGAGGACAGCACTTGGTCGGGGATCTGTAGCGGCAGCTGCGGTGGGGCAGGGGGGGCACAGAAAGGGGAGATCAGGGATTTCAGTCGAGTACACAGCAGGGTGTTGGGGCCTTTCAAGTGTGGCGGGTATTGGGCAGGGCTGCTTGTGCGCATCATGGGCAGCCACTCTTGAGCCCCGCTGCTTGCAGTGCGGTGCACTTGCTGGCGCCAGCGGCACCAGCACAGGCAAGCCCACCTGCGGCTCAGGTGCTGCCGCTGCTGCTGCTTTTACTGCTGCTGCTGCTGCTGTTGCTGCTGCCGCCTGTCCGCCCTGCTGCTGCCGCGGCGCCTCCACCCGCGCCTGGTCTGTGCCGGTCTGTCAGCAAGGTCGGGTGAGGCAAGCAGGCCAGTCAGCAGGAGAGAGGCAGATGGAAAGGGCTGCCAGAACATGGCTGCTCAGCTAAGTCTGTTGCACACCTCTCCTTCCAGCTGCCGCCCCCTCACCCTCACCCTGTCCAGCTCACTGAAATTGTCCACCTGCACAAAATGGGACCAGCAGCCTAAACTGAGCAGCACAATACAGGCAAATGCAGTGCGCCAGTGCGTCCTTTGCATCGCCTTGCACAACGTCCATTGCCATGGCTGCACAGCCGGCCCCAGAAACATAGCCCAGCCCGGCACGGCCTCACTTGCAGGTCCACCACTCGCCGCCCATCCTGCCGGTCCTTGGGAGGGTTCTTGGGAATGACGTTCCGCAGCGTGTAGACCACCCCCGCCTGCAGCCCGCGCTGCAGGGAGTACGGACGCACGCAGCGGCGGCGGTTGAGCCAGGCGGCAAGCTGGGGAACAGCAATGCACGCTCAGTCAGCAGATGAGCAGAGGATGGCATGGCCACAGTGCACATAACAGCAGCCGCCTGTCGCACGCTCGGCAACAGCTCCTTGCCTCGGGGTCGGTCAGCGCAGCATACAGCTTGGACTGGGGGGTGGTGTGGCACACGAGCGGCACGTGCCTGCGGTAGCACAAGAGGAGCAGCCGTTGTTTTGTGTCATTGCATCTTTTTCCCAAGCGCAAGCAGCACCCAACGTAGGCAGGCCCTGGGCGCAGGGGCACGCAGGCTAAACGGCTGCAAGCACATGAAGTGGTTGTGGCCGACACACATGTGTACTGCTACTCACTGTCGGTTGCACTGGATCTCGCCGCTGGCGCCGACAATCTCGCCGGCGTGCACGTTCTTGGGCTCCCACACCTGCATGGAGACGGGAGAGCAAACATCTGTAAACATCTATCGTTTGCTCAAACTGAAGTAAGTGTCAAAGAAAGACAGAGCAGGGTGCATGCATGGACTGCGCAGCCCAGAAGATAGCGGCCGGATGCACGCAAGTCCCTGATCACCAGCTCAGAGCAGCTCCCCCTNCNTGCCCACCTGCTGGNCAGACCCANGCCCTGCACTGTGACGCGCTTGTTCCTGCGCTT
>JADXDR010000150.1:8239-19671 GCA_025026875.1 Chlorella ohadii
ATGCTCACCTCGTGCAGGAAGTCGCCCAGCACCAGAGACGTCAGGTGGCGGGCTGCTGACAGCTGCTGGCAGCTGGGCTCCAGCAGGCCTGCCGCATCGAGCATCGCCCCAGCGCTGCCGCCGTCGCCCGCCGCGGCACGCTGGCCGCGGCGGCATGCCTTGGCCTGCTGGCGCGGCCGCGCTGCGTTGCATGCAAACACGAGCATATTACCATCTGTTTCAGCAAGCAGCGAGCGGCATATGGGACGGGCAGAGCGGTAGCGGGCGGCCGGCGAGCCATGTTCATCCTAAGCACGCTAGAGGACGATGTGCGCATAGCGCCACAGGTCAGTGATCATCTCAGCTGGGTTGGGCTGTCTGCCGCGCCGGAAGCATTGGTCGTGCGCTGCTGGGGCGTCTGCGTGCCAGCACGAGCGGCGCAAACGCATCTGCGTGTCATACGCTGACGTTTGCAGCAGCGATGCAGCGCGCCGCCATGCCCGCCGCTCGCTCGCCGCCGCCGCCGCCGCCACTGCTGCTGCCGGCTGAGCATGCTCTGCCCTTGGGTGCAGGACCTGGGCAAGCCAGTCGAGGCAGCTGTCACTGCCTCGTTGGAGCGCACTTTCCTGGACAAGGTGCGCAGGCTGTATTGGGCCCTGCCGCAACCGCCCGACCCTCTTGCCTGCTTGCGCCCGGCCGTGCAGCACCACCGCTGCTGCCGCTGCCGGCTGTCTACATGCATCTGCCGCTGCACTGTGGCACGCAGGTGATCACGGGCCTGGGCCTGGTGGTCACTTTGTACGACATCCTGTCCATCGGGGAGGGCTACGTCTATCACTCGGATGGCGGCGCACACTACAAGTGAGGGCAGCTGCCATTGAGAGGGCGTTTGCACTGCCCATGGTCGGCTGGCACCACACTCGGCCTTTGAGAGGAATTATCACATGCAGAGGAAAGCAGACAGCAGGGAAAGCAGACAGCAGGGCAGCCATGCAGTCGCAGCGAATATAGTGCAGTGGTAGCGAGACTGTGCAAAGTGCATGCCTGCAATGGCATGCCCCCAGCCTTGGCCCACCCACCCCTGCTGACCAAACGATGCGCAGGGTCACGTTTCGGGTGGTGGTGTTCCGGCCCTTCCGAGACGAGCTGCTGGTGGGCAAGGTGCACAAGATGACCGAGTGAGTGGAGTCGCAAACGGTCGTGGTTGATAGCTGGATGTGTACACGTTGTACTCGTGAATGAGTGAGGGGTTTAGCAGCAGACCGCTTGTCCGTGTATCTCGTGCTAGTGCTCCCTCCTGCCTCATCTTCATTTATTGCATTTATCGATCCAGCATGCCGGTTTGTGCCGTCCTCTGCTTGCAGGGAGGGCATGTACGTGGATCTCGGGTTCTTCAAGGACGTGCTCGTGCCGCCTCACGGCCTGCCCGACCCATCCTTCTGGCACGCGCAAGACGAGGCGAGTGGGGCGGATGGCTGGGCAACCCAGTTGGTGGGAGCTGGCGACAGCCGGCGCAGGCTAACCCAACTGTTGGGGGGACAGGGGAGTGCAACCCAGGTGCTGGGGGCCGCTCACATGCATACAATCCGATGCGAATCAGTGCACAGGCACTGCAGCAGCTTGTTCAAAGTTAGCACGCCGCCCTCCTCTTCAACGCAGGCGTGGCTGTGGAAGGTGGAGGGCCAGGACCTGTTCTTTGAAAAGGGCCTGCCGGTGCGGTTCAAGGTGCAGAGCGTGCGCTTCCACGCGCCGCCCACGCTAGCGGAGCAGCAGGAACAGGTGCGAGGGGGAGAAAAGTAGTACTTGCATGAGGATGATTGCCGCCTGCTTGGAACAGCTGGAGGACGGCTGCATGTCTGTTGCTGTGCAGCGCACTGTGCAGAGCCTGCCAGCCGTAGCCGTCTTGCCATCCCAGCAAGCAGCCGCTCCTCATGCAACTCACTGCTGTCTCGAATCACGCTGTCCGTTCCTTGTGTGTGCAGGCGGAGAAGGAGGAGCCAGTGCGCGGCAGCAACGAGCGGCCGTACGTGCCCATGGAGGTGGTGGGGCGAGCAGATGGAGACGGCCTGGGCANTGGTGCACTGGTGCGCACAGCCAGNTAGGGTGCTCCGCCCTGTCTGCGGCTGTGGCTCCTNCTTGCTGATTGCTGATTGTTGCTGCTGCTGCTGCTGTCTGCTGCTGCTGTCTGCTGCTGCTGTCTGCTGCTGCTGCTGCTGCTATCTGCTGCTGCTGTGGTGCAAGGATGCAGGTCATCATTCCGCGCCACCTGTGATGCGGCAGTGGCTGGTTCCATGGCTGCTGCGTCCATTGACATGCCTGCCCATGCCCGCCCTCCAAATGCTGCAGGTATGCGGCGGATGGCGATGAGATGGCGGAATGACAGCTGCAGCCTGCCGCTACATGAACACGCCTCCAGTCACCATTACTTGCTGGTTGCCACCGCACCGATTCTTGCTTTTTCAGCACTTGTTCTTTGCTTTCCGTCGCGCGCTGTTATTCCCTGCCTCTGCTCCTGCCATGCTTGACCTTCCCGCTTGACAGTCACCCCGCTTGCTGACTTGCAAAACATTGAAGTGCCATGTTACATCCGCACATGTGAATCTTCCTGCGCAGCACTGCACTCCGGGCAGCCGCACTCTGCACAACCACCAGAAGCTGTGCCTCACCCGCACGATGGCAGGCCGGATCCATCACAGCATGCCTGCCGCAGCAGCGGCAGCAATAGAAGTGGCAGAAGCTGAGGCAGTGGGATGTCGGCTCAGCAGGCCGGCCGGTCTCTGGCAGCAAGCCGGTAGTATGCTGCGCCGCAGATGTGGGTGCATGGGCAGGTCGCAGTAGGGAGAGGAGTGGCCATCAGCTGCGCACACTGGGTGGCACACGCGCAACCCAGTCGCAATCAAGTGCCGGGGCCGCCACCTGCCTGAGGCTGGCACTAGCCATTGTATGGGGAGCGCAGCAAACGAGACTAATGGCCAGAACAGCCGACCAGAGCAATTGTGCCCGAGCCAGGGTCCGAGAGGGCGGCAGGCGGGCGGGCACCCTGGGGCAGCCTGTGCCGCGCTCCGATACTGGTTGGCTTATCATTACCGTAGGGGTCACTCCAAGCCGGCTCTTACGAGCGCCTACCTGCTACTTGCGCTTGCTGCCTTGTGGGCGTGAGCCGTGTCCAAGCGGCAGCGCCATGCGACGCGCCAGCGGGGCCGCCGGCCAGCCTGCCAAGGTTACTGCCTCCCAGCCGCCCAGCACCCTGTAGTCTCCCAAGCAAGACACTGAGGATGCAGGCCGCCGCCAGCCCCGTCGGAGTTCGGCCCTCGGCCCTGCCGACCGCGCCTTGGCGCACGCCCCACCCTCGCCAGCCCCTGGCGACACCAAGGCGAGCAAGCAAAGGGCTGGGGCCAGTCCGCAGCTCAGCTGTGCCACCGTCGCTGCTGCCGCCGCCACTCACCGCACGTCGAGCCGCCTGCCCGCCCTGCAGGCGTGCCACTGCCCGCCCTCGGCGGCTGCCTGTGTTTGTCAAAGCGCAGGCTGAGCCAGAGCCAGATGCATTCAGTCTGGGGCAGCCGCAGGTGTTGCCGGAGCCTGGCAGGTATTTGCGGCCTGAGCAGCTAGACGCTGTGGCGGCGCCATGGCGGCCCTGGGTTGAGCAGCAGTATGCAGCACTGCAGTCGATTGCAGGCGGCTTGCGCAGCTTCACTGCCGTCTCATGGCAGCACCTGGGCCCTGCCGCTGGGCCGCTGCGGCTGGTGGATTTCCTTGCACTGCTGAACCCGGAGCAGCTGCAGGAGGTGTCCCTGGTGCTGAGTGGTAGCGAGCCGCTGCCGGTGGATGCACTGGCAATGCTGGCGCGCTTTCCGCAGCTGCGGTCGCTGTCGATTCAGCACGACATCGATGCAGCAGCAAACGACGAGGAAGGGCGGCAAGCGGAGGCGCTCGCTGCAGCAGCCCTGTGCGACTTGAAGCAGCTGACGAGCCTCAGCTTAGAGATGGGCTATGTACCTCACACCCTTGTGACAGCAGCGCAGTGCTTGCCGCAGCTGGAGCGGCTGCAGATTGTTGGGCAGGCAAGCTTACTGCCAGAATCAGCCGATTTTCCCCGCAGCTTCCCACACCTGCGCCACCTGCACCTGGCTCCCGCATGGGGAGAAATTCCCCTGCCCCGCCCAGCCGACTTTCCCAGCCTGCAAAGCTTTGTCTATGAAGAAAGGGCACCTGGGACGGACTACGCCACTCTGGAGGTGCGCCATCAGTCGACGCATTGCCATGCAAGCGCCCCACAGGCCACGTGTTACAGCAGGATTTTGACAGCTGGCGCGCAATGGCTTGCCTGCAGGTCCAGGGCCAGAAAGGGGGCAGCATGCGGAGCGGCCAGTGGGTGCGGTTTCAAGACGGCGAGCTGGCAGTTGTGGATAGAGACTCAGACCAGGAGGGCATTGAGAATCTGCAGGCGTTTGTGGATGCTATGCTGCCGGCGGGGCAGGAGCTGCGCGCTTTGGTCATGACGAAGGTCGGCCAAACTTACCAGTTTGCACCTGAGAGCCACACTTGCCGCCAGCTGGCGACCACGACCCGGCTGGAGCTGCGGCAGTGCTTCATGCATTTCCCCATGCTGCTGCGGCAGGCGCCAAATCTGCACGAATTGGTGATGGAGCGTTGTGCGCAGCGGAACGAAGACGAGCTGTATCACTCTGAAGGAGAGGAGGCAGGCGATGAGGAGGAAGAGGAGGAGCAAGACCCCCTCACCTGGCATGCGGTACCAGCTGCCGCCCTGCCCGCCTCCCTCACCCGCCTGTGCCTGATGGGCACAAATCTGATAGAGCACGAGCTCTGGCCCGCCATGCCAGGTGCAGTGGGATGCGCTGCCAGCTCTGTTCCAGCTTGCATTGCTGAAGAAAAGGTGCCTGCTGCCGGTTGCCCCCCTCAAAACCTGCCACACCGCTTGCCATGGAACACAGACCTGCAGCAGCTGGGCCTGAGCTACGCCACTTTCAGGACCCTGATCCATCTGCAGCCCTGCCCGCTTGCCAGCGCGCCAAATCTGCGCCACCTGCGGCTGGGAGAAAGCACAAAGGAAAGCAAAAGGCCGGTCCGGTATGTGCACCAGTGGCAGCTGCCCATGGAGGTCAGCATGGCAGACGTTGAGGCGCTGGTCGCCGCGCTGCCCGGACTGCGTGAGCTAGAGCTGTACAGCCTCGCCAGCAACCTCCCGCCTGCAGCGCCAGAGGTGTTGCAGCGTCTGCACTCCCTGGCCCCGCACCTGGCTGTGCGCACTGTGTTTCTTCTTGATGGCGAACTGGAGCGGCTGGGCGTTTGGCTGCGCTAAGGGAGATCTCCCTTCTCTAGAGCTGGCATTCACAGACTGTGCCACCGCTCAACATTGATGGCACCAGCGCCGCAGCCTGGCTGATCCTGATGTACCCTAAGCCTACATGTTGCTGCTCGCATTCATGCTTCACCTGCCCAGTTTGCGCTGCTGTGCTGCAGCCGCGCACCTGTGCCCGCCGTGCTGCTTGACCCGTCTGTATATGCCACCTGCCCAACCTCCTCTTCTGACCTTTGCCTGCCTGCTCCTGACGCACACTTGGCACGATCTTCCAGCCCATGTCTCTGCTCTCACACTTCCCCCGGCCTCCTGGAGTCTGCACAGTTGTTACCTTATTTCCTGCCACGCCCCCTTCCTCCTTCTTGCCCCCAGTTGATGAATGTTACAGACCGGCAGTCGGTAGGGCATCTCAGAGTTCTCTCAGGCTCAATGGCAACATGTCAACTTGGCTGTCCGCTCGAGTGTGGCGCGGTTTGCTGCAACGCAACAAAAAACAATGGCTGGAAACCGAAAGGGATACAACTGGTATGAGTGGTCGCTCAATAGCCGTCGTGCAGTGATGCCGCCAGGTCAGCATGCTCGCCCTCCCCCAGCAGCTGCGCCAACTGCTCCTGCCGCCGAGCGTGGTTGGTCTGTGGCCGGAATGTGCACGCCTGCATGCGCTCGCTCAGTGCGTTCTGCAGCGCCGCCGCCTGCTTCTGGGCGGCCTTGGCCTGCAGCGAGGGGTCGGGGAGGGCGGGAGGCAAAGAGTGAGCGCTGGTGCAGCAAGAAACATGCGACGGATCCCAACGTGTGGCCTGCCGCCTGCTGAGGAGCCCAGCAGCCTGCCGCCCCTCCCAGCCACAACTACACTCTCCCACACTCTCCCACACTGCCACCGCACCTCCAGCAGCGCATGGCCCCGCAGCTGGAAGGGCTGCGGCACCGTGGCGCCCTGCTTGGCGCGAGGGTTGGCGTGGAACACGCGGGCGGCGCGCGCCTCGGCCTCGACACGCTGCCGCTCCGCCAGCTGGCGCAGCTCCAGGTGCCGGTCCAGGCCACGCACCACAACTGGGCCCTGCGGCAGTGGAAGGGGAGGAAGGCGGGAGGCGGGATGTGAGGGCGGGGTGGGTTGGCCCAGGCAGGGCTGGATGCAGACGGAAAGTAGCGTCAAGCCCCGTGCTGTGCCTGCTAGCGCGCACTGGCTCACATGCCGCCCTTTTCCAGCGAGGCACACTCTGTCCAGCCGCTCCAGCGCCGCACCTTGGCTTCCACGCGTGAGCGGTTGATGTCGGGCGCGAAGCTGCACTCCTTCAACCGCCGCTCCTCCTCGTCGGCCCGCACAGCAGCTGCCCGTGCCTCTCGCTCCGCCTGGTACTCGGCGATGCGCTGCGTCAGGCCCTCAAAGCCCTGTGGAGGCGAGCACAGCCGGTGTGAGTGGCACGCAGGAGCACTGAAGTTGCAACCCCACACAATAAGGCCTGCACAGCCACCCGAGCTTCGCAAAGCCCACCACCATCCCTGCCAAGCTCTGCACCTGCTTAGCAGCGCCCGCAATGCTGAGTGCGGCGTTGGGCTGGGGCGGCTGGTATTCGTTGTAGTAGCCCTTCACCCGCGGTTTGCTTGTATCGGGCTGCAGGGGTTGAGGAGGGTGGCGCGTGGACAATGGTACAAAGATGAAGCAGGCAGCGGGTCATCCGCTGTTGGAAGCATCAGTTTGAAAGACCTCACCTGCAAACCGACCCGTGCCTGCCGGCCGTACAACCTTGGCAGCACATGCGAAACGCAGCCCCCTCCTCACCCAAAACCCACCTGGAAGGTGCATTCCGCACGCTGCCGCGCCTCCTCCTCCGCCACCAGCTCCTCCAACTTCCGCCGCTGCCGGTCCGCGCTGGCCAGAGCCTCCACCCCGCCGCTGCCCGCAGGGGCCAGCGCCAGCGAGCGCGGGTTGAGCTGCGGCTTGAAGGCCAGGCTGCCGTACACCTCAGCCTCCTTGGCTGCACGCTTGGCGGCCAGGCGGGCAGCCTCCTCCCCCGCAAGCCGCTCGTACCGCTCCTGTGGGAGGGCAAGAAAATCCCAGGCGGCTGAGGTGCAGTGGTGCAGCTGCGTGCAAGGTGCAGTGTACAGGATGCGCAGGAAATGGCAGCATGCAAAGCAGCTATTTGGATGATGGTGGTGGGCTGGTAGACTGCACCCAGACCTTGGCTGCCCTGCAATGCCTGTGAGCACGCAAGTCTGGCCTGTCCAAACGACTGCCCCACCCATCCGCCCACCTGCTCGCTTTCCAGCACCTGGCCCGCCCGCGCCGCCGACAGCGCCAGCACCTGCACCGCATTGCCGGTGTCGGGGCGGAAGGTGCAGGCCTCGGTGTCCGCCGCCGCCACGGCTGCTCGCTGCTTCAGCTGCTTGCGCAGCGAGTAGTAGCGGAGGCGCTCCTGGAAGTCTGCAGGGATGGAAAAAGGAGCGGGACGGGGTGTGGCCGCTGGCATCCTGGTTGCAAACATCAACTCTGCTAAGAGCACTCGCCGGCCGCCACCCCTGCTGGTAGCTGTCCCAGCGCTTGATCATTACGCTACAAAATGTGCCAACCAGCATGCACCCATCCACATCCGCATCCCAGTCTACAAGGCAGCCACCCACCGCTGGGCACCGTGGAGCTGTCCTCCAGCAGCCGCTCCGAGGCGGGGTTGATGGCGGGGGAGAACGTACAGCGCTCCTCGGGGTCGCCGCCAGGCGCGCTGCGTGCACCTGCACATGCGAATTGCAGAGCTGGACACGCCTGGAAGCTGGACGCAAACGACAGCCAGGGTGTGCTTGTGCTTCAGCCCACAGCACCATGTCCCCTGCCATGCCGCCCGGCGCGCGTAGCACTCCCAAACCCACCTGCGCTGCGCGGCCGCTGGCCCGCCCCATCCGGCTCCTGGAACAGCTCTCGCGCCTCGCGCTGTGCGGCCAGCTTCAGCGACCGTTGGTTCAGCTGCGGCTGGAAGGTCAGGTCGGCGTCGCCCAGGCCCTGCAGGTGCAGAGTGAGCCCCAAAGGTCAGGTTGTAGCAAGACCCACAGCATCGCCATGCAACCAAGGTGCAGCAGGAACAGGCTGCCACTCATCCGCCGCATGAGCCCCACCACCAACCCTTCCACCTCCTGCCGCCTGCCCCATACTTGCCAGGGCCTCACCTGCTGCACTCGTGCCTGCGCCAGCTTGGCGCTGCGCCGCTTCTGCTCCTCCCCAAGACGCCGGTGCAGCGGCGTGTAGTCGCGCTGCAGGTGCCGCTCCGGCTGCGTCACCAGCTGCGCCAAGGGGGAGAAACACATGCAAGCGGTCTGGAACCTCCGCAGCATCCTGTCAGCAGCACGGTGCTGCTACTCCGCCAAACAAGCAAGCTGCTGCAGCTTGCAGAGCCAAGGGCCAGGCACCAAGCCAACCCAGGCACAGCGTGCTGCTGCCCCACCCTACCTGCGGCACAAAGGTGCAGTCAGCCAGCGCCTCCTGCTCCCGCTCCTGCCGCGCCCGCTCCAGCGCCTCCCGCCGCCCCGACTGGCTCAGCGCCAGCCGGTCCTCAACAGGCATCCCCGGCACGAGGCGCTGCCGGCTGGGCGGCCGCCCTGTACGCGGCGCAAACGTGCACTCCTGCGTGTGGGTTTCCATGGGCAGCGGCCGGCAACTTGAAGGTGAGCAGGCACGGCCAGCCCTCGCCTTGCCTGCTGGGGCATTGCACTCACAAAAAGCTGGAGATTCACGAGGAGCTGGAATGGCAACATGGCATGCCTGCATGAACCAGCCGTACATTGCTGCCTTCGTGCTCTCTATTCAAACAGGCAGCACCTCGAAGCCACCCACCTGCAGCTCCTCCCGCTCCTCCAGCGCCTTGATCTGGGCGCAGCGCTGCCACAGCTGCGTGCGCGGCTGCGCCAGCTGCTGCAGCCGCTCCTCCCGCCCCTGGCGCAGCAGCTCCGCAGTGCTGCCCTTCACGCCCTGCGCCAAGGCGTCGTCTAGCAGCAGCTGCCGCTCCCGCCTGCTGCCGGTAGCGCCAGGCCCTCGCAGAGGGGCGCTGGTGGGGCGGGCGCCGGCACTGCCCAGGCTGGCCAGCGAGCCCCCGGGGCTGACCGCCGCCAGCCGGCCAGCGCCACCACTGTTTGGCCGGCGCTGTTGCTGGTCCCACTGCTGCTGCTGCTGCTGCTGCTGAGCAGTCGTYCTTGGCCCCGCCGCATGCTGCTGTGAGCGCCAGGGGCTGGGCTGGTCGGCATGCAGCGGGCCCAGCACGGCCGCTGCCTCCTCCACATCAGCAAACAGGGGGTGCTGCCCTTCTGTGGAGGCTCGGTAGGCGGGCAGCGAAAACTGGCTGCCGCCATCCCCGCCGCCGCCCCCGTGCTGCTGCCGCTGGCGAGCCTGCTGCTGTGCTGCATGCCCAAGGTCGGCCAGGCAGCCGTCATGGCTGGAGCGCATGCTGCGGCCGCTGGGGCTGGTGGCGCCGCTGGCCACATAGCTGGACCGCGGGCTGTACAACAGCCGGGTGTCAATCTCAAACGGCTGCCCCTCCGGCATGTTGCTCAGCATGTCGAGCAGCTCGGCAGTTGTGCGGGCCGTGGGTGCCGCCGTGGCTGCCGCCGGCCGCAGCTGCGAGGGCCGGGCTGGCGAGCCCCGCTGCTGCTTGGCTGCAGCGGCGGTGCCATCGCCAGTGTGGCCTGGCCGTCGCGGCTGGTGCTTGGAGGGCAGCTGCGACGCGCTGTTGAGCACATCCTCGCAGAACCGCAGGTCGGCCTCGATCTGTGAGACCGAAAGAAGGGGTGAGGTGGCTCGTGGGCGGCGGCGGCAGTGGCGGCGGCGGCGGCGGTCTTGCCGGGGTGCTGAGCGGGCCGCCCACTTGATGAAGCCTTTGCCCTCACCTGCTCCAGCGTGCTGGCGCCGTCCATGGCCGCGCCGAGGGCCCGACGCAGGGCCGGACCGCCGCGCAGTAACTGCAGCGGCTCAGCGGGGCTGCGGGAGCGACGAACGTTTCCCTGGCCCGAGAAACCAAGCGAAGTGCGGGTGCAAGCGGCGGTGTCAGCGGCGCCTGGTGGCAGCTGCCAGTTCGGAAACAGAGGTGAGCGGCAGGCCGAAGGCCGTGCCTTTGGATCACAAGCAGCTGCCAAAGCCAAAGGAGACTTGCCTTCCTGCCGCCGCCGCCGCCGCCACAGCAGGCAGCATGCCGGTCGACGCTGCCGCCCTGTCCGGCCATCATTATTTGACCAGTCTTTACATGCCATGCAGCACCTCGCAACTGATCAGAAGGCCCAGGCTGTGCGCAGGCCCAGCAGCGCGGTGGTGCGGCCGCCGCGCGGCGCCAGCACCACCATGCCGGGCGTCAGCGTCAGGCCGTCGCCCATGTTGAACTGCAGGCTGAGCTCATACAGGTTGGGCAGCAGCCGATTGCTGGCTGCAACAGCCCCCGCCGCTCCGCCAGCCGCCGCTGCCGAGTGCCMCGCTCCCACCGCCCAGCCGTTGCCGCTGCCGTCGGGGAACGAGCCCAGCAGCAGGCCCCACTGCTGCGGCCGCACGGCGGCCAGCTGCCCGGCACGCACGCTGTGCTCCACCTCATCAGCGTCCGCCGCCGCCCAGCCGTGCAGCACAGCGTCCTCCCCCAGCCTCCAGGCCAGGGTGGAGCCCAGCTGGCGCCGCGCTGCAGGCGCACCAGACAGCGGCGCAGCCGTCCGCTCCAGGGCACCCACCATGGCTGGCCCGCCGCTGCCGACGCCTGCTGCCGCCGCCGCTGGGTCAGCCGCTGCTGCGCTGGCTGCTGCCTCGCTGCTGTGGTGCAGGTAGGTCATGCCGGCAGATAGGCTGGTGGTGGGAGCCACCACCGCCTGTGCCAGGACACTCCATGCTGAGCCGCCGCCGGGCGTGGCTGCAGGGGGCACCGGGTTGAGAGGCAACAGGTTGCGTCAGTCGCTGCAGAGCTTCAATACGTGGATACAGATCAGCCACTGCAAGCGGACCACTGCATCGCAGCCACCCAAGGTGTGGCACGTCATCCCAAAACGACAGCGCACCGCGTGCAAAGTAGCCAGCGTTGAGCCAGGCTCGCCGCGCCTCAAGCGCCACGCCTGCCAGCGAGCCCAGCACGGGGCTGTGCAGCGGGCTGCCC
This sequence comes from Chlorella ohadii, assembly GCA_025026875.1. NCBI lineage: Eukaryota > Viridiplantae > Chlorophyta > Trebouxiophyceae > Chlorellales > Chlorellaceae > Chlorella > Chlorella ohadii. Next base: position 19,643 of record JADXDR010000150.1, read on the forward strand.
TCCCGCACTAGGCTGGTCAGGCCCTGCAG
>JADXDR010000150.1:29564-44090 GCA_025026875.1 Chlorella ohadii
ACTGGCTCACCCAGCTAGATGACCCCACTGCCTCCATCCCTAGCTAGCTTTGTGTCCAAGAACCAGACCAGAGTAGCTTCATTCATCCACGACTGCCCAGTGTTACGCCGCCAATATGCGTAATATGAGCCTCGCTGGCTCCGAAACCGCTTTGTAAGTCAAGTCAGTGCAACAGCCAGCAGCCCCAGCCAGCTGCCGATAACAAATTTGCAGTCTACCTTTCCCACATTCGCCCCGACCTGCCCCCTGGCACCCGTGCCCCACACCTGCATGAAGTTTCCRACCCCGCCCACATGTTTGCCCTCAGCCGTTYTCGCTGTAGCTGCCATGACCTCCGCATCGAACGCGAACGCTACCTGCCCCCACACATMAAAGCTCCCCGCCACCAACGCACCTGCCTTTGCTGCGCMTCCACATCCATTGAGGACGAGATYCACATGGTTTTCCACTGCCCCATCTACGAACGGCTGCGCMTCCARTACGCAGACCYGTTCTCCCCACTGCCTCCATCCCTAGCTRGCTTTTTGTCCCAGAACCAGACCAGAGTAGCTTCATTCATCCACGACTGCCYAGTKTTACGCCGCCAATATGCGTARTATGAGCCTCGCTGGCTCCGAAACCGCTTTGTAAGTCAAGTCAAGTCAAGGCGGGTGCAAGGTGGGAGCAGCGAGCTGCAGCAGGCCTTGGCGGAGGTGCCGCTGCTTGTCGTTCTTGCATGCATGCTGTATACTTTGAGATGCGGATGCTCGCGACACATGCTGCTAGTCATTACAAAACGACGCTAGGCATAGAACAGAGGACGGCCTTCCCGCGAAAGGGATCCCAGTGGCGGTCGAATGCAAGGCATGCRRGGGGGGANGGGGGCNGGCAGATGGGAAGGGCTTCCAGGGAAACGAAGCAGGGCAGACAGCTGAATCAATCAGTCATGACAGAATGGGGGCATATGGCTGTGCAAATGTGTGGAAGGGGTGGGGCACAAATGGGGGTCAGAAAGTGCATGCACCTGCTGCTCAGCAAAGCGCTACTAGCAGCACTATCAGTTGGCACGGTGCAGGAGGCCATCCAAGCATTCAATGATCCAGAGCGGGGGTGCAACGACAGCGACACTGAACCCCATCGCCAAGTAACACGCGCCAAATACAAAGCCGATAGTGGCAAAGGTGTCAACCACCCGCTTTTGCACTTTGCGGATGCTTTTCTGTTCTTCACTCTCCACGTCGTAAATGTCCCCGTACTTCCACGCAAACTTGCGAGGGTTGGCCAGCAGCAGCTCCATATTCTGCACCGTGTCCTCCCAGGCAGAGTGCCACTTCAGCATGGCCGCATCGTCCCCTGCAGTTTAGGCAGGCCAGGGAAGCGTGCACGCAGCGAAACTGGCTCAGCAGGGAGTGCCGATCCGCGCACCAGCAGCAACCGATCATATCTGCCACACCGTCCAAACAAACAGCAGGTGGGCAGGCAGGGAGAGGCGACTCGCCTCGGAGGGCTGCAAGCATTCAGACCTGCGGGCAGGCGGGCGCATCGTACCTTTCTTTTCTGCGGCCGCAAACAACTTGAGATACATGGCCTCCTGCTCCTTGAATTTGCGCAGCTGCAGCATCACTTTCTCCTGCCCAACCCGCTGGCTGTACTGCTGCGTGCGCTGCCTCACGGGGTCCAGTCTATCGTCCTCTGCACAAGTGGTGGAGGCACATGAAGTGACAAGTAGATGAACATGGCACGGACGCATGTGATTCGAGCCTCCGGGTGAGGATGGGCTGCCTGCTGAACTCCAGTCCGGTGCTGCGCATGCCCTGCTAAATGAACGTAAAAAGTAGGACAGCCCATTCCGGCTGGCGAGCCCGCTCACCCGCAGCGCGCTCCCAGGGCGGCGACACCGGCGGCCGGTCGTCAGGCGAGGCTCCTGCCTGCGGGAAAAGAGTGATCCTGATTGGCTCTTGCTGCATATCTTGCAGTCTACGCTGTGGCACGAAGCTGCGATGAGTGGCTGCAAACCGCCGGCTGTGCCGGCACCGCCGCCACATGGGGCGCCGGCGCCGGCGGGGGCGCCACTGTCGAGTTCCCGAGGTGCCGCAGCGCTCAGCGGCGCACCTGGACACGTCAAGTACGCCGCACTGCGTCAGCCCGCACCTGCAGGCAAGCTAGGGGGCGGGAAACACGAGCTTGCCACCCAGCCGCGTTCAGCAGGAGGCGCCACCGCGGGGCGCAGCTGCTCACCTGAGATGTGCATACAGTTGCAACTCCTACACGCAGGCCGACAGGCCGGGGACGCCGCCCGACAGGCCGGCCCGGGAAGGAAGTGGCGCACTGCCGCGCCGCCAGCGCCATGCCTATGCCCAAACAGGTTGGGAGCGAGGTACGAGGCGTGACAGATATCCGCTGCCACAAGCCGAGCTCCCACAAGCGGTGGCCGCCGCAGCGCGCGCAGCGGGCGCCGCCGCCCAGAGCGGCGAGGGCGAGGCCCAATCTGGTGGGGACTATGTGTTGTTTCATAACACTGCTGCATTGCTATCTAACAGCAGGCAGCGGTATGTCAGGTGAGCTGATGCGCATTGGGATAGGACAGACGCATTTGAGCAAAACGGAACAGAACGGGCAAGAGTGGGTTTGCCGCAGGGGCAGCAAACATTCATTCAATCAAATGCATGCATATGGCTGGGTTCTGGCGGTCCTGCTGTTTTCCTGGCATATCTGAGTCGCCTCTCGGTCCCTCAGGGGTCCCAGCGGCGCACAGCTGCATCCAAGCCGAGTGACACCAGTGCCATGCCGAAAGGTCCAGAGAGCAGGATGAACCATCTGCCGAGGGAGGTGTCGGGTGGGCTTTAGCACATGTGGTAAGCATGGAAAGCTAAGCTGAAGTGCAATCCAAACTGGTTCAGAGCACAGCAGGGTGCAGACTCACGGGTAGACCAGCGACGAAACAGCGGCGGGCCCGCCGTTGGCGGCGGCGGCGGCGGCGGTGGCGGCGCCTGCTGTGGCCGCGAGCGTGCTCAGGCGGGAGAGCCCTCCCCGGCCTCCCACCGCTGCTCTGGTTGGGATCAGTGGCAGCAGGCGCTCGGCCAGCAGCTGAGGCAGTCGTGCGGCCATCACCCAACACCTGTGGGCACCTGCTGGCGCGCKCAAGAGGATAGAATGTAGCTACGAAACCGATAAACGAGGGTAAAACAGGTCTCGGCAAGCTAGCGGAGCTCACAACAAGGCGCCGGCGCCTCAGGCGCTTCCCTCTACGCTCTTTATAACCCGATTTGCCCTCATACCTGTTCGCTGCCCCAACAGAAGCGCTTTACAGAATCTCGATATCAAGGTTGGACATACCAAAGGGGATTCAGGAAGATGGGAAGCAGTTTGCTGAAGCAGAGTACCAGGAACAGATGGACAGTTGGACAGCATCAGATGTACAGGCTAACTCTCACGAACGCATACTTGCACTGGGCAGGCAGCTGCTGGCCAGCCTGGCGAGCGACCGCGTGATGCGCCGCGGCCCCGCCATCAGCCGCTGCATGCCGCCGCTGCCACCACTCACCCGCCGCCGGCTGCGCTTCCGGCTCGCAACAGGCTGCACCTGCGGCTCGGCTGCTGCACTTGGTCCTACAGTTGCTATCTTGCCAGCCCCCTGCTGCTGCTGCTGCTGCTGCTGCTCACGCCAGTGCGGCCACTGCTGCGGCGCTGTGGCAGGGTAGCGCCAGCTGCCATCCCCATACACACGCAGCATGAGAGCCGCAAGTGCCGGATCCCGGGCTCTGAGCTTCTGCCGCGTGTTGACGCCGCTCGTCACGTCTAGGCAGGCCAGGGGGCAAGCAAGAAGCGATTTTCACACTGCCAACACGCCTCCGCACCCAAGCACAGCCCACATGTACAGCGCTAGGTGAGGGTGGAGACAGCACAAGGAGGCCGCTGCCACCGCCGCAGACATGGCAGCACAGCAGCAGCCCCACAGTCATGGGGCTCACCCTCTCGGACGGTGGCTTCGAACCAGGCCTGGCTGCCCTCCGCCCAGTACTCGCTAGCATTGGCCATCATGTAGCAGCTGGGGTCGTAGCTGCCGGCTGCTTGTGCAGCTTGGTAGGCCGCGTCGATCTCCGCCTGCCATGTGGACGAGCATAGGTAGAGCGGAGAGTATGGGCAACCAGCTTGAGCACACAGGGAGCCAGCAGCCCAGTGTGCACAGCCCAAGAGGTACCATCCAAAGCTGCCTGCCTGCTAGCAGCCAACAGACACGCAATCGGCAACAACGCAAAACTCCTGTCCACCGCACTCTGCACAACGCCCAGCAGCACTGCCTTACCCGCAGGCTGGGTGGCAGGCCCAGATCCATCACAGCGTGCCTGCAGCAGCAGCAGCGGCGGCGGCAGCAATGAATGTAGCTATTGGGACCAGGCGCTTGCTAAGCATGCAAGCGGGCCTGTGGCGGCAGGCTGCTAGCATGCAGTGCCCTGCCATTCCAAATATTGAGCCGTGCGAGCTGTGCAAGCATGTCACTCCGCCTGGCCTGGTTTACCCACACGCAACAACTGCCCTGCCCCGCGTGCTCACCCAAACTCGTGCACTAGCACATTTTCGTGCCGGTAACGATCGCCTGGCAGCAGCAGCAGGTTCTCCTCGCCGCAGCTGGTGGTGGGGCAGCCTGCGGAACGGAGGACAAGCGGTGTGGGCAGCTTGACACAGCCAGTTGGAGGTGGCGTGGCAGCAAGCATCAAACGTGCGGGTGGGGCGGAGCAGAACGCTATCCCACACTGAATCTCGACAGCCGTGAGCCGCCCTGCACCAACAACAGCAGCAGTCAGGCACGCACTGACCTGGGTTGCCCCCGAGCCCGCGCGTGGCTTCGTCGTAGCTGCCGCCGCCGTTGCCGCACGAAACGCCTCGCAGGTGTCGATACATCGGCAGGTCGCAGGTGGACTGGAGGAGTGGCAGAAGCACAGTGGTAGGTGGAATGGCTAACAAATGAGTCTGGGTGACGCACAGTGCAACTCAATGGCACTCCACATGCAGGGCTGCCGCTGGCTGCAGACTTGGCGATGCACGCCGCTGTGTTCAACCCCCCTAACGCCCACCTGCTCCCGGCCAATGATGGCCAGCTCAGCGCCCGAGTCCACCAGAGCCGACAGCACTGCCGGGTCTGCATCACGCAGCATGCTCTGCGGCAGGGGGCATGGCAGGGCGGCATCGGCTGCCAAGGGGAGGCATGCTGGTAAACCAAGCACGCTACAACCCGCGCTCGTGGGTTCCATCGCCGCGGCATGTCACCGGCCACTGCTCTCCGGTCACCAAGTGCATGAACTCCCACCCACATTCCAGCAGCCGCGCTTCCCTGTCTCCATTATCGCACCTCCACCACATGCTCAGCTGCGCAGACGGCTTCAAGGCACACGCAGTCGAAAGCCCAGATGGGGATGCATCCAGCGGCGGCCCCACGCAGCCGCCAAGCACCCCACCGCTCGTCGACAATGTCGGCTGGCGGCGGTCGGCGCAGGCCCGGCTCACAACGCACACCGCCTTCTGACAGCAGGGTCACGGTGGCGGTGCCGCCCACATATTCAGCCAGCAGAGCGCCGGTCTCGGCATCCCGCAGCCGCCACGGGTGCGTGGTGTACGTGGGCTGGTTGAACCAGCACTGCGGCATGGAGGCATGCATGGGAGGCTCGGCTTCTAATACAGCAATTGACGCGCTGCACCGGCCAGACTGGCACGATGCGCTGCAGCTGTCGTGGAGCAGCCAGAGCAGGACGGCGGCGGCGGCGGCAACGCTGAACCCTGATGCTCACCCCAGGCCACAGGCGCGCGTACTCGACTTCTGTGTCGTTGCCTGTTACCCAGCAGACCCTTGCCACCACGTTTGAGCGAGCGCTCGCAAAACGAACGGTGCAAGCTTCCAGCTCCGGCTCCTGCTCGCCGCCTGCCTCCTGCCCCATTCTTTTCGCCTCCGATGGATGCGCTGGGAAGCACTTGCACCGCACTTGCGTTTCAATGCGCGCGCTGTGCTGCGCCACGTGCTGACGCGAGCGATGGTTCAATGGCGCTGGCGTGCGATCTCGCGTTGCAAACAGGCTTAACTACCTTGCTGCTGCTTGCTGCCGGCCCCGCACAACCAGGCGTGAACCCCACGTCTCCCGTGTTGCCCCGCGTGCCCCAGCCACTTTACGGGCTTGACAAGCCGCATTTTGAACAGGTGGGTGTGCGACTAGTACGGTCAGGGGGCGGGCGGGCACCGAGCGGCGGGTGGCCAGCCACGGAGGCGCCGGCGCTGGAACGCCGCCGCCCTTGCGGCTGCCGTCGCTCCCGTACCATGCACTCGAAGTGGCCCCTGGCCTGCCTGTTTCTGCCCTTCCTTGACACAGGAGCCGCAGCTGACTCAGCACCCGACAGCAGCGGCATTGCACGGGGCATGCAAAGCGCAGCAGCGATGGAGCAGGCGGCGCACCACGAGGATGGCGAGCGCCACTACGGCTCATCGGTCAAGCTCATCAAGCAGATGTTTGCCAAGGGCCAGTTCCAGCCYKGGACCTACACGTGAGGCGCTGTGCTACTGCCTGAGAGCTGGCACGTGCACACCTGTGCACCTGTCTCAGCAGCGTAATGCACGTGCTTGGTGGCGCCAAACGCTGCACACTTATCTGCTCCTCATGTGCTCGTCACCATGCAGGCCGCTGCTTGGAGGCTTTGCGTTTGCAATGGCCACCATCATCCTCCGAAAGAACCCCAAGGCACGATTGCATAGGTTTACGTTTTCAGTCGGCATGCTGAGCCTGAGGGGCAGGCTCGCGCAGTGCGTGGCAAGCTGCGCTGTGCTGCTGCCCTGCTCATGCGCAACCTGCACCCATCCCGTTGGCTTCACACCAACCTTAAATGTCCGCCGCTGTGAATCCGCTGCAGGCACTGCTGCTGACAAACGGCGGCATTGGGGTGGGCACGATCGCCATGGCCAACGGTGTTGCCACTTCGGCGATTGTCAAGGAGCGGTCGCACGCATGAGCCTGAGGCTCTCAATGTGCAGTGCGCATGGCACCGCCTTCTCCCCAGACCAGCAGCAAAAAAATGCAGTAAAGCAGCAGCAGCAGCAGCAGCAGTAAAAGTAGATAGCCTTGTAGCATCATGTACCATTGCACGTTTTTCGCCGCCCGCCAATGCGCAGCCGCACTTTCATGTTTGGTGCACGCCCCCTCGCGTGTTTTTCCCAGCCGATCCGGCACGCCGATGCTTGCACACTCGTTCTAGCTCTGCCTAACAGTTCCATGCCTGCATCTCCCAGTATGCATCTGGCATACGAAGCGCTGCTCCTGTTGCACTCCACTCACCGCCGGTGTGATTGCAGCGCGTACTGCGCACTTCCAAGGGTGAAGCAGTGGATTCAGTAAGCAGCGCAACGCAGTGACGCAGTGCAGTGGACGGTACAATTGCATCGAGCAGCAGAGCTGAGGTAGGCTTCTAACAGACCCAGCAGCTTGGGGGCACAGCAGCGTGCTCGCCGCCGCTATTGCCGCCACTGCGCCCTGCTGCGGCGGAGCGGTGACCCTAAGCTTTCAGCGCGCCGTGGCGAGCCACCGGCTGCTTCACCGCGTCTAGCATCGTCTGGCTGCAGCGCCCAGGGCACGTTGCACTGCCGCTGTCGGCGGCCAAACTCCGAGCGGCGGGAGTAGCGCGGGTGCGACCGGCGTGTGCTTGTATACACTTGCAAAGATCATCAGAGTCTAGTGGCACCGGCGATCCCCGCCACGCTTGCGCAGCAGGCCGCCGCCGCCGCCTCTGCCGCCGCTCGCCTCGTGGCCACCTGCCACTGCCGTGCCTTCCTGCCGTTCACCCACAAAACTAGCGACTGTCCTCCCACTTATACCTCTTGCATTACATTAGTGAGCTGGGCTACCCATCAGCCATGGGCAAGGGCGGGGCACGCACCCGGTCGGCGGCCGCGGCCACCAGCGGCGGCTCGGGCGCTGCCGGCGAGGATCCCTTCCAAGTGGGCTTTGCCATCTCGGTCTGGCAGAACAGCGGGGACCAGAGCAAGGAGGCCTCCAACTGGGGCATCTTTGAGCGGCAGCGCACGTGGCTGGGCCAGCCCACCATCTGGCACGGCGACCGCTGCGGGGAGTCGTGCGACTTTTGGAACCGGTGCGCAGGGAGGTCTGACTTGAGGCAGAGCGAGGCAGGACTTGCTGCTGCGCCTTCCAGCTACGCTGCCGTGTTGCCTACACTACATGCATTCACTGCCCGCCCACCGAGTGCACTGACCCTGCTGTTGTTGCAGGTACGAGGAGGATTTGGAGCGGGCCCGCGCCCTGGGCTCCAACTGCTTCCGCCTCTCCCTGGAGTGGCACCGCATCGAGCCCGCCAAGGGCCAGATCGACGAGGCCGCGGTGCAGCGCTACCACGACATGTTCGAGTGCATGAAGAGGTGGGGCCAGGTGTTAGTTTCTAGGCTCTACAGCGAGTACATGAAGAGGTGGGGCCAGGTGTTAGTTTCTAGGCTCTACAGCGAGTGCATGAAGAGGTGGGGCGGGGCGTTACGGGGCCCAGGTTCTACAGCATGAGCATGAAGCGGTGGCCGGGCCCTGGTCCTCCTCAGCCATCCTCAGCCATCCTCCAGTGTGCTCCGCTGTCCCTGTGCAGCAAATATGTTGCGTATTGTGGCGTACGTCTCCGGCCACCGCCTGTGCTTGATATGTAGATCTGTGGCCACAGAGCCCTCCCCGTCCTCACAACCCCCCCTGGTCCCGCCCCGTGTGCAGCAAGGGCCTGGAGCCGCACGTGACGCTGCACCACTTTGTGCACCCCGCCTGGTTTGAGAAGCTGGGCGGCTTCGCCAAGGAGGGTGAGGCAGCCTGTGGGCCTGGTTGGCTGTGTGCTCAGCTGGTGTGCGGACTGCCGGCGTGCCTGCAGTCCAAACAGCGTGGTGTCTGCGAAGTGTCGAGGATGGGATGTTGCCCTGCACCCCAACCTCTTGCACCACCACGCCTCAAGCAGAGAACATTGAGCACTTCCTGGACTACACGCGCACCGCGCTGACGCTGTTTGGCAAGCACGCCAAGTACTGGGCCACCTTCAACGAGCCGGGTGGGTGGGTGGGTGGATGGAGCACCTGTAACTCGGCGGCTGTTCTGGCTGGCTTCATTTTGCCAAGCGCATGATGCTCTGTGGTGTTACTATGATGCCCCGCCCTGCCCGCCCCGCCCGACCACCTCAACCCGACCGCCTCCCTGCAGGCGTGACCAGCTTTGCGGGGCACATCTACGGCTCCTTCCCGCCCGGCCGCATCGGCAGTGTGGCGGGGCACGCGCGGCACATGCTGTGCATGCTGCGCGCTCACACGCAGGCATACGACCTCATCAAGTCAATGCCTGGTGGGTGGGCAGCTGTGCTGCTGGGCGCTGATGCACAGCAGCGGCAGCTGGAGTAGTAGCTTGCACGCAGCTTTCAAAAACCGTCACCAGTTTCTAATCAACTAGCAGGAGCATGCCGTATGCGCTGCGTGCAAAAGCAGCGTTTCACTAAGTGAAGCACGCAACCTCGTGTGGCCCCGACCCCTTGCTTGCCGCAGGCTGCGCCGACAAGCAGGTCGGCATCGTGTGGAACTACTTTTGGTTCGAGCCCAAGCGCAGCTCCTGGTGGACGCCCTTCTACCTGCCCTGGATCAGGCGAGGCGGCAGAGGGGCGCCGGGGATGCACAGCGGTCGTGCCGAGGGATGCAGAGCCAGGAAACCGCAGCGTATCGAGCTGTTGGGTGCGGGTTTGAAAGGCGTGCCGCTGGCACGCGTGCAGTCGCCTTTCACCTGCCAAACTTCCCCGGTTGTCCCTGCAGCCGCCTGCTGACGCGCGTGTGGGGCAACGACATCTTCATTGAGTACCTGCGCACCGGAGAGTTTGATTGGAACCCGCTGCCCTGGTGAGATGGCTAGCCTGGAACCCGCTGCTGCTGTGACGAGGCCGTGGGTGGGGCACGCCTCGCGTGCCACGTGCAGTGCAGTGCGGGGGGATTTGCAGTGCGGCGAGTAACGGCAGAGGCGGGCAGATGGTTGGAGAGGAGTGCTCCAGCAGTGTGTGCTTGTCTGGAAGTTTGTGTTCTGTGACCCAGCCTGTGCCTGCCCAATTCACCTTTGCAGGGTGTTCTCGCGTGTGCACTTCAAGGAGCCGGGCGGCCGCCCCGGCTGCGACTTCATCGGCCTCAACTACTACAGGTGCATCGGTAGGGCGATACACAGACTCGTTCGGGAGTGCAGCGACACTTCAGTTTACAGAGACTCGTTTGAAAACTTCTTTGAAGCACCCGCCGCGCTGCAAGCAGCAGGGGCCCTGCTGTGCACCATGCTNGTGCGCCATGCGGCAGCGCCTCCTATGCTCCGCTTGCATGTGCTTACCTCCGCGTCCTATCTGTGCGCCTCACATCGAGGCAGACCCCTGCCACACCCCTGCCTGTTCTGACCGGCATCAAACAAACATCAAACCCACACCCTTGCAGCCGCGGCGTGATGGACTGGAAGCTGAGTCCCAGCTGCAACGANGGGGAGGTCATGACCGACATGCCCTACTCACTGTGAGCTTGCCTCAGCTGGTCTGGAGCCTGGCCGTGGTTCCAGTCTGGTCTTCCAGCTGGGTGCACTGCCTGCTTGCNGAGGGGTGTGCTGCCGCACCTGTGCCTCCTGGACGCGCAATTCATGCCTCATGCTACCTTGCACAATTGCTCGGATGCCGTGTGGGCTCCCACTACCCCCTGCCTGTCTGTGGGGCGCAACTTGCCTCCCATCTGACTGCTCAGCTGCTCCTGCCCTGCTGCTGCTCCCTGAACACAGCTACCCCGAGGGCCTGCTGCTGGCGATCCACCACCTGTCCAAGGTGGGGGTGCCCCTCTACATCACAGAGACAGGCGTGGCGGACACGGGCGATGGTGAGGGAGGTGGTGGGCCAGCTGTGGGCTGTTGTGTAGTCGCACGTGGCAGTCACGGGTGACAGTGANGGGAAGGGGGGGCAGCTGTGGGCTGTTGTATCGGCCTGGACGTGCTGTGCAGGCAGGAGAGACGCAAGCAGCGCATGGGGAGAGCTGCACTGAGCGCAGGGCAGTTGCGACAGGGCGGGCACATGTTGCAGGGCTCTCCAGCAGAATTGTCGGCCAGCAAATGCATAGGCTGATGACATGTCCACTGCTGCCTCGCACCTGTGCCAACTCGTTCCCCTGTCTGCAGAGCGGCGGCCGCTGATGATCAAGAGCTACATGGAGCAGGTGGGGTGGCTGGGCCACAGGGCAAGCCTCTCGGCACAGCTGAGGCTTGCGACGGTATGGCGGCCGTTCCCCTCTGCCTTGCCGCACACATTTGCGCTGCTAGGACAACACAGCTGGCACAACATCAACTGTTCTCCGCTTTTTGNTTTTTACTGCACAGGTGGAGCGCGCCGTGGAGCTGGGGTACGACCTGCGGGGCGTGATGTATTGGACGCTGGTGGACAACTTTGAGTGGGGCTTTGGCTACTCCATGCGGGTGCGGATGTGGTGCAGGGTGGAGGGTGCAGGGTGGAGGCGTCTAGGGGTCATGCTTTGGTCTGGCGTGGCATGCTAGGGAGGCGCTGTGGCGATGAGTGAAGGGAAGACGAGCGTGCAATCGATGGTGGCTCTCCAGCGGCAAACCAGGACTTGATTCCTTCGCTATGCCCCCTTACTGCCCCCATCTCACGCACGCCACCCACCCTGACCCACCCCTTCACAGTTTGGCGTGTACCGCTGGGAGAACGATGGCAGCCAGAAGCGCGTGGCGCGCAAGAGCGCCGCGCTGCTCAAGAACTGGTGCGGCCAGGGGAAAGACCGGGAAGGACTGTGATTTGTGCAGGACAGCCCCAAGCAGCTCGTCTCTGGGCGTAGCCAGTGTTGCAATGCACTACCTGCCACCTGAGCCGTATTTGGATTGCTTCCATCCTGCAATGCAGGTACGACAAGCTGCCAGGCCGTGTGGCGCAGCTGCTGGAGAAGCGGCGGCAGGGCGGCGGCGCTACGGCAGGAGAGGCGGCGGAGGGCGCCGACGCGCCGGCGCTGCAGCCGGTGGCCGCTTGACGCCAGCCGCTGAGGAGGTAAATGCCTCCCATTCTACACAACCAGTTTTGTGCACTGCAATCGACACGATAGCACTATGTAATGCAGCTGCTCGCTCGCGCAGCTGCCGCGGCGCTGCCGCACGCTGCGGTGGGCGGCGGCTGGTGGCGGGCCGCATCAGCTGGCAAGGGCGGCACGTGCCGTCATAGTGATCACTTGCCACTGCCTCCTGGCGCAACATGAAGGCCGCGAAAGGCCTGTCGGCGCTCTTGCTGGCCCTCTGGCTGCTGCCGGCGCTTGCAGCGGCCAGGGCGTGGTCTCCAGACTCGTTTCCAAACCCTCATCAGGATCCCGTGGCGTGCGGCCGCCTGGCAGGCCAGACTGGGGCAGTGTGCGACCCAGACGCGGTTTTGAGCGCCAAGAGCAAGGACTACATCGCTGGCGTGCTGCAGGCAAGACCTGATCAGCGTTCGCCCAGCCGCGCAGGGCGATCGAAGCTCCCTGGCACTGCCACCGGCGCCCGCGCTCCGCCGCCTTCCGCTGCCGCTCAAGACCGAACCGTGCTGCTGCCGACTGCAGGCCATCCGGGATGGCGACAAGCCCTACATCACAGCAGACTGCGCCGGCAAGCAAGCGGGCTACCAGGCAAGCCACGGCTGCATGGCGCTTGGCTTTGTTGAACGCAGGGGGTGTGCGCCAGATTGCCACGTGCGCCCCAACCCCAGCCGCGCACCGACTGCTGCCCGCATTTATACTTCCATCTTTTCAAACCTGCCCTCTGCTCAACCAAAGCGCAGGTGGCGGCGGCGGTGATGCGCAAGATGGAGTTTGCAGCGGGCACCGCCCCCGCCGATGCCGCTCGAGCGTTTGCCAAGGACGTGCACGCSCGCTGGGGCGTGGGCGATGCCGCCTGCAMCAACGGCGTGCTGCTGCTGCTGGCCATCGAGGACCGACAGGWYTATGTGTYCACAGGCACAGGTGGGTGGGTTGMTTCATTATGTGTTCACAGGCACAGGTTGGGAGCAGAGGAGCTGGGCGGCGACTTGTGCAGCTGGGCGGCCGCCTGCAGACCGACCGTTGGCCTGGCGGCTGCGAGGCCGGCTGGAAAGCTGCTCTGCTACATCTCCTTCCCTGTTCCGAACCGCAGGTGCCATGAAGGCGCTGCCGGACGACAGGATTGAGAGCATCGTGGGCGACATCCGGCCGCTGCTGCGCCGCCAGGTCAGAGGGGGCAGCAGCGCTGCGCTTTGGCGGGAGGGGGGCAGTGCTGCTTTACCGCATTCTCTAGCCAGTGCTGCTCAGCGCTCATGGCCTTGTTGCTCTGCTGCTGTTTGTGAGGGCACGGCAGGCCAGCCACGCTTGTCACCGAACCTTGCATTGCCAACCTGCTTAGTTGTCTGGCAACTCTGGTGACTGCATTGCACCGCTCCACACTCTTGTGCCCTCGTTGTTGCAGGACTATGACGGCGCTGTGGAGCGGGCTGTGGTGGACATTGGCCTCTCGCTGGCGGGCGGCGAAATCCAGGGTGAGCTGGCTGGCTGGGCGGGCTGGATTTCCTGGCATCGGCTGGGCTGGTCCTGACTGCACCACCCAGTGCGTTGCTTGCGTCTCCGCTTTGCATGCAATGCCTGGTCCGTCTGTTGCATCTTACTGCTGCAGCTGCATGCCAGGCTGCTTCACTGCATGCACTCAGCCTTGCATCTCACCACTCTTCTGATGCCCCCTGCTCGTCTCCCTTGCCCCCAGGCGAGGGCGGCGTGGACTGGTTTGCGGTCGCCTTCTTTGGCGTGTTTGCCGCCGTGTTTGGCAACGCATGCTTCAAGTCGGTGCGGCGCAAGCGCGAGTACCGCGAGTGCAAGCGCATGCTGGCCAAGCTGAAGCGGGTGAGAGACGGGGCAGTTTGTTAGGCTATATTGCTGTGAGCAATTCTGCAACACGCTGGCCAGCTGCAGGGCGGGTGGGTGGCACAGTCGACCTGACTTCACTTGCAATGCGGTTGTTGCTGGGTGGGCAGTCGCACTGCTGGGTAGCAGAGGCGCTGTGCGATAGCAGGGTGATGCTGCACTGGGTGGGCAGCTGCCACTGAGCTGGAGCAGGGCTTGCCACAGCCTCGGCCTACCGCCACAATCGCAGCGATGCAGGCTCCCGGCAGCACTCGGCAGCCTTGCCCCCATCGCCCGCAAGCCAGCAAGCCCTCCAAACCCGCCACCCTTCCTCACACCCCTCCCGGCCTGCAGGAGCAGGAGAATCTACGGTCCCACGCCTGGAGCTGCCCGCAGTCCTGCCCCATCTGCCTGGAGGACTTCACCACGCAGCCGCGCGGCGCGGGCGACAGCAGCGACGGCAAGGACAAGGCCAAAAAGTCTGAGGATGACGAAGCCTCCACATCTGCCTCTGCCCCGCCCGGAGGGCTGGATGAGGAGGCGGGGCCCTCCACCTCCCTGCTGCACTCGGGCAGCGCCAATTCGGATGAGGAGTTTGCCCGCATGAGCGCGGCGGGGCAGGCGGCGGTGCG
>JADXDR010000150.1:44677-62064 GCA_025026875.1 Chlorella ohadii
GAATGTGTCTTTACTAGCTGGGGCCAACGGGTTGCCCATGGCATGCTCCTGTCGAGCTTCCCTGCACCCCATACCTTGCCCTCCTGGTCCGCCTCGCAGGCGCTACCCGCTCTACATCACTCCCTCCATGGTGGAGACGTGGCGCTCAGAGGCGCAGTCCACGGGTGGGCGAAGGCAGGGTGCACTAGGGTTGAGTGCAGCACGTTGTGCATCGGTTTGCTGGAACGGGAGGGCTACAGTAGTGAGAAAGCCAAGTCTCCAAAATGGCTCACTTGCAGAGCAGCCATGCCTCGAAACCTGCACCTCTGCAACCCTGCTCTAAACTCCTACGCCTCCCTCTGCCCCACGCTTCACCAATCCCCCCTGTCCAGGCACCTTTTCGTTCGAGACGCACCGCGACTTTTTGCTCAATGACCCCGGTGCTCGCCAGCACTACGAGAGCGCCGGCCACGGCGGCTTCTCAACGTCCTTTGGCGGCGGCAGCGGCTATGGCGGGGGCGGCGGCGGCGGCTCGTGGTGATTTTGGCAGCCGAACTAGCCGCTTGGCGGTTTGGCTTGCTTAACAGCCCGGCACATGATACCTTCCGCTGGGGATCTGAATGTTTTGTGCTTCTCGTTTTTATCAGCCAGCTCTGAACCAGCGTCAACGTTCTGAACCTGTACATGCCAATAAGTGTGTCAATACCAACGCGTGTAAGCAGTCAACCTCACACATGGTGGTAGGGAAGTCAGGCGTCACGGCGCATCCCCGCCGCCAGCCCAATCTCTATTCGCCGCAGCTGCTGCGCCACAACCTCTGCCACTGCATCGGGGGAGTAGCGAGAAGCCATGCGCCGGCGAGCAGCCAGGCCACGTGCTGCCGCTTCTTGTCGGTGTGCCACCACGTGCTGCATCAGCCGCACCAGCTGCGACACGGGGGGGTTGGCCCAGCGGTGGCCTGCGGCAGGGATGACAGATGCGCGAGGGGTGGTGAAGAGCCTGCTCATGCAAATGAGTGGGACAGAAAAATTACATGCAGGGACTGAGTCACTTGGCCACGGCTAAGCTGCCTGCACCCCCAGCTCACCTGCAAAGGCACCGCCGTCCGGGCCCACAGTCACAAGCCCGTCAATGGTCAGCGGGTAGCCAACAGTGTCATCCAAATACGCTGTGGGGCCACTGCAGGAGCAGAAATAGCCACGCAGGAAGGGGTCAGCTGTGTAAGAGGCTTGAAAAGATCCCAGGCGGGTGGCACCATGTGCACACAGCACCACATGCCAATCACATGAAGCCCCTTGCAGCAGCGCGGCGCCCACCTCCAGTTGGTGGCGATGACGGGCAGCGCCATGCTCATCGCCTCAACAATGGGCANGGCCCCAGCCCTCTCCCCTGCAGTCAGGAGGGCAGGGCAAACCCCTACGTGGGCNGAATGGATTGCTTCATTCGCTAATCATTTATGCCGGCTTGCACAGCCAGCCGCCCACACACTCAACGCACCCTAAGCGCTACAGCCCCTCACCGCGTGGGCAGCACGAAGCAGTCTGCCGACTTGTACAGTCGAGGGAAGTGGGACTGCGGGATGTGATCGGACAAAACGTACACCGAAGGCATCCGGCTCGCATCCCCAATCATCGTCTCGCCCAGCTCCTTGCGCGCCCAGGCCTGCAGCACAAGGGGTTGGTTGCAAGCTGGCTGGCATGCAAAGAGCGCAGCAAGCACAGCAGCAGCACGCTGGTGGCAAAAGTCACAGCCGGCATGCCCACAAACCAGAGGCACCAGGGTGAGCGCAGGTCAGGTCAGGCTGCTGCATCCCATGCCCCAACCTGCCTGCATCTGCTGCGGGAAGTCGGGTTCGCTGTGGAATGGCTTGGTGTGCAGCAGCAGCATCACATTGTCCGCGGCTGTGAAGGCAGACAGGAATGCGCGCAGTAGCACGTCCCAGCCCTGGGCAGGGGAGGTGAGGAGAAGGGGACGGGTCAGATGGGGTGCCAGAGCGCATCAAAGCACTGCGCTGCACAAGGTGATGCACAAGCTGACCACAATTGCCCCGATGCTTGCCTTTCGTGCCTCCCACTTGAACACTGCAAGGAACACAAACGGCTCTGCCTGGCCGCCGCCCTTGCCGCCATCCGCCTGTGCTGCCCCACTGCCGCCCGCCTGCTGGCCGGCAACCGCCGCCGCCACACTGCCCGCTGCTGTGCGGCTCTCTGCTGCCTGCGAGTGAGGCCAGGCTGGGCCAAACACTCGCAGGCCCAGAGGCAGGGGCAGCGGTTTGTGTTTGGTGGGGTCGAAGAAAGCGGTGTCAACCGGCTCAGGGACCACCTGCATCAGAGTGGTGGGGAGGGCGAGCGGTTTGGGGTTGTAAGCAACTGAAGTGCAGCGCGGACGCCCAAGCATCCTTGGTGGCGATAACTGCTGCCCCCCTTGTTGTCTACTGCCTTTTACAGGTTAAAGTGAGTCCACATGCTTGCAGGCGGGTCTCCCACACGGGCAGATGCTCTTGCCCTGTCACCTGCAGCTTGGCGGGCTGCACGCCCGAGGCGGCAAAGGTGTGGCGGTGGAACTCGGTTGGCACCCAAACCTCGTGCATTTTGTTGCATCTGGACAACAGGAAGGGAAATGCGCCTCAGCATTGGCTGCAGCTACGGTAAGCACAGCAGGGTCGTGCAGGCTGCGGCAGGTGTGTTGTTGCAGCCAGAAGTGCAGCGGCCACCCCCACCCTCATAAAGCGGTGCATCTGCTTGCCACCCAACAAGGAATGTGGGAGGAGTGGACCCTCAAGCCACCCACCGCTCCACGTGCAGGTTGCTCAAGCGGTCGCTCTCAAACATGGCCCTGGCCACCACATACGCCGCCTCCTCCACAGGGACAGGCGGGCAGGGCCGCGTCTCGTACAGCGGGTGCGGCAGGGCCCAGGCCCCCGGCTCCGAGTGGCACACAGTGATGGCCGAGCGAGCGTCCTCCCAGCTGGCTGCTTCAGCGGCCCGCACCATGCCCACCAGGCGCCGCTGCACGCCGCTGTCAAGCCCATTGAACACTTCATAGCTGTCCAGGTCGCCGTGAGAACTGACCCACACCCTGCATTGGAGGGCGGAGAAGGCAGGGCAGCAGCAGGCACAGTAGTGGGACAGCGGCAGGGAGGTGCGCGAGCAGAGGACTGGGATTGCATGCCTAGGCAGTGCATGAATGTTTCAACAGCACGGCCCAGCAGGCAGGAAGCTGCCAACTAGCCTGCACATCGTGCCAGCGGGCATGCTGTGCTGGTCTCGCTGGGGGGCTGAGTCCCTCCTACACCCACCCACCTACCCGGCCCACCCGCACCTGCCAGTGTACTCTGTGTACTTGTCCAGACCCAGCACCAGCTGCAGCGCCTCCGTGCCCATGCCTGAACCGCTGAAGAAGGGCGCATGCCACCACACGGCGCGGCCAGGCACCCGCGGCGGCGGCGGGGCCGCGCCCATGCGCCGGTCGTCAAAGTGGCGGTTGGCAAGGTCTGCAAGGGGGTTCCAAGCAGGTGTAAGCGAGCCGGGTGAAGCATGAAGCAGGCAGCAACTGCTTTGCATGCCAGCGGACTGGACGGATGGCGGCAGAAGAGACGCAGCAGAGCAGCGGCGAGCGGACAGTCCGGCGGAATCAGCTGACTAACTGCAGCAGCACATCCACCTGACACACTGAAGGTGCTCCGCGTCCGGCTCAGCATGTAGATGATGCCAGTCACTGACAGTGAGAACACAATGGAGCCTAGTGCTGCGATCAGCTGGAGACGGCGCGGTGCCGGCGGCCGACGCTGCGGCAAGTGGGACGGTCGGCGGGGCCCCGCCCGCTGCATGGCTGATCTATCAGTCGAGAGAAGCGCCAATTGGTTGCGGACAGCTGCACTGGGCGTCTGCGCAAGTCTGGGGGCCTGTGAGCGCGCAAGCCTGGCTAAGGAGCGGCTGTGGTGGCTCCAGACTTTGCTTGCGCAGCATAAAGTTGCGATCGCGACATCCGAGCCCTGCCCAGAAGCACAAGGTCTCTCATCTCGGCATTGGCACTGCCGAGCTCGGCAGCTCCAAGCTTAGCGCTCGCCGTTGCGGCTCCGAGCACCACAACAGATAGCTGATTGCCGAATTGAGGCCTGCCCCAACGCAGCTGTCGCCCTCTGCGTCTTTCCTCTTGCGGGCCTCGGCTCGGCCTGCCCGGTGATCAGCGCATCTGAGAGTGCATCGGCTGCCCTCTGAAGGAGGTTACCGTGCCTAAGCAGCCATCGCTGCTCCGCCGCCACTGCCGCCGCTGCCGTGTCGCAATGCTGCAAACGTGGCTTGTTGTGCAATGCTACCAATGTGAGCTGTTATCCCCTGTCTGTGGTCTGGTGCTGCTGCTCTGGGGGCTGTGTGGCGCTGCCACCGCTGCTGCTTGTGCTGGCAGTTGCATAGCAGCAGGCGTTCGCTCGTGACCGCCTGCCCTTTGCTGCCCTTGGGTGCAGGCAAGGCATTTCAGGTCGACCAGGAGAAGAAAGCGAAGAAGTGAGCAGCTTGGCTAGTCCTACATATCCTTGCTCCTTGGGAGGAATTTTCGTGCCTGCGCCCGCTGCCCTGCAAGCCCTCATGCCCTCCCGCCCACCTCCCGCCGGNCCCCCCGCAGGTGGCAGTGCAAGCTGTGCGGCGAGAAGCAGTCCCTGCAGCGCGTGTACGCCCGCAGCCACTCCGCCAAGGTGGGCGGGCGGTAACGGTGCAAGGCTGCTTGCTTGCATCATGGCCGCTGGCTAATTGCAGTGCTGCTGGCATGCTGCCCACACTTGTTGCAGCCCCGCAGCCTGAGCCAAATCCTTGCGGGTGCTTGACTTGTATCTGCCGCCTCCTGCCTAATTTGCCTGTCCCGCCTGCAGGACTGCCGCCTGGTGGTGCAGCAGTACAACACCGCGCGCGGCGCAGTGGAGGAGGAGGAGGCTGAGCGTGCGCTGCAGGCGGCTTACCTGCAAGAGGAGGAGGGCGGTGGCGGCTGGGCAGAGAGCGAGTGGGAGCAGGTGGAGGAGGAGCCACAGCAGCCACAGCCGCAGCAGCAGCGCTGGCAGGCGTTCCAAGCGCAGGAGGACGAGGTGGGTGCTTGGTGTGTGCTAGGGGCGCTCTGTGGCTTGGCTTGGATTCGCATGGCGCGGAGGGGCTGCAGATGCTGCAGCTTGTGCAACACAGTGAGCAGGTCCACTGATGCTGTGCACCACACGAGAGACCGCATCTGCAATGCCCCCAACCCCAATTGGAGCGCAGGAGGATGAGGGCTGGACTGTTGCCGCCCCCGAGCGCCCAGCAGGCGACAAGCAGAAGCGAGGTGGCGCCCAGGCAGGGGCCGGCAGCAAGCGCCAGCGCCAGGCGCAGCAGGAGCAGGGCGCCCATGAGCAGGAAGCTAGCTGGTGGGAAGATGAGGGCCGCAGCAGCGGCCCTGGCTGGGGCGCGGCAGGCGGCGGCTCCAGTGGCGCACCTGGCTGGGGTGCGGCAGCAGGCGGCAGCCATGGCGGGTGGCAGCAGGGCGGGAAGCCTCCTATGCAGCAGGCCCAGCAGGCCCCTCAGCAGCAGCAGTGGCGGCTACAGGCCTCCCAGCCGCCGGCATCCCAGCAGCAGCAGCAGCAGCAGTGGCGGCCACAAGCATCCCAGCCGCCGCAGGCGCAGCTACAGCAGCATGCTCTGCGTGAGCAAAATGGCAGGCAGCAGCAGCAGGCGCAACAGCCTGCACAAGGCAGCTGGCAAGGGGGGCCGCCGGCCCCGCTGCAGCAGCAGCAGCAGAAGGCCCCTCATCCAGCTTGCGCACAGGAGGGCGGCAGCGCAGCAGCGTGGCACCCGCAGCATCCAGCGGGGCACAGGCTTCCAATGCAGCATGCAAGTCAGGCCTGGCACGACCAGCAGCAGGCTCCAGCGCAGCACAAGCAGTCTGCCCATGCAGCGCCACTGCAACCACTGCAGCAGCACCAAGCGGCCCGGCAGGGGCCTTCAGTGCAGGGCGCAGCAGCCCCCCGCTGGGGGTCTGGTGGAGCCGGGCCGGCGCACCAGGCGGCGCCGGCGCCAGGCGGCGGCAGCAAGTGGGCCAGCTTTGAGCAAGACGACGACTGGTGATGCAGGTGCTTCTGAAATCTTGATACGCTGCAGTGTTTAAATTTGCAGTGATCGCGCCCCGTGGCCAAGCTGTGCGAGCAAGCCAGCCCCTTGGCACCACCGCACAGCCATTTACGGCACCACTGGCAGCTGCGCAAGGCTGAAGTGCAACTGCTCCTCAGCAGACTTAGAACTGATTTGCACGTGCTGCCTTTGCGCAGCCCCACACCCCAATGCTATGGCTGGCTGTTGCTTGCGCTGGCGTCGTCGGCATCTGGCCGCCATGCGGTCGCCATGCGGCCGCGGCGGGAYGGGCCACATSCAKKCCCTTGCKGCCCCGCCTGCTCCATCGCACACAAACTGCAGCGGCAGTCGGTCTGGCGCATCGGCAGGCCGCCGAGCACCAGAAATGGCGTTCAGAGGCCCCCACGTGCTGCTGTCCGCGCTCCTCTGCGGGCTGGTCGCTGCAGGTCAGCCCCCCAGCCTGCTTGGGAGGGATGAGGGAGCCAGCAGCTGGCAGGCTTGCCGCCGGGAGGCCGCGGGGGCAGCTGGGGAAGCGACACACGCGGCGTTCGGGGCCCCAAAACAGCCCAGAGTGCCGCAGATGACCCGCCAGCTAGCTTGCATAGGCGGCAGGGCTCCAGAGCCGTTGGGATTTGGGCGGTATTTTCTGCCACCATCTGCCCTTTGCGGGCGGCGCCGCCACTGCGCCGCCACCCCCGCTAGCAGCTGCACCCGACTTCAAGTCGGGTGCAGCTGTAGCTGTAGCTGATCAGCTGTACTTGATCAACTACAGCTGAGCTGACGCGTTGATGTGGCTGTCGCTCTCACCGACATGGACCTCTTGTGCCTTCATACTGCAGGCCTGCCGTCTGGCGCTGCCGCCGCAGCACGCATCCGCACCGACACCAACGGCCCGCTGTGCGTCAATGTTAGCGCCCCATTCAAGGCAGCGTTGAGCCTAGTGCCGGCCCCGCCCGCCGACCAACTCTGCCCAACTCTGCTGGACAGCTACATCAACACATGTGCGTGCCAATCAGCATGCCGCGCCTGCTGCGGCGCACCGCTCGGGCCGGCCGCGGCAGCACTAAGCTGCAACCCGACAGTAGGGTCGCACCTGCCCCATCACGGCAAGGCGCCTCCCATCACCAAGCGCTGAGCCTGCCTCCTGCCCGCAGGTGACATGGGTGCCCTGGTGGAGACTGCCCTGAGCAAGACCGCCGGCGACCTCAGGTGCAACCCAGCTGGCCAGGTGGACCCCAGCCAGTTTGGCCAGCCCGTGCCGTTCCGCGACCGCCGCCCCCTGCCCGCCGGCAACTTCTCCCGCGTCAATGCTGTATACCGGGAGGAAGGTGCCACCCACTACTGGTAAGCCTGGGAGCTCCCCAGCTAAGGGTGGGGCTGGATGGCACTGATGGGCTTGGAAGCCAGCCAGCGTGGGCCGCAGCAGGCCTGCACATCGTGATGCATCGGCGCTCGTTTGCTGCCTCGCTAACCTGTGCAGGGGCGACGCGCAACGCCCTGCACACTCATCCCACATTGCTGTTGCGTCCGCTCCCGTGCAGGCTGTACCGCGCGGTTCAGAACCTCGAGGGCTACCTGGGCTGCTTCCTGGCCAATGGCAAGCCCTGGGTGCCGCCCTCCGGCTGGCAGCTGCTGACAATGTGAGCGCAAAGACCAAACAAATGTGGCAGCCATTGCAAGGGGGCCCTCGCTCATTGCAGCCCATCCCACCATGATGAAGTGCAATCAAGTTGCGACTGGCGTGCATCAGGCCTGCTCTCCGCCAACTGTGCCTGCCGAGCCGAGCCGTGCCGGCGCCTTTTACTGTGCGCGTGCAGGGCAAACGTGACCGAGAATGGCCAGGTCCTGCCCTTTGCTGCCGTCATCCTGAACCCCACCACGCGCCAGCTGGCGGTCGTCATCCGCGGCACCATGACTGGCTTTGAATGGGGTGTTGACTTCACGTGAGCCTGCTGGTGCACTGGCTGGGTAACTGCGTGAGAGCTGAGCCTGTAGCGGCCGCTCCCGACCGCCCACTCTGCTGCACGTGCTGCAGCCATGCACCTTGAACTGAACCAGGCACCGCCCTTCCTCTCGCGTGCGCAGCTACAACCAGACCTCCGATGCCGGCACGCTGGCCATGTTTGGCTCACCCATGCACGCCGGCTTTGCGGGCGTCTGGGCGCAGCTGTGGCCCGCCGTCAAGGCCTCCCTCGACTACGTGTTCCCCACGGCTCGCCGCCTGGACGCCAAGGCCGATGACGTCTTTGTGACGGGGCACAGGTGGACAGCAGTGCCCGAAATGGTGTATGAGTAGCTCAAGCGCATGCCATGGCTCAACCAATTCGCTTCACCGGGTGGCCACTTACTGGCAGCTCCCACCTCACCTCTTTCGCAGCCTGGGTGGCGGCGTCGGCACACTGATGGCCTTTGCTGTCCAGCGCCACATCAACGCTCGCATGCCACTGGTGGCGCCCGTTGTGAGCGCCGCGCTGTTCGCGCCGCCCAACGTGGGCCCGCCTCAGTTTGTGGGGCTGTACAACCGCCTGGTCAACGGCCGGCGCATCGCGTTCCAGTACGACATAGTGCCCCAGGTGAACCATGGGGCGGAGCTGCAAATTGCGAGAGCTGTTGCAGCTGCCATTTGTACTGCGGATGCACACTTTGACACAACAGCAGGCAGTTGAGCCTCACAATGCCACACCATTCTTTCCCCCCGCCACTGCGCAGGCCTTCTGCACCCCCTCCATGCCCGCGTGCAAGCCCGGTATCCAGCCCGGCCCGCTCGGCTATGCCATCTATGCGGTAAGAGCGACAGACGCACCGCCCTGCCCCGACACAGATGATGCCGTGCCCCCATGCATTGCAGGTGGCCTTCATCCATGGGTGACTCCCCGAACCAACACTTCCACTCTGCTGCCCCTCTTTGCCTCCCTTTTGCAGGAGGGCTTCCGCATCATCCCCACAAACATGCCCGGCAACGTCAAGGCCTGGAGTTATGCCCAGATCGGCGGCTCCCTGCCCATCCCAGCTACCAGCATGCCTGTGGTGAGGAGCTGCGACATCGTCGAATGCATCTGACAAGGCATCGCGATGAGCACGCCAGCTGTGCTCCATTCATAACCTGCCTGCTCGCTCAGTACATGCTGCGTCCGCTCGTGATCGTCTCCCGCAGGATGCCGCCTCGTGGCCCGCCCTGTCCAACATCCAGCTGTGCTGGGCCTACCAGTTCCTGTGAGCTTGAACACAAACGCATCTCATATGCTGGGTGACTCACTATGCATGTCACTCAGCGCCTTGCGGTTGATGCTGCATTCACAGCACACTTCAGTGCGCCTCATCCCT
Source organism: Chlorella ohadii (assembly GCA_025026875.1). NCBI lineage: Eukaryota > Viridiplantae > Chlorophyta > Trebouxiophyceae > Chlorellales > Chlorellaceae > Chlorella > Chlorella ohadii. The sequence continues at coordinate 54,070 of JADXDR010000150.1, forward strand.
GGCCCCTCCGCCGCAACTCGCAACCCCANCCCACCCCTGCACCATGCAGTTACGCCACCCACGTGTGCAGCTACGCCTGCTTCACCCAGCAGTTTGTGCCCGGCGGCAAGGCCGCCCCCTACTCCTCCTGCTGGCTCAGCCAGGCGCCCTCCGGCAGCGCTCCCGGTGTGCAGTGCCCCACTTGGTGAGGTGCTGGGGACGGGTTGGGAGGACATTATCATAGCCTGAAGCCGCCTTTTGCCTGCACAGTGCCCCAGCCAAGGGGCTCAACATGCATCACATGCGAGCGATATGCCTGCAAGCCCCTCCAAACCTGCCATGCACCTGTCCCTTTTACTCCCTGTGCACAGGCCCTCTGCCTACCCCAAAATGGTGGCGGGCAAGTAGGCAGGCGATACGTAAGGCAAACTGTTTGGCAGCAGGAAGCCCTCGCTACAAGTGATGCAAATCAGCCGGCGCCCAGTGCAATAGCAGCACTCCAACAGTTTGCACTAACTGTGGGCAGCCGCTAGCACCGTTTACAGCTGTGTAATGGACGTACGACTACTGCTTTACTCCGCCACTGCGTAATGCACTGCCATTTTGCCATTTTGTCAGTTGTTGCCGATGGCCAGCTGCCCATCTGCTGCCGCTTGAGGGCGGTAGGTGGCGCCGGCGCTAGTTACAGCGTACCTTACCGTTGTCGGACTGCAGGCCAAATGCTGCTCCATCTCCATCTCCCGCTGTAACGATTTCCACCATGCAACGCGTGGGCGAAAGAAGGGAGCGGCACATCTGTCAGTAGTGACATGCATTGTGGTGNCGGTGGCCTTCTTAGCTGAACACTGCTGGCAACAGGCAGAGCACGAGAACTTTGATCCATGCAGGGCTGGAGCGGTTTGAGTGTGCATGCCAACTCAATTTGCAGACATGTAACGATGCTCATGAGCCGCTGGGCAGGGCAGGATGCGGCGGCTGGGACGAGCCGTGCGTGCGAGGCGCTGAGCAAGCCGGNCGGCAGGCAGCGGCGGCAGGCGGCAGCAAGTGGCGGCCCCCTCTTCTAGCCCACAGAGCATCCGTTCTCCCTCCGACCACCTCCATGTTGCTTTGCAGCGATGCAGGGCGCTGCTAAGCCCGATCTGGCGGAGGGGCATGAGGAGCCAGCGCTGCACAGCAGCCACACGAGCCGGTGCACCATCCCAGCTCCCGCAACAGCCTGTTCTTCGCAATTGAGACCACATGGCGTCGTTTGGTCGCTCCCTGTGCCTCCTACTGGCCGCTTGGGCCGCCCTTGTCGCGCCAGCAGCAGCTGCAGCCCCCTGCAATAATGCCACCCACCATGATGATGCTTTGGTGGTGGGTGATGGGCGTGAGAGCCGCCAGCGAGGCTGCAGCGCTGCACCGAGGGGCCGACAGAGGTGGCAGCCGCCACCTCGGGGCATTCGCGCCTGCTTTGGTACCCTGTGTGCTGGAGCTCCCCTCAAATGGACCCACTGGAAAGCTGCCAGCATGCAGGCATCATCTCTGACAGGGGATCGCCACTGCATTGTTGCAGACCTACTTCATTACTGGCACGGACTTGCGGGTGAAGGACATCAAGGTCGACGCTCGCGGCATCAGCGCTGAGCTGGAGACCAAGGCATCCGACCTCGGGGACGCTATGCCCTACATCGTGAGGCCGGGGGCATGGCTGGAGGCTTGGTTGACGCTGTGCATTTACCAATTGGCCGCCCCATGCAGCACTGGTGCCCGGCTTGTGTGCCGGTCCCCATCCTGCGCTATTTTTGCTTGACAGGTGCACGATGGCGACACAATCCTGCACGGCATGGTGAACACCAAGCGCTTCATGGCCGACTGGCAGCTGCTGCAGCAGGAGGCGTCCAAGAAGGGGCGGTGCGTGGCCAGGGGGTGGAACTGGCCAGTGGTGCCCCTGCGCGGCGGCGGCTGCCGCCGCCTCGTGCTGCTGCAATAACCGGGCTGGGCCGCAGCTATACCCTGCCGGCCACAGTCACTTGTGCTGCGATGCACCCGACACACGCAGCCCATGAGCCTGCTCCCTACCTCGCATACCTCTCTCCCTACCGCGCATCCGCCCCCCACCATGTGCCCCCGCAGCTTCGCCAACGTCGCGCAGGCAGCGGCGGCGCAGTGCTTCCGCGAGCTGAACCAGACGGTGCTGGAGCTGGAGGAGGGATTTGAGCGGGACCTGAGCCCCATGGCGGCGCCCCCCAACGGCCTGCTGTTCACCGAGGCGAGTGCGCAAGGCGACTGACGGCAAAAACCCAGCCAGGAAGGCCAGAGTGCATAACGGAGTCGCCAGGGGTTGCGCATTGGGTGGTCACACTCGCGTGCCCTTTCACGTCGCTTCCATTCCACGCAGGCATACCCCGACGCCGCACCGGTCGTGGATGTGCTGGACGCCAGGATCAAGGGCAACAAGGCCATCTTCACCGTGCTGTTCGTCTCCGACCCCGAAATGGTGAGCTGGAGCAGCACCTGCGATGCTCCTGCTGTCGCGCCGTCACCCGGCCGCCATCAGGCTGGAATGGCAAAAGCCATGTACCCTCTCGCAATAAACCCCTCCCTCGCACGCCGCCCCAGGTGCCCGAGAATGTGTGCCACGAGCGCCAGATCGACCCAGCCAAGTATCACTACCACCTCCCCAGCTCCTGCGCGAGCGTGGCCACAACGCTGGAATGGGTGCAAGCAATCCTGGACGCTGGGGAGAGCAATGCCGATGCGCTGGGGGCCTTTGCACTGACGGTTAAGACCTGAGCTCTGGTTGACCCAGCGGCATTGCAGCTGTGCAGCATGGCTTGTTTACCAACAGCGTTTGCGGGCATGGCATAGTGTGCTCAGAGCAGGCGCTAGCGCGTCTTGCTGCAGGTGCAGCAGCACAGCTCGATGCAATGTAAGTAACCAATACAACAACAAAGCTAGCGCGAGGCTGTGCTGTCAACCAAGAGCATGCGCAGGCGCCACATGATCAGGTCAGTGGCCAATGGCCGCACTGACAGTGCATCGCAGCACAAAAGGTGCTTACTGCTGCTCAACTTGCAGGCGCCTACCGCATGGCGCGCAAGGCCTGCCGCCGCGCCGCCGCAACGCGGGCCTTGTTGGCCGCTGCCGCCGCTGCCTGAGCCTCCTGGCTGCAGCTGACTACCAGCGGACCGCCGACCTCCATGCTGAAGCTGCCTCCCAAGGCGCCGATGCAGATGCCCTTGCTGGCAGCTGCAAAATGATGAGTGACATCACTCAAGGGCCGCCGGGCAGGCTGCCCGCCCTCCGCCGCCTTGCCGCCCTTTGCGCCGCCGCTGGCATCGCCAGCTCCAAGCAGGACGGGCAGCTGCGGGCTGCCGGACGGAGTGCCGCATGGGAGCACTGCATTGCAGGGTGTGTTGCGGGAAGGGCATATGTGGAAGGCCATGCAGGGCAAGCGGCATGTGCCAAAATACGGTTAAACAGAGGGACATGCGCATGCACTGGCTGGCTCCAGCTGATGCATGCGGCAGTCTCTTGCTCACGCAGTGCGCAGCCTGCCAAAGCTACTCCTCAATCCCAATGTTGCCTCACCGTTCTCCTTGTCTGCAACCACCCTGCGAGCTGCGGCCGGCTGGGCCTTTGCGGCGCAGGCGGCGGGCGGCGTGCTGGCTGCCCAGACCGATAGCTCCATCCTGCGGCGGCAATCCCAAACTGTTTCATTTGATATTTACAGCCTATCGTTGGCCGCTGCGGGCTGGCCGACAGCTCAAATGGGCAGAAAAGCGGTTGGGGTCGCCGCTGCCCACAAGGCGGCCGCAGGGGGTGCAAGCCGCTTCCAAGGGCTCATCGCACCTGGCTGACTCTAGATGCGGCCGCAGCTTTGGCAGCTGTGGCCAGCCAGCCACCCCCGCAGGCTGCCTCCTGCCTTTCCAGGCACTCTGGCCCCCGGCTGCCGCTCCAAAACGGCCCTTGCACCGCCGATGGAGGGATCAAAACGACGCCCGCCCTACCGCGAGCTCAAAATCAAAAGTTTTGCCGACCCCCGCTGCGTGCTGCGCCGCCCAGGCGCGCGCCCATGTCCCACGGTCTTCTCGTCCCCTGCATTCCATCAGCTCTTTATTTCGTTGCAGACACACCAGATTTGGCTAAGAAACGGTCAATTTGCACCAATGTGGGTGTGCAGACACCACAATGCACCCACCACCTCCATCCATCCATCACCATGTGCCTGCTGCCGCTCGCCTCAGCCAGCCTGCCAAGCGGTTACATTAGGGCAGGCGCACACACGCACTATCGCATGCGCTCACAGCACGCCGAATGCCTTGGCCAGCTTGTTGGCGCGCGCCGCATCCCCAATGTGGTGCAGCGCCGCTGCCACCTGGTGCGCTGCTGCCGCCGCCGCCGTCGTGCCGCCGCTGCTGCCTGCCTGGCCTTCTAACGACCGCGCCAGCGTGCTGAGCAGCTCCGCCACGCCCTCGCCGCCCTTTGGCGGGGCGCCAGAGCGGAACCAGTCTGCCGGCAGCGCCGCCACGATGCGGCTGGCGCGGTCGGCCGCAAGCGCCGGGTTGCCCGCCGCCGACCGCGCATACGGCAGCAGCTGCTCGGTGACTAGCCGCTCTAGTGCAAGCCGCTGCAGCGCGGCGCGCGGCAGGCTGCCGTCGAAAGCGCACACCGCAGCAAGCAGGCGCAGGCCGCGGCCAAAGCGCTGCGCCTGGTGCACCGCGGCGCGGCGGCTGGCGGCAACCGCCGCGGGCGGCCAGGCGGGGAGGGCCAGAGCATCCACAGCTGCCTCCAGCTTGCCCTGCACCTCACGCACCACCTCCTGCGGGGCAGGTGAGGGTGTGGGGCACCATGGCGTTGCGTGTGAGTGGTCGATGGAGCGCAAGCGTGCTCAGGTGCTGGCTGACCGTGGACACCGCTGGTTCGCCACATCCAGCTGAGTGGCACGAGCAGCGGCACGGCATCCCCTCTCTGCCCATCCCTGCCCAGCTTGCCCACATTGAATCCCACATTGAACCCAGCTCGCGCCCATAAACCTAAGCGCACCCACCTGCAGCGCCTCCTCCTCGGGCGGCACATACACCAGCAGGTCTGCCAGCATGGCGGCCGCCGCCCGGCTCTGCCGCCGGCTGTAGGGCGACCACACGCCACGCAGCAGCTGGCGCGCCAGCGGCAGCACCAGCTTCTGCGGGGGTGCCAAGGCAGCGGTGTGGAGGGATGCAGGGTGAGTGGGCGGGAAGAGGAGCGTAGCTATGCTGCCTGCCTCAACGCACCTGCGCAGCTGCACCCTCCTTGCAGAAGTGGCACTGCCGTCAACCCTCTTTCCAATCAGCCAGCCCTGCGGCACACCTGCAACACAAGCACGGCATAAGCACAGCACCAGCACAGCGCACCAGCACGAGCTGCGGCACCAGGTTGGCGTCTGGATCATTGGGGTCCAGTGCTGCCGGGTCCTGCGGCATGCCGAAGTCAAACAGCTGCTGGTACCACTGGTGGCCGTCAAAGCCTGCGGGATTGATTGGGTGGGCAGGGAGGGCGGGGGAAGGAAGGGGTGGGCCGGCTGATCGCTCGCACCAAAGGGGGCAGGAAACAGGAAGGCAGGCGCAGCAAGTGCAGAGACATGCAAACACAGGACACCGCCACAGAGGAGCGGCGCAGCGGCAGCAGCAAGACGGCAACCGCATGCACTTGGAGCTGCATGCACATGCATCCAAGAAGGCCCACCTGCCTCGCCGCCGTGCAGCGGCCGCCACTTGAGCAGCTCCAGGCGCACAAAGGGCGCAAACAGGGCGGGGGCGGACAGCGACACGTAAGCATCCCGGTACGCGCCTGCGGGCGGGTGGCCGAGTGGCAAGCGAACGGGTGTGAAGGGATGGGCACTGCAAGGTGGGGTGATGCCCAGCAAAGCGCAATGCTGCACATCCAACAGCGGCACAGCTGGGCACCGGCATTAGCCCTCGGTTGACCTCCACCAGCTGCAGATCCAAGCCCGCTCTGCTCAGGGCCTCACCCGGCTGCTGCGCCTTCCACTCCTCCAGCTGCCGCTTGACGGCGGGCAGGCTGCCGTACTCGTCCGCCGCGTCGCGGAAGACTGCGGGCAGGGCAGGCAGGCGGAGCACATGTCACCCAGCAGCCCTGCACATGGCGCCATCAGGCCTGCCATGCAGCAACGAATCAGAGCGGGGCCTTCCAGCAGAAAGTGCTGCGCTCTTTGACGGAAGGAGGCAGGCGGCACCCTAACTTGCCGTGCACCCCCCAGCCCATCCCCCGGCCCACCTGCATCCGCGGCCTCCTGCACCTCGCCCTGCCGCGTGGCAAAATGGGCTGCCTCTCCCTCTGACTCCTCGCTCGTGTTGTCACCCAGGTGCGGCTCCGCAGGCCCGCTGCCGCCCGCCGCTGCGGCCTCATCGTATCGCCGCTCCAGCGCCGCCAGCCGCTGCTGCCGCTGCTTGGCCCTGCGCAGGTGGGCATGAGTGGGGGGTGATGGCGAGGGGGGGCAGCACAAAGGCAGAGCGCGCTCACTTCCAACAGCAACATTTGACCTCTGCCGGCTGCCTATCCAACAGTAACCGTCTGTCGGCCCTCCCACACCAGCCTGCCCTCCAGCCCAGCTCACCGCTGCGCCAGCTCCGCCTTGCGCTCCGCATTCATGTCCCGCCCAAACTCATCCAGCTCTACAGGCAAATCCTTGCCCAACAGCCGCTCCTCAGCCGCATCCGCCGCCCCCCTGGCCGCCGCCGCAGCYGCCGCCGCGTCGCCGCCCCGCGACAGCACGGCCGTGGCAGCCGCCACGGCTGCTTCAGCAGGGGGCGCCTCCTCGCTGTTGGCGGCTTCCCGGCGGCGGGCTGCTGCTGCTGCCCGCCCCTCACACAAGTCCAGCAGCGCATCCTCCAGCTCCTCCACAAGGGGGGACTTGTCCTGCAGAACAGGGTGTGGACGGGCAGCGGGAGTGAGGCGCATGATGGATCCTCCACATGGAAGTCAAGCGGCATGCTCACATTGCCCACTTCCGCCCTACCCTCCGACAGCCGCTGTCCGCTCGCCACCCTTGTACCACCCTACCCCACCGGCTTGCCTGCAGCATGTGGCACAGGTCTGCCACGTACGCCCGCAGCTTCTGCACGTACACGTACTTGGCTGAGGCCGCTTCGAGGTCGCCCTCCATGCGGGAGATGCCCGCCAGCGAGCTCTGCGGGTTTCAAGGCATAAATTTGGGCGGTTGTTGGGGCCAGGTGCGCATTATGGTGTGTGAACCAGAGCATGCGGACGTGCGAGCGGTTCCCATGGAGCTCCAGAACACACCCGCCAAGCTGTGATTACACTTCTCCCAGCAAACCCTCCCAGCACACCATCCAGTGCACCAGCGCCAACACACCCGCCCNACCCCCTCAAGGCCCCCGCACCTGCAGGCTGCGCTGCGTGCGCTCCAGGTTGCGTTCCGCCTGCTGCCGCGACGTCMGCAGGCGCTGCAGCCCCGCCTGCAGCGCACGCATGACCTCATCAGCCTGCGCCTGGATGGCCGCAGCCTGAGAGGCGCCCGCTGCCGCAAAGGCCGCCGCCGCTGGGCGGCCCGCCGCGCCCGCGCCCGCCTCGCCGTCTGCCGCCAGCGCAGCTGAGGAGCCGCCGCGGCCGCCAGCCGCCAGCAGGCCTCCCATGCCCTTGCGGATCTGCTCCTGGGCAAAGAGCTCATCCTCGTCCTCGCCCTCCTCCTCCACAGCCGCCGCCCGGCCACCGGCGCGGCTGCCGCCGCGGCTGCCGGCCCGCCCGCCCGCGGCGGCAGCGGGGCCTGCCCCCATGAACTGCATGCGCATCTCGTCCTCGCCCTCCTCTGACTCTGAGCCGCTGCCCGCTGCAATCGCCTCCTCGGCCTTCTTCTTGTCCCGCAGCCTGCTCGCAACAGGGAGGTTGAAAGTACAGATGACAGCAGGGCAGGGCATGTGACACGCCGCTCCAAGTCACGAACTCCAACAAATCTGGGCAGCATCAAGCCTCTCTCACTGCTGCAGTTGCACACAGCACAGCACCCCCCCTGCC
>JADXDR010000150.1:69394-109826 GCA_025026875.1 Chlorella ohadii
CCGCCGTCGCCCAGCGGCGGCGGCCCGCGCCCCCGCTGCGTGGCGCTCGTCTGCCACAGCTGGGGGCAGGCCAGCACCTTCTACACCTGGAACTGGGCCAAGCAGTACCTGCTGCGCCGCGGTCCAGATGGACGGCTGGATGACAGCGAGCGGCTGTTCATCGTCAAGGCACGAGGGCTGCCGGGGTGGTGTGGGACAACAAGCGCTGGGTGTGCTGGCCCATGCACCCGCACAGCCGTACACACCTGCGCCCGGCAGTGACATTGCCTGTAATCCTGCTGCTTTCCTTTCCCAACTGGTCTGCAGGTGGGCAAGGATGAGCTGAAGGACGACCGCTGGAAGGTGGGCAGGACCATGGGGGGTGTAACCGTGCACGCAGCTCCACCGAGTGAAGCAGCCGCAGTGTACCAGCCCCAAATACAAAACACTCCCTCCATGCCCACCCCGCCCGCAGGTGGGCGGCCCGCTGGTGCCGGATCTGGACACGGCTCTAGCGCGCTACCCGCACACGGCGGTGGTGCTGGAGGGCGGCATCAAGCACAACATTGCGTGCTGGCTGGCGCAGCAGCATGTGGACGTGCTGGTCATTCCCGGTGAGCTGGCAGGCAGGGCAAAGTTGCAAGCTGGGAGAGCAGTGGGCTGCATCGGTGCATTGGTGCAGTGGTGCAGTGGTGCATCACCAAGCTGCCTTGATGCTGTTGGTAGCAAGGGCCACGTTCACATTGGCTTGCTGCCATGCCCTGCTGCTGTGCAGACCAGTGGCCGCAGAACATGCTGCAGAAGGGCCTGCAGATCACGTCAGGTGTGTGCGCTGGGCGGTTTGAGCGTTTCGGAAGGTTCGACTGGAAGCACCGTCTTACGTTGCCTTGCCGCTGACTGCTGCCATCTGCCGCCAGCCGGTCATGCGCGCTGCTGCGAATTGGCAGGGCACTCATGTGCACCTGCTGCCTGCAATCCTGCCTTGGCTGCTGCAGTGTCCGCCTGGGTCAAGGCCAACGTGCTCTGCCCCTTTGTCATCATCCGCCGCGGCGCCGTGGTGAGTGGGCAGGCCATGGACAGCAGTGCGCCAGCTACCTACATGAAGCGCTGTGTGCCATTCAACTGCATGCCTGTGATCTTGCATGGGTACATCGACCAAAGGGAGCAGATGCACACCCAGCCAGCTGATTCGAAGGAGCTGCGCATTGCAACCGCTGCGTAGGTGAACGCACGCATGAAGATTGGCAGCCAGTCGCAGCGGNCCTCCAGCCCCGAGCCCTCGCTCAGGTGGGGCCCAGCAGCAGGGCATTTTGGCTTTGGCGGCTAGCTGGAGTTGGAGCTGCTGCTGCCCCCACCATCTTCTGCCCTTCTGGCCTGCCCAGCTCAGCTGATCGCCTCTGCACAACGCCTACATCCTGAAGACACACTCCATGATGCAAATGCTCCTCCTTTCCCCTCCCACTCTGCAGCCGAATCTCGCAGTTCCCTGCCGCCATGACGGGCCGCCGCGTGTGCATCGCGTACAGCACGTTTGCAGAGGGCCGGGGCCTGCTGGCCTTTGTGCGTGACATGGTGCTGACGCCGCAGGACACGGTCTACATCTGCCACGTGTTCTCCAAGGACCAGAACGTGGTGAGTTGGCGGGGGGAGCAGTACCTTGGACAAGTGGCAGCAGGCATGGGGAGGGCAACGCCCAGCAAAATGTGCAGCATGAAGCGCACTGCCGCCAACGATGCCTGTGCCGTTTTGGTTGATCAGTTGCAACCAACAATCAATCGCTGCGCTGCCCCGCAGGTCACCAAGGAGGTGATGAAGATGGCGCGCGCTCTGACGCTCATGCCGCAGCGCCCAGAGAGCGGCGGCAGCGACGACGTCACGCGCGACAACTCGCTGGACTTTGGCGCCGCAGAACTGGCGGGCTTCCCCAACCTGCAGCTGGGCGTGGCGCTGCAGGTGGGCACGCGGTGCAGGGTCGAATGTCATTGTCGCCAAGCGATTGCTGGTGTTGTGCACAAACGTGTTGTCCGCTGGCTCGGCTGCCACGGCTTTGCACGTGCTGCAGTGCACGTACCTGTGCTCCCTCCCAGCACATACCCCCACCACCGCCACTCATACAGGGTGACCCTAAAAACGCGCTCATGTCGTTCTGCGAGAGCGAGGACATTGAGCTACTGGTGATGGGCACACGCAGCGGCAACAAGATCCGCAAGAAGCTCAGGTGCGGGCGGGGGGAGCTGATGGGTGGGCAGATTTGGCGGACACTGGACAGGGAAGGGCAGCGCCGATGTTGCTGCGGTTGGGTGCGTCATTGCGCTGCTGTGACGTGCAGTTTGCGCGCTTCCACCCGCCCCCAACAACCCTGCAGCGGGGGCGGCGTGTCCAGCCACCTGATAGACAATGCGCCCTGCCCCTGCCTGATCGTGCCCTACCACTACATCGGCGTGCATGTGGACGAGGTGAGCAGCTGCTGTTTTGAGCAGCGCTGTGCTGGGAGGAGGTGCAGCGGGGAGGGGCGTCGCTTGTGCGCGAGTGGAGTGCAAAGTGCGGAGGTGGCGCCTCGGCTGGACAGGCTGCTGTAGCTGCAACCCTGGGCGGCTCTTGAGAGGTGCACATGCCCCAGGCCACCACTCCAAGCTCCCAAATGTATGGCCACACTGCTCGCAGGGTCGGGACACAGCAGATGAGGAGGCAGGCCTCGAGGGCAGCCTGTCATCCCCTAGCAGCCTGCCCGGCCTGGGTGCAGCGGGCGGCAGCCCCAGGGCACGGGATGGGGTGTCTGTGATGGAGGGCGGCTCGCCAACGGCAGCAGGCGCAGCAGGCGCAGCGCCAAGCACGCCCTCCGACCTTGTGGCGCAGCTGCAGCGGCAGTTGGAGGAGAAGGACCGGCTGATTGCCGAGCTGCGGCAGCAGGTGCACGACCTGCAGCTGGCGGCGGCGCAGGGGCGGCAGTCGGCGGCACAGGACCCAGCGCACAATACGCTCACCCTGTAGCCGCATTTTTGCTTGCACGCAACTGACCAGGCCGAAGCTGCGCTGCCCGCAGCTGCGCTCTCTCCAAACTCAACCAAGACAAAACCCCTGTATGCTTATTCCCTGCCGCCGCCGGCCACTTTTGCGCACTGTCCTTTTGCAGTAGTACGCCCTTTTGCAACTCAAGTAGGAGTATACTCGTCCTGGATTTCTGATGGCAGGGCCAGGGGTCTGGCAGGCTGCACCACAAACTCACTGAACACAAGGCGTCGTACGACACGCTTACGGCAGCTGATGTGGCGGTGCCTCGGGCAATGAGGGCCTGGCGCGCTCGCCCGCGATTGCAATTGTGCGCGCAGTGCGATCGCTGGTGGGCTCGCTCGGAGCGAGCCGAACGAGCTGGTATGCGCACCGCCGCTGCGGTTCACCAAGCGCCACAGGTGCGCGACTCAGCCGCTTGCAGGCAGCTTTCTGAAGCCGCCCTGAGGGTGTAGGAGCAGCTGAGGTGGTTGCTGACTGGCGCCATKGGKGGCACCGCKGGCCCGCCGCTGACGCCGCCGCTTCCCTACTGGTGCCAAAGCAAGCACCCCAGCAGGGTCGCCTTTGCCTGGCCACTGTCACAAGTACTACCCTCTCCATCACATCCCTCTACTGCCTGCATCGCAACTTTTGCTGCCTGCAGATGAAGGCGCTGCAGCGTGCGGTGGGCGGCGCGCGCGCGGCGGCGGCGCTGCGCCCCGGCCTGCGCCCCGTGCAGCGGCGCGGCCTGCGCCAGGCGCCAGTGCAGGCCCTGCTGGAGCAGGTGGTGACCACAGAGGACGAGCGGCTGCGTGTGGCTGAGGTGGCGGCCGCCCTGGACAAGCCCCTGGCCCGCGACACTGCCGGCGGCAGCAACAGCGGCGGCAACGACTACAGCACTGCTGCCACCCCCGGGCAGACGGTGTCGCCGGGGGATGACGACAGGACGCGGTTCCAGCTCCACTGGAGCGTGGACATGGTGAGCTTGAGACTGCAGGGGATGTGTTGATGGGCTGAGGGGTGCGTGCGATGCATTGGCGGCATGGTGGCTGGCGTGTGCTGGCTGCAGCGACCCGTGCCACACGTTTTCAGCCGCCAAGGGCCAGCGGTGGTTGAAATGCCCAGCAGCAGGCCGGAGGAAGCCTGGGTGAGCTAACGGGACAACTTACTGCCCCCTACAAATCTGCAGTGGAAGCCGTTTTATCCTTCCAAGTGGGTGGCGAGCCTGGAAGACCCCAACACCCCCGTGCCTGGTGAGCGCGCAGTGCTGCACAGCTTTCACACCCAACCACCTGTGCTGTGCTTCTCAGCTTTGCTTCAGGGTACATGCAGACTGGTCTGCTGATGCCTGAACATGCGTGCACCTGGTCTGCGCTTTATTTCCGTGCCAGTTCAGGAACCCATTGTACATTGGCAGCTGGTGCTTCCGCTTGCTGAGGCTGCTGCATCAGCTCACGCCCTCGGGCCCCTCTCTTACTTTGCTGTCTTCCTGCCCCGCCACCTCATCAACCCAACGAGCAGACCGCATCCGTCAGTTCACCGAGACGTTGACCAACGCCGTGAGCACCGCTGGCATCCTGGGCAACAGCGAGACTGCCCGCTACTGGTGAGAACCGTGGCCCAGTGCCGTAGCCCGAGGCACCGATGGGATGGGGTGGGCCAGGCACAGTGTGTTGAGTGCGTATGCGCCATTCCAGTCTGCCCCAAACAGTCGTATAAATGCTGCTCTGTTCTGCTCAGGACCCGGCATTTGCTCGCCATCACACACTGACCAGCCCTTGCTTGCTCCTTCCCGCGCAGGGCCTACCACCTGTCCCGCACCGGCTTCTTCGCGGTCCAGGGCGTGGCCTCCCTGCTGGCTTCCCGGGCAGCCAACGGCAGCGATCCCCCCTCCCCCGTGCTGCGCACAGCGTGAGTCGCAGGGTGGGGAGCAGAGGGCGGTAGGGGCGGCGCAGCACAGTGTGCCCTTGGTGCAAAAGTTGCACGCGCGGTCCAGTGTTGGGCGTTGTCCGGTCTTGGTTTGAGTTCTGCCCCCAGCATCAGCGCCGTCAGTGGAATGGCCAGGTTTGCTCGGCTTGCACACCCGGCCAGCTTCACATGTGTCCTGTGCCTCATTGTGCTTCCTTTGTGTCCCTGAATCTCACTTGCAGGAGCGGCGTGGCGGGCCCGGTGACCGAGGCAATGCTGATGTACTACCAGGACCACGAGAACATCAAGGAGGGTGCGTGGCGGTTTCGCCTCTTGGGCTTGACATGGATGCTTTGCATGGATGCTTGACATGGATGCTTTGGCCAAGCTGCACCTGTGCGCTGCTCAGCTGCAGCTGCGCAATCTCTCTCCCAGCCACGGCTCCCACCCGACCCTCTAATGTCCCTTCACACGGTCGTCACCTTCGCTTCTCCGCCCCACCCCTGCACCGCAGGCAAGTATGCGCTGCCCTGGGACATGGCGAGCCTCAACCACCGCCAGTTCAACCCGCTGTACGTGCTGCAGCGCTCCGCGGCCTTCCTAAACGAGGCCACCCAGACGCTGCGCCGCAGGTGGGGAGGGGAGGGGTCGTGGCGGTGGAATGCCTCCTCGTTGTCTCTGAAATGTGGCGTGAGCTTGTCCGCAGCTTTGCGCATGCTGTGATGCGGTTGAAGCGCGGCATGCTGTCCCGCATACTTCTGATTACTGTGGACCAATCCAGCTCTGCGGCTGGCCAGTTAACCAGTCTTCCACGTGCGTCCCCTTGCTGCACAGGGGAGAGGGCAAGGCGGACCCCATCTGGCTGAAGAGCGGACTGCTCCCGGAGTACTACGGCGATGGCTTCCACTACCAGACCGACGGCTGGTGAGTGGGGGCTAGGCAGGGCTTTTGGGGGGCATGCCAGCTGCGCCGTGCATCTGTGCAGGGGACAGGGCTAGTGGCGGCACAGCCATCCATGTACGATCCACGGGAGCCACAATTACAACTGATCGAACACACTCAAAATTGCCCATTCCCCTGCCTTCCCTGCTCCCCCCTTACCTGCAGGCTGAGCGCCCGCAGTGCCAAGATCTACGAAACCTCCACCGAGACGCTGTTTGTGGGCCGCCAGGACGCGATGCAGCGCGGCACGCTGGTCCCGCTGCGCGACTTCATGGCTGGAAAGGACGCCTCGCAGATGACGGCCCTGGAGGTGGCCGCCGGCACCGGCCGCTTCGCCACGTGAGCGGCGGGGCGTGGCGGGGAAGGGCGGGGGCCGCTGGTGGGGTTATTGAGGCGCGTGGGGCAGGAGTCTGAGGGTACCGGGGAGCAGCTTGCTAGTTATAACCTTGGCAGAGCCATGCCAAGGCAAGCGCTGGGCCTGCAAGCTTTGGGAAATGTGCCGACGCGCTCCTGTTCCCTCTGTTGGTCGCCAATTACAGGTTTGTGAAGGACAACTACCCAGGCCTGCAGCTGACTGTGTCCGACCTCTCGCCCTTCTACCTGGCTGAGGCCCGCTCCAACATGAAGGTGAGCGGGGATTCTGGGGGTCTTGGCCCGCTTTCAGGGAATCGACAGCGAAGCTGCCCTCCCAAGGGGATGGGCAGTGGCATGCGCGAGAGGGTGTGGGCTATGGTTTGGACTATTGGGCTGCAGGCTCCTTGCATGCGCAGTCCCGCTCTTCCTACCTCCTACCCTGCGCCTCATGCATAGCACTGGAAGCACTTGCGTGCATGCTCGCTGCACGAGCCCTCTCCTTATTGCCTTCCCTTGCATCTTCCGCCTCCTCGCAGTACTGGAAGCGGCTGCGGGCGCCCGACGCGCAGCTGGGTGGCGTGGACGGCACGGGGGCCACCTTCCTGCAGACCGCCGCCGAGAAGCTGGACGTGCCCGACAACTCGCAGGACATTGTGTGAGTGTTGGAGCGGCCAAGGGCTGTGCCTTGCAGGGCAGGGCTGCGAGTTGAATCTCAGGCTGTGTCGCAGTGCTGGGTGCGCTGGTGACAAGGTGGCTGTTGCTGTTGTACCGCCAGAACAGACGCGCATGCCCCTTCTGCGCCTTCCTGCCAAGTCATTGCCTGCTTGTTCCAAACTGCCCAGACTCTCTCAAAATCTCCCCTCCTCTCTCCCCTCCCTTAACAACTGTGCAGCTACTGCGTGTACCTGTTCCACGAGCTGCCGGAGGAGGCGCAGCGCGCGGCGGCGGCAGAAATGGCGCGCGTGGTCAAGCCGGGCGGCATCGTGGTGCTGACTGACTCGGTGCAGAGCGGGGACCGCGACGCGTACCAGAACCTGGGAAATTTTGGCGACTTCCAGGGTTAGTTCAAGTTTTTGTTGGTTGGTGTGCTGGCTGGATTGTTGGGAGATCATGCGCAGGCATTAGCACAAAGATGTTTGCCTTGCTGCCCAGCTGCTCAGGTTGCCTGACGCTCACTCGCATGCGCGCCTGTGGCCTTCCGACCCTGAAACTGCGCAGAGCCCTTCTATCGCGATTACATCAACACGCCGCTGGGGCCCCTGTTCGAGGCGGCGGGGCTCAAGTGCGGCATGAAGGTGCGCACCTGGCAGCTGTAAAGTAGAGGAGCCAGGAGTTTGATGGGCAACCCTTGCTTGAGGGATGGTGCCACTCAAACGACTCCTGCGCTCGACGATACAACCGCAGGGCCTCTGTGTTGTGTTGCAACTCGTCTGCAGCCGCTCGGCAGCCCAGCTCACCCTGCACCCGCCCACACTCAACCCTGCCTCCCCGCCTCGTGCCCTCCCCTCCTCTCCCCTTCCGCAGCTCGTGAACTCCTCCTCCAAGACCCTCAGCTTCTACAAGCCCACTGAGGACGACAAGTTTGCGGCGGCAGGCAGCGAGGCGGCCGCCGCGCAGGCGGCTGCCCAGGAGGTGGCGATCGAGGCGCTGCTGGACGAGTGAAGCGCACACAGCAGCTCTTGAGTGAGCCAGCTGGCTCATACGAAGTGCAAGAGAGCGAGCCAGCAGCAGCAGCAGCTGCCTTGTGTGCGCGCAGGGCGGCTGCCGGAGGCGGCATGCCAACCCTGATGGCCTTCTGACACCTCCGCCGCTGTGGTGGCTGCATGCCCTCCGCTTATCGTAGTGTAGCGCTTGCACCAAAAGCAAACGAACCCCTTTGTACAGCACCCGCCCCCTAGTCGTGCTTCCCGGCTGCCTCTGAAGGCAGATCTAATCTGCCGCCCATCTCCAGCGCCATTTCATGTCCCATGTCCCGCCATTTTTTTCCACATCTCCTCTCCCCCACCTCCCTCTGACATCCCATCCCTTTGCAAACCCTGGGCGCATGGGCCACCTAATGCATCGATGCATCAACCTCTCCGCATGTTGCACACGTTTCAGTTGTCAGAAGTCAGTCGGTCATGTACGCTGCATGTAAGTCCGTCACGTGTTGCAAATGCTGAAGAAGCAGGGTGTGCATCCAGCTGGGCTCTCATCCCTTGCTGCTCCGGGTATGGCCTCTGGGCGCCATGCCGACTTGGTGACCAGCTGCCACACACAGAAAGTGGACAGCGCTGGGCCTTCACCACTCGCGGTACACGCAGTTGCCCCGCACAATGCCGGGCCCGCTCTCCTGATACTGCTCTCGCGTCACCACTGCACGGATGAAATTTGGGAGCAGTACGGCAGCGGGCCAGCTTATCGCAGAGAAAACTGGTGCACAGCAAGGCAACAGCCGTACACACAGCCATGCCGTGCAGCTATGCAACTCTGAGTCACTGAAGCAGCCAAGCTGGGCCAAACAGCAGCACAGCTCAAAAGGCAGCGCACCGATGTCGTTGAAGCCTGCTGAGCAGCCCAGCAGGCTGCCGCCAAACCAGACGGCATACCTGCGGAGCAAGTGGCAATCAAGCAAATGGTCGGAACGTGCAGTGTGGCAGGCACCTAGTGGGCCAGCAGGCTTGGTATTCGAAAGGCGGACATGCTTGTGCCAGGCACACAAGACCAGCGCGTGATATCTGCCAGCAGCACCCGTGCCTCCACTGTGCACAGAAAGCTGCACATGACATCACCAGAGTGCCACGCACCGCTGCATGGGGTGGCTGACCACGTTCACCTCCACGCCTCCCGCCGTGCGGGCGTCCACCGCCTGCTTCAGGTCGCGCTGTACATGGCGGGGGCAGAGGGGCGGAACAGCAAAGGGTTCAGTGCAGGTGCACAAGGCAGGAACGTGCGCAAGCAGGCATCAGGCTGTGTGAGAGCTTGTGCTCGAAGGATGCTGAGTGCAAGGCACGCGAAGCATTCCCCTNCTCCCCGCGCTCCCCCAGCCAGCCAGCCAGCCACCTGGATGCGCGCGCCGAAGTGCTTGAGCATGGTGGTGCCCCCCGACAGGCTGATGTTGCGGTACAGCGCGCGCCGGCAGTCGATGGGGCACGACTGCACGCAGCGGTCGATCACCTCGGGCAGCGGGGTGCGCCAGTCTGGTCACAAACAAGTGGGGGTGTGAGGTGGAGGAGGGGAGATGGAACCGGTTGGGCAGTGGCAAGTGGGCAGTGAAACATTGTCGCTGGGGCTAGCAGGACCCAGCAGCGTGCTCAACACCCAGGCGTAACCTGCATACGCCCAGTCGACCCTCAACTCACACTNGCANGAACNAACAAGCACCAGCCCCCTCCCGCACCCCCAACGCACCGCTGTGCCCGCCGGCGTACATCTGCGGCGCGAAGAACAGCTCGGGCCCCAGAAATCGNCTCTNCGCAGCACGTCCACTGCAAAGGGCGTGCCGGTGCGGCCCACNACCCTCGAACCGCCGCGTGTATTTGGCTGGATCTGCAGCCACCTTGTCCGCCTCCTTGGCAGGGTCTGCGTTTAGGGTNGGCAGGAGGNCGCGGAAGAAAATGTGTGCCTGGCGAGGTCAGTCGGCCGCCTTGGCGGGGTCTGCAATGAGGGATGAGAGTGCAACAAGGTGGTGGGGGTCTGGCAATTAACGATGCAAGTGCGTCAAGGGTGGGAGGGGTGATGCAAGGAGCATGTGCTTGGCGGGGTCGGCGGCCGCCTTGTCCGCCTCCTTGGCGGGGTCTGTTCAATGCAACCAGGGGTGGCAGGAAGGGCGTAAGAAGGTGTGTAGTTGGTTGATTAGCCTGGGGCGTCGCGTTTTCCAACTCAACACAGGTTACCCCAATGTTTCAACAGGTTCATTTCAAGAGCAAAGAAGCACAGAACAGAGGCCCTCGGCCCACCCACCTGCACACACGTAGCAAAACTGCTCCTTGATGCGGCGAGCCGCCTCCAGCGACTGGTCGGGCGGCACCGCTGCGCCGCGCTCCCTGCACAACGGAGAGCACCAGCATTCGCATCAGTAGGTGGCTTGCTGAAACTGGTGAGCAGATGGTGTCACGCCGGGCGCAAGCAGAACGGCTGGGAAAGAGCCATTTTCCGCAGCTCTGCTCATGCCCAGATGCTCCAAGCCACCCACCGCAGCAGCTGCTGCACGTGCTGCGTGACGTCCCGCCCCGCCAGCGGCACCGAGCGGATGCTGCTGCCGATCACAAAGCCGTCCACCACTGGGATCACATGGGTGCAGCCGTCCCCGGAATCAACCACCACGCCCGTCAGCAGGCCGCCACGGTCCTGCAGCGGGGCCAGGGCAGCCTGTAATTACTTCAACGGTGCGCATGTGCACATCCCACAGCTGATGCCAAATGCCCCTGTAAGTGAGCACACCTCTAACATCATGCCTGCTTTGCATGCCCAGCCACTGGCGCCCCATGAGCCCTTGCCTGCTGCGGTTGCCGCTCAGCTGCCGCCCACGAGGCATACAGGGCCAGCACGGCTTGCACACCAATGTGCAGCGCCGGCGCGTCAAACGTCTCAAACCTGCGGCCAGCAGGGCAAGGCGTGGATCAGATGAGGGGTGGGCTCAGAGGTTGGGCATTTAGCACACTCTTCACAACCTTCGCCACTCTGCAACACCGCCATCGCCTCTACAAGCCACCCGCCATCACTGAGCAACATGCCACTGCCAAACAAACCGACATGATCTCCGCGGTGTACTCGCGGTTCTCTGGCGAGTTGAGGGGCGGCTCCGTGAGGATGAAGGCGTGCTGCAAGCAGGGGGTGCGCAACAGGCAGCAGCAGGGCGTTGGTTGATGGGTACAGAGGGGGATGCGTGGCAGCTTGAGGGGCACGCAGTGATGGAGCTGTGGCCCGGGCCAGGCGAGGCACAGAGTTGGTTGCTATGCCGTCCTCTACCCTGCCACAGCAGCCCTCACATCCTCTGGGAAGACCCGCAGGTACTTGTAGATGGCTGCATGCATGATCTTCTCCCTGCACAGCAGCAAGAGCAATGAATAGCTTTGTGGACACGCCAGGCAACACGACTCACACGCATGTGGCGCACTCTGCCGTGCACCATCCAGCGCAGCTTGCCACAGATGCATGCCCAGCCCCCGGATCACACTCTCACCACGAGTCAAAGTCGGAGATGATGCCTCCCTGCATGGGGTAGGTCAAAGCGCTGCCTGCTGCGTTTGCCAGCGCCTCATGGCCGATGGAGTAATCCAGATCTGCCAAGGGGCCGGCGGCACCCGCTGCCTTGCCGCCGCCACGCAGGCCGCTGGTGCCGCTGCCCGCGCCGTGGTGGGCAACCACTGTGGGCTCCACAAAGCGCGGGGCCTCGTCGCCTGGTAGAGAGGAAAGAGGGTGAGGGGCAGGGGAGAAGGCATAGGTTTGTGGGCTGGCGGCAGGGTTACGCGGCGGGCAGGAGGCACAGCACCAAAGCCATCTTGGCTCGTTTAGCCTCGCTATACCAGCGCACCTGCAAGGCCCATCTTCAGGAAGCCTGTGCCACAGTCCAGCACCACGGCTGGCTTGTCCAGCGCCGCCATGCCGCTGGACTGAGCGCTCCAAAACCGGCTGCCGCCGCCTGTCGCCGCCGCCGCGGCGGTAGCTTTGCAGGCTGTGGGCGCTTGGATCAGCCCGAATAAATCAGGGTAACCTTCCAAAGGTGCTTGGAGCCTGCAACGGGCAAGCAGCAGTGAAAGAGCGCGTGCAGCTTTCACAGGCAGCGACGGCGAGGCTCAGGCGGTGTGCTGATTGCACAAGTGTAAAATGCAAAGCTCACTGGAGCAGGAGGCTTACTGTACAGGGCCCTTGCCCGCTGCATCGCAAATGCACCATCTGCATCCAGCCTATTGACCGCTGGCGTGGTCCATTGAACGCACTGCATTGCCTAAATTCTAAACAGGCGCCCGTGAGGCCTCCTGCGCTGCCTGCCTTTGGCAGCAGCCCTTGCACGGCCGCCCGCCCGGGCCTTGCCCTGGAACTCGGCACATTTTCACTGCATTTCAAAGCAGGTGTCTGCTAGCAGGTTGCTGTACGCGCTGACACAGCACCTGCGGCAGCAGCCCACTGGGCCTGCCCTGGTCGTCCTACACACCCCTAGCAGCCGACAGCAGCACCAATGAATCGGATCTGGGAGCGGCTGGGCGGCTGGGCCCGCCGTGCGGCAGCGGCGGCGCTCACCGCCGGCGGCCGCCCGGTCCCCCGCCACATTGCCTTCATCAGWGAGTTGTGGCTGGGAAACTGCATGCTTGGCAGCATGAGCATGCCCACAGCCTGCCCTGATTGGCAGACGTCCCGTGAATCAATCCCCTGCCCTGCCACCGTCGCAGTGGASGGCAATCGGCGGTACGCCGAGGCGCGAGCGCTGCGCAAGGTGGAGGGGCACGCCTTKGGCTACGCCCGCCTGCTGGACGCGCTTGAGTGGTGCCTGCAGGTGGGGCGGCACGAGCGAGCAGTTGGTGTACAAAAGGTTTTTCTGTGCCTTTTCAGCCGCTGGTGTGCACACATGGCAAGGCCCTGTTCCGTCGGACGGCGATCGTGCATGAACGCCTGCCGGCTCGTGGTCACCCACCCTTGCAGCTGGGCGTGGCGTGCGTGTCGGTGTATGCCTTCTCCATCGACAACTACCGGCGGTCTGGAGAGGAGGTGGCCACGCTGATGGCGCTCGCGGAAGACAAGCTGGCGCACCTGCTGCAGGTCAGCTGGCTGGGGACCGCCTGCTCAGCCTGCCGCCTGCCTGCTCAGCCTTGCACGTGTCGTATAGGTGCCCATGCAGCCTCTTGGCGCTGTCGTGGGCTGGTGCAGATCTTCCAAGCTAGCAGGCGCACAAACGATCATGATGCCGGCACAGTTGGCAACCACAGCGCTGCCGCCTGCCCTGCGTGTCGCTCCGCCTGCAGGAGTGCGCAGTGCTGGAGCGCCACGGCGTGCAAGTGCGGGTGGTGGGGGACCTTAGTCTTGCACCGGCAGCTGTGCAGGCAGCGGCTGCACGCATCGAGGCGGCCACAGCGCACCATGACCGTGCTGTGCTCAATCTGTGCTTCTCATACACGTAAGCACTTAGCCTTGGTGGTGCAGAGGGGGGTGAGGAATGAGCACAGCTTGCAGCCTGCTGGGACCGCAAGGATAGCTTGTGCGCCTGTTGCTGACGCAATGGAAACGCTGCTGTCAGATGCCATTTTCTCGACTGCTGCAAGCTGAGCACCACCCTGGCATTTGNCTTTCTCTGCCCGCAGAGCGTCCGAGGAGCTGCAGCGCGCGCTGGACAGCTTGGCAGCCCAGCCAGCAGCCGGCGGCAGCAGCAGCAGCAGCGTCACTCCAAGCAGCAGCAGCGATGGCAGCCCGCCCACAGCAGCAGCGCTGGATGGCGCAATGTACACCCGCGGTTGCCCACCCGTCGACCTGCTGGTGCGCACGAGCGGCGAGACACGGCTGTCGGACTTTCTGCTGTGGCAATGCCGGCACGCACTGCTGGTGTTCACCCAGGTGCTGTGGCCAGAGTTTGGGTTCTTGGACCTGGTGGCAGCGGTGCAGCAGTACCAGCGGCAGCATGCGCACCTGCAGCGGCTGCAGGCAGCAGCTGATGCGCAGGCGGCGGCGGCAGCGGCGGCAGCGGTGCACGACCGTGCTCCGGCAGCGGTGGCTGTGGCAGTGAAGTCGACAGCTGGAGCAGGGGCAGCAGCAGGAATGCCACAGGCGGCTGGGCAGCGAGCTACCGCATGGCAGCAGCTGCCGGCGGACAAGCAGGGGGCAGCAAATGACCAGCAGGGGCTGCAGCGCTGCTCGCCCTGCTCTGTTGCCTCACCCGCCTCCCCGAGCAGCCCCAGCAGTCGGTCGGAAGGGTCGGCAGAAGGTGCCAGTTTGGCAACAGCAGCGGCAGCAGCAGTGGAAGCAGTACGATCAGAAGCAACGCTCCCACGGCGGCGGCGGCCAGCTGTGCTTCCATAGCCTGACGGCTTTGTTTGCACGGTCAACGCATGAGCACGATTCTTTTCCCTGTTTGAACAAACCGGCTGGCTTTTGTCTGGGAGTCCAAGCTCCCCCATTATTTCCATGCACTTTGCCCTTGATACATGTTGAGGCCACGAGCATTAGAACAGCTGATAGGCATGAGGATCGCGGTCGGCATTGGGCCACTTCGACCAAAATGTGCCTCTGCGCTGCCGCGGCAGCGCCCCCGCCGCAGCAGGACATTGCCCGATCACACGTGCCCATGCCTGCCGCACCTGCAAACCGCTGTGGCTAGTCGATAGCGTGCATAGAGTCTGCTAGCGGCTGTAGGAGTGCGAGCTGCCCGACGACCGCGGCTGGCGGTGCGGCCCGTGGGCCTAGATACAGGTCAGAGGGGACTAGAAGGTGGTTCATGTCTGACGGCGGTGCGCCCACCTGCCGGAGTGGCCAGCAAGCCTGCGCCGCTGACGGTCCCCGCCGCCAACTGCAGTCCTGCCGAAGTCGCCCTTTGCTCTGCGCAGGTCGCTTGCTGCCATGTCATGGGAGGCCGTCGCTGATGAGCTGGAGGGACTGTTGGCGGCACGCTGCGATCGTGTGCTGCCAGCCAGGGAGGCGGCGATCCTAGCCCGGGATGAGAGCTGGTTTTGCGAGGCGGTCAACTGCTGCGGCACGCTGCCGCCTCTGTCCAGCCAAGAGCGCAGCAGGCTGATCCGGTGCGCAATCTACATCCAACGCGATGACAGTATGGGCACAACGGTGCTGCCGGCCCTCAGCATGCAAGACAGCACACCCGGGGCCCAACCCACTTCTTCCCTGCCCATCCCCCACTCCATGCTGCAGCGTGCTGCAGAGTGCCGGCAGCAAGCTGGAGGCTCTGGATGCCGGCCTCGAGCCGGCCCTGCGGCGATTGGCACGCGGCCAGCAGTCGCCAGCTGGCGACGGCGCGCTGGTGCAGCTGCACATGGCGCTGTTTGTGCTGACGGCGTGCAGCAACGTGGCAGCCAACATGAAGTGCACGCCAGCGGAGGCAGCTGGCCTAGCGCAGGCAGCCAAGCTGCTGATGGGCAGCGGCGCTGCGGCGGCACGGGCAGCCATGGCCGGCCATGCTGCCGCGTCAGCAGTGATGCCGCTTGAGCAGGGCGACCGGGACAACCTCATACATGCGCTCTTCAGCATGCAGGCCGACAACTTGCACCGCCTGCTGGTTCTCTTGAAGGTGCATGAGGGCGGCAGGCTTGGGCGCCCTGCGGCGGACATGGCCAGCTGGCTGGAGGCCATGGCAGCACTGCTCACCAAGCTCGGCCCAGACGGCTTGCCAGGTGAGGAGGAAGGCTGTGCGCGGTAGCCCTCATGCAAGCCTGGGCGTTGCGACATCTTGCGACATGCGTTTGATGTTGCTGCATGCGGCTGCCCGTCCCTTCGTTCCGCTGGCACTTCATGGCTGGGTCTGCCTCACACTCCAATCTGCCTCACTCCAATCTGCAGAGCCAGACCCGGAGGAGGCGCTCAGCAAGCAAGCTCAGACGCTGCTGCCAAGCGCATTTGTCGCGTTCTGCATGGCAGTCGCACTGCTCAAGGCTGGGCCAGGCAAGCCGGCATGGGAGCTGTTGATTGTGCATGGAGCTGTGAGCCGGAGTTTGTGGGTGCAAGCATGCATGCAGCTGCCGCGCTGGCAACCGCAAGTGGTTGCAATTGGATGGCAGGAGCACTGCTTGACACGGCTCGTGCAGCTGCCTTGTGCCCGCCCTTGCAGAGTACGGCCCTGCACTGCAGTCGACGTCCTTTGCCCGCGCCATGGCCGATGCCCTGCTGCCCTGGCTGCCCAGGCTGGCTGCCGCTGTGGGGGACGCATTCGATGGCAAGCGGCCTAAGCTGAGCGGCGCAGACTGGAGGGCGGTGGACAATGTGCTCCAGGTTTTCATGTCAGCCAGGCCAGCGATTGACCAGGAAGCCTGCTCCGCGGCAGCCGAGGGCGGCGGCCGGCCGCTGCAGCTGCTGCAGCAGGCGGCGCAGCTAGCGGCGCACTGGCCGCAGGCGCTGGCGGCAGGTGTCGAGCCAGCCACCAGTGAAAACCTGGCTGTGTCCACTGGCTTTCTGCTCGCGGGCATTGCGGGCAACACACACAACGGCCAAATCAGCTGGCTGCAGCGCAACGCAGCCAACGCGGCGTGCACAGCGCTGCGCCGCAAGCAGGCCGCTGCGCTGCTGCCCGTGCTGCCCAGCCTGCGGGCGGGGCTGCGAACTGTGCTTGGGCAGACTGTCCCCCAGAAGCGGGCGCAGCAGTGCGGCAGCGTGTGAGCGCAGGGGGTCTGGTTAGGGTTGTTGACAGCGTGCGGGCGAGGTGGCGTGCCGCCCCCCCANGTGCCTTGCCATCATGCACTGAGCTGGCTGCTGTCCACTGCTGCGTGGAGACTGCCTGTGCTCAGGCAACCCCATCTCCCCACCACTCCCAACCTTCCCTCCCTGTCCTTGAACTCCATCCTGCAGAGTGGACTCCTTCTGTGCCGTCCTGTCCCTGCTCAAGCAGACATCCCACCCCTGGCTTCACACGCTGAACGAGCAGGGCCAGGCCGACCCCGTCTCCCAGGCAGCCGCCAGCCTGGACGAGGTGCCCGCCTGGTGCGCGGCAGCCAGTGAGGCACTGGCTGCCCTGGCACTGTGGCCAGAGGTGGAAGCAGCCTTCGGCGCGGCGCTGCCCGCAGCCCAGCCAGCACTGCGGCAGCGACTCGGCGACCTGGCCAAGATTACGCTGGCCTTTGTCAACAACGCGGCGTGGGTGGCAACCATTCTGGTTTTCACAAAGGTGGAGGCGGGCGCGGAGCTGGAGGAAGAGCAGGGGGCAGCCCTGCAGGCGGCCCTGTGGCAGCTGCACACCACCCTGCTGCGCCTGCAGCACTTCGCACTGCCACCCGGCGGCAGCAGCAACAGCGGCGGCGGCGGTGGTGGTGGCAGCAGTGGCAGTGCAGCGGCGGCAGCCGGCCAGGTGCTGCCGGCTCTCATGAGAGAGGCTCCGCTCATGCTGCTCGAGCTCTACACCCGCGTGTTCAAGGCGGCCTGTGGGGCGGCGGAGCTGTGCCCTTGCGAGCTGGACAGCATCCCAGAGGCGGCGCGCCTGCCACCTGAGGAGGATGGCGATGAGCCGCAGGCCAACAGGTGGGAAGGGAAGCAGGTTGCTAGAGGTGGCTGCTGGGATAGCTTAGTGGTGCTGAGTGGTTGCTTGGCACGAGCTGGTGTTTGGCCAGCATTGCGGGCTTCGATGCACGAGTGGACACCCAGGTCCATGCAACTGAGCGATGCCTCCTTTCCAACAATGCCTCCTCTCCACCCACCCCACTCCTCACCAATGCAGCACGCTGCTGGCCATGCAAGCCGCGCACTGGGAGGCCGTGGCTGCAGTGCTGCCCGCCTGCGCCGCTGTCGCCCAGCGGCTGCCGCCCGGGCCGGGAGACGTGCGGTTTGGTTGCATCTCGGATGCCATAGTGGCCTGTGTGCGTGCTGAGCTGGTGCTCTTCACTCCAGCCATGCGGGCGCTGATTGACCAGGCATTCGAGCTGCGGCCAGAGGTGCGCAGTGTTGGCTTGGTGGCTTGGAAGCAACCAGCTGAGCTGCCCAGTTGGCTGTATGCTGCATATGGCAGAAGGTAGTGCACAGCACAGAAGATTGTATCGCAAAGTGCATCACGTGTTCAACCCCTGATGTGCCCCTGGGCCTCCCTTGCCTCCCTCCTTTCCCACCTTTCACAGCAGGACCCCTTCAGGCGCTTCATGCTGTACGGATCGCTGGCTGATGCCACGGCCCGCTCGCCCGCCCTGGCCGCCGCCCTGCTGGCGGACGGCTTGGTGGAGGTGCTATTTGCAGACCTGGCTGGGGAGGCGAGCGAGGGGGAGCACCGCATCCCGGAGCCCCAGGTAAGCTGGGGCAGCAGCATGGGGTTGGCATGAGACTGGTGCTGCGTTGTGTTTGCTTGAGCAGGGCGCACATGCTGTTGGCGGCTTGCAGCAGACAAGGCGAGCCAGCGACCTGTGTGCGAGCCTACCGCACTCACCAACGTCCCTCGCTCGTCTCGCCCCTTTGGCCTGTGCAGTGCCGCAGTATTGCAGAGTCGCTGGCTCGCGGCTGGGCGGTGCTGTGTGAGGAGGGCCGCTGGGTTGCAGAGGAGCTTGCCAGCGGGAGCCAGCAGCCAGCCACCGATGGTAGCGCAGCCGGGCAGCAGCCGACTGACGCAGAGCTGGCAGCCGGTGTGCTGGCAGCACTAGCAGAGGTGGAGGCAGCCCGAGCGGCGGGCCCGGGGCGGCGGCACATTGTGTTTGCGCTGCGCTGGGTGCTGCCTGGCATGTGCAGCCTGGCGGTGGCGCTAGAAAAAGTGTGGGGGCGGCCGGAGCAGCAGGTGTACGCGGCGCAGGCAGCAGCATCCCGATCGTGCGCCTACCTGCGCTGCGCCAACCTAGGTGCCGAGGGCGGGCCGGCGGCAGGCAGCAGCGGCAAGAAGTGCAGGTGCGTGCAAGCTTGTTAGAGCTGGAAAAGGCCAGTCAAGCGGTGGCTGGCTGCTGCAGATAACGGCTGCTGCTTCACTGCTGCGGCTGCTGCACTGCTGCTGTCGCCTTACCAGTGGACAAACGCTGCTCCCTCTTCCCCTGCTGCAGCCGGTGCCGCTTTGCACACTACTGTGGCACCGCCTGCGCCCATGCGGCGTGGAAGACCGGCGGGCACAAGAAGATGTGCCCTCTGCTTGCTGCAGCACAGGCTGCGGCGCAGGAGTGACGAGAGTGCAGCCTTGCAGTGTGTCAACCTATGCCTGCACACCTTATGCCCTAGCCAGCTAGTTTTGATGCACAGACCTTGTAACATCGCTGCACATGCGCAGCAAGCAAGCTGCCGGGCAACTCTCTGTGCACTAGCGGCAAGCAAATCATTCCTCCGCCTCCTCTTCCTCCCCGCTGTCGCTGCCCTCTCCAGGCTCTTGATCGTCGTCTGCTGCTGCTCCATTTGCCTTGCTGCCGCCCAGGGGCTGCATGCGCACTCCCATGGCATAGGCCGCCAGCACCAGCGCCTCCGCCCGCCCATGGTCCTTCTTGCGCCTGTGGAGTAGCGTGGCAACAGGGGTGGATGGGTAGGCTGCGGTCGGCTGAGTTGCTCAGTCGGCTGTGCTGTGCTGGGCTTGGCTGTGTGGCTGGGCTTGTTTGTGGGCCCCAGAGCCAGGCTCCACAAGGCTGCATGCAGACTGCCCTGCTTGAGACTCGCAACAAACAAGGCTGTGAAGGGGCACTCATGGATCCAGCTCTCACTTGAGCAGCGGCGCGGCNGGCAGGCAGCAGGTGGCAGGCCAGCGCGATGCTGCCCTCCTTGCCCTGCTTGCGCAGGCCCATGCCCGCCTTCCAGGAGGAGGCTGCGGGGGAGGCGAGTGGGGGCAGGAGGGGCGGGGCACCAGTGGGCAAGATGCACTGGGCACGGGCACGGCGGGATGCAGTGGGCGGAGATGGGCAGGTGCAGCGACAATGCAACCAGTGGGCTCAGCGCAGAGAGGACAGATGCAAGCATACGTGGGCACATGGCAGCAGGGTTCAGCAGCATGCAGGCACCTCTCAACTGACGAGTGCCAGGTCGACAGCACAGCTGGCGCGCCCAGCCCAATCAAGCTCACCGTGCACGCGTTGGTAGGGGATGCCTGCCCCCACTAGCAGCCCGTTGAGCAGGCCTGATGCGAAGCCGATGCCGTACCTGCAGGCCAGGCAAATGAGTGATGGGCACACAGGAAGATCAAGCAGGTGCGGCCATGCCTTACACGCAGGCTGGGCAGGCCTTGACTTGTGGGTTGCCAACCCAAATCCCAACAAAATGGAGGCAACTGCTGCCTGGCCCTCTCTTTCTATGGTCACATTATATAAGCCAGCTCCCAGCCCCTCACCAGGCATATTTGCCGCTGAGCTGCGCCGGCATGTTGTACTCCATCACTGCTCGGACAATCGGCGGGTCGGCATCCCCTGCTGCCCCAGCCGCCTGCTGCCCAAGTGCTGAGTTCACCGGTCCCTGCCCTGCAAGGGGGTGCGCATGTGCCCCATCTACTGCCGCTGCCGCTGCTGCAAGGTCCTCCTCCTCAGCGTCCTCGTCGGCGGCCGCTGCCTTCTTACTCTTCTTGCCGCCGCTGCTGCGCTTCTTGGTAGCGGCTTCCTTGCCGCCCACCACTGCCACGCTCACACCGCATGCTGTGCCTGCTGCGCCTGCTGCGCCTGCTGCGGATGGTGGACCAGAGGCGCTGTATCGCTGCAGGATTCCGATGAGCCCGTCGGCCGCCGGCTGCCGCTTGGCACGAGTGCCATACTGCCAGACCTCAGTGGGCATGTCATGCAGCTCAACATGCAGGGCGCAGCCAGCTGGCAGCGGCAGCCCATGGCTGCGGCTCCCACTGCTGCTGCTAGCGCTACCGCTTGGCTCTCTACCGCTGCCGTTGCTGCTGCTGCTGCCATTGCTGCTGGTCTTGCAGGCTGCCCCCTGGCTGGCGGCCGGGTTGCGCCAGCTCAGTGCCACCACTGCCCCGTTCAGGTCCGGATCGACTGCCAGCAGCACCGCCCGCCGCCCCGGCTCCAACAGTTCTGGAAAGGCCGTCAGCTCACAAGCCGCTGGTTGGAAGTTGTATGACGAACTGGCTGCTGTTGAGAAAGGCAGAGTGGCGGGAGCAGGCACAGGAGGTTCAGGGTGGGCACGGACGGTAGTGGCGGCAAGAGAAGCAGTCTTTACAAAAGGAGACTGTGTGCACCCGTCGTAAACCACTTGCCTGGTTCGGCGGCATCCGCAGTGGCAGCCTTGGTGCTCGCGGCCCGGCAGAGGATGGGCAGGCGGCGGCGGGCGGCAGCGGCAGCGGCGGCAGCTGGCGCCAGCCGGCACGCCAGCGCCATCGGCGGCTACAGCAGCAAGATCAATGCGATGGCACGCGATCGAGAACAGTGCGACACTGCGTGGCTAAGCGTCTGGCCCAGACGATTTTGAGCCGCCGCTTGCAGGAGACGGGATGAGGGGCTAGGGCCGGTGATGAAATAAATCTTGTATTTGCAATACGCGGGACGTCCAAAGAGCCCGATCAGCGCACCCGCCCGCTGCATTGCAAGCCACACAACACGCGGCTGCAAAACGAGCGAATTCACGGGCGCCCAAGGCTTGTGCACACTGCTGGACCGCAATTCGGCCCGCTGCCGGGGCGTTCGCAGCCTGCCGGGCCCGAGCCTACTCGGCCCGAGTAGGACGGGCAGCTATGGGCGCGCTAGACCCCTGGGCGGTGGCCGCAGCGGCAGCCGTGGTATGGGTGAGCTACGCCTGGCTCATCAGGCACCCGCAGACGCGCAAGGCTTTTGTCACCGCCGCTACCGCCGGCGCCGCCACGCGAACGGTGCCGTTGCCCTGCCAGCCTCTCGTGGCCGCTGACCATACCGACCTGCCTGGAACTGCTCTGCAGCTGCTGGCGGTGGGCTACCGCCTGGTGTGGCGCTGGCGGCTGCGCAGCATCCCTCTGGTCCGCCCCATGCCCTTCTTCTTGGGCCACCTCCGGCAAGTGCTGGGCGCGGCTCTCTCTCGGTGCAGCCTGTGGACTGTGTCTGCCACGCCAGCCTGCACATGCTCCTGCCACCTAAACTCACCCCACTTGCCGTGCTCTTTCCTTACAAATGCACCATATGCGACTCCATGTTGCCACACCTCCCTGCCCACTTTCTCGCTGGTGCCATTCCAACCCCTCCGCTGTCGGCAGGGTGTTCCGCCGCCTGCCCCTGTACCGGGCCTACGAGGAGTGGATGCACCGCTACGGAGGCATCTTCCTCTGCTTCATGGGAAAGAATCCAGTTGTTGTGCTCTCAGGCAAGTGTATAGCAGCAGCCTGCAGCCAGCCTCTTTTCTCGGAAGCTTGGCAAGCCGAACGAAGCCGCCTTGGCAACAGAGGAGGCCTTCATCTGCAGCCATTTCCTCTCATCCTGCAGGCTGACATGTCCACTCACCATTCTCCCCCCGCTATGCTGCAGACCCCGACCTCATCCGCCAGGTGGCCGTCAAGCAGTTTGCCAAGTTCCACGACCGCCCCTCCATCATAGCCATGCCCACAGGGTGAGCAGGAGGATGGGGTCCGCTATCGCGCAGCTGTTGCGGCATTGCTTGCATTCTTGTGGACTGCCATGCTCCTGCGCTGACCGGATCGCGGTACAACTCTGGCAGACGTCGCTCGCTCCAAGCCCGACACACCCCTCTTGTTCATGCAGGCGCAGGCAGAGCCGCGACAAGCGGCTGACTGCAATCCGCAGTGGGTTGTTGGTGGCGCGCGGCGGATATTGGGGCTCCCTGCGCGCAGCCATGGCCCCGCTGTTCCACAGCACCGCGCTGCAGAGCTACAGCAGCGTGATGAACAGATGCGGTGAGGGGGGAGGGAGAATGGGCTGGAACGCTGAGCTGGTGTGTATGGTGCCGGACAGTGCGAGGTGTGGCAACTCGGCGTTGCAAAATCTCACACACCATTCTTTTGTCTGGTTGGCACTCACTCAGCTCACTTTGTTCACGCCTGGCCGTCCCCCATTGCCCGCCGCAGTGGGCCGGTTTCTGCAGCGCCTGCAAGAGATGTCGGCACTCGCGGCAAACGGCTGCAGTGGCCCGGCTGAGGCTGCTGCCCTGGCCGAGAGCACAGAACAGCCTGCAGCGGCGGAGGGGGATGGCAAGGGAGGTGGCGGCGCCAGCCAGCAGCAGCCCCAGCAGGCCATGGAGGCAGCAGCCAACAGCAGCGCTGCTGTGCCCGCTGAGCTGGACATACATGCGCTGCTGGGCCGCTTCACGTTGGAGGTTGTGGGCCAATCAGCATTTGGGTGAGGCAGCTGCGGAGTTGAGGCAGGGTTGAGTTGGCTGAGGTGGTTAGCGGAGGTAGTTGGCTGCAGCCTGTAGCAGGCGCCGGCAAGCGGCGAGAGAGCAGGCTGGCCGTAGCTGCACTCGCGGCACTGCTGCAAATCTCCTGCTCTGCGTGCTGCCCTGTGCAGAGTGGAGTTCATCACAGAGGGCGATGAGCAGGATTTGAAGGAGGGCAAGCCCAACCTGGTGGCAGCGGTCAAGGTGTGCTACCTGCCTGCGCGTTTGCACCACTCCCAAGCTGCGGCGCCACATGTGCTTCGGACATCAAGTTGTGACATGTGTGCCAAACTTGGCAAGCACACAGCCCCCCATCAACCATGCCACCTTGCACCACGTTTGGTACACACCATCGCCACCCATCCATCTGTGCAGGCCATCTTCTCGGCGGGCAACTTCACGCCATCAAACGGGGCAGGAGTCCTGTTCCGCCTGGTGCCCAACTGGTGAGGGGGCAGGCCATGGGCTTTCACCGGCCATTTCTTTTGCAGTCGTTCAGTTGTGCACGGCCCAACAAGCGTCGAGTCGGCGTGTCGAGTGTGGTAGTCACGAAGAGTTGCACCCTTTGCAATTTCGTTCCTGTCCCCACAGGATGGAGCCGCTGTTCTTCGTGCTCTTCCTGCGCCTCTTTGTAAGTGGGGCAGAGCACGCAGCTTCTCTTGCCTCCACTACAAGCCTGCATGGCACCGGCACTGACCTCTGCCGCGCATGCCAGCAACCCACAACTGCAATGCCAGTGCTATGAGCCCCTGCTCACCTCTGTTGCCTCTACGCTTGTCCAATCTCCCACCTGCAGGGTGCCATGGCGCGGAAGCTGGAGTATGCGCGCTCAACCCTGATGTGCACCGCCGACCTGCTGATGCAGGCGCGCTGCTGAGGGCTGGCTGGGCAGAGGTGGAGGGGAGCGGGTTGCTTCACTGTCGTACACCGTGAATCTCAACTCGCCGCACTGGGTTCTGTTTGTTGGACATGGGCGCACATGCATGGTTGCACACAGCAAGCATCCCCACATGTCCGCCCATCGTCCGACTGCTGCGCAGGCGGCCAAGAAGCAGGCGCTGGCTCGCGGAGAAAAGGTGCACATGGTGGAGACCGACTGGCGCTGGTGGTCGCAGGCCTGGGCGGACCAGAACCCGTACAAGGTGCGAGGGGGCCGTGCTGCTGGCAATGGGGCAGGCGCCTGCTTTGACAGCAACAGCCAAGGTGAACAGGGCTAGATTACTGCTGGTTAGAAGGCCACCAGCAGATTTATTGGAACACCGTGTGGACCCGCTGCCTGCCGCAGGGCGTGACGCCCGCCCCCAACTCAGTCCTTGACATGCTGATGCGGGCCACCAACAAGGAGACGGGGCGGGGCCTCACAGACGTGCAGATCGCGGCGCAGAGCAACACGCTGATTGCGGGTGGGCGGGAGGTGCCGGTCGTGCAGTGGTGTGCATGTAGCATGAGGCCTGGGAAACGGGCGGGCGAGGAGGTTCAGGCTGGGCAGGCTGGGCATATTGTTAAATGCTACCAGCCTGCGTTGGCACCCGCTGCAAGCCGCTCCTATCGCCGCTGTGCAAGCGCAAACAGCAGCTCCCCTGGTGCTCCCTGTGCCCGCCGCAGCCGGCTACGAGACGACCGCCAACGCGCTGTCCTTTGCCATCTACTGCTTGGCCACGCACCCCGAGGCCGAGGCGCGCCTGCTGGCAGAGGTGGATGCATTTGGAGCCGACAAGGTGGGCTGTTGGGCTGAGCGCATTCGGTGCTGGTAGTTTGGAAGGGTGTGTGTGCCTGCGAGAATGCAGGATGGTGCGATCGGGTGACGCACACGCATGCCCCTCTCACTGCGCCACGGGGCAGTTGCCCTCCTGCCCGCCGCGGTGCATTGCCGCACTCGGGCAGTTCTCACGTCCCCAGAGCACGAACACACGACCCGCCGCCGCCACCCCAAGCCTTGCAGGAGCCCACGCTGGATGATGCCCCGCGCTTTCCTTATGTGGAGGCGGTGATGCACGAGGCGCTGCGCCTGTACCCACCCGCCCACACCACCAACCGAGAGTG
The DNA here is from genome assembly GCA_025026875.1 of Chlorella ohadii. Lineage (NCBI taxonomy): Eukaryota > Viridiplantae > Chlorophyta > Trebouxiophyceae > Chlorellales > Chlorellaceae > Chlorella > Chlorella ohadii. Next base: position 94,472 of record JADXDR010000150.1, read on the forward strand.
CACGGCGCCCGGCGGCGCCACGCTGGTGGGTGGCGACGGCACGCAGTACCACATCCCGCAGGTAGGTAAAGAGCTTGGAGGAAGCTGCTGCTCCATGTGGGTACAGTGACTTGTGTGCGTGTGTCACTCGTCTGCCAGAGTTGCAACAACAGGATCGGCTTTGCCGCCACGGGGGGTGCCCTGCTGCCGTGTTGCACCTGGTGCCCTGCTGTCGTACCGGCACCTGCATGCCAAGCCTTCTCCACTGCTGGCTCACTCTTGCTCCTGCTCGCCCTCCGCAGGGCGTGTGGGTGCACTTCAACATTTGGGGGCTGCACCACAGCGAGGCGCACTGGAAGGAGCCGCACGCCTTCAGGCAAGTGCGCGCAGATGCGCAGGCCACTTTGGCTTGAGGGTGAACCTCCGATGGCCAGTTGATGCATTGCAGGCTTCCGCTCTGCCGGCTCTGCGCCAGGGCAGCCCCAGCGCTGGTGCCTGCTGCACGCAATCCCTCAGTTGACCGGGGCCCAACTAACAACTTGCGTTGCCACTTCAACAACACACTGCATGGCCTGCCCAAAACTTGCACTGCCTCCTCCACCCAGGCCGGAGCGGTTCCTGGATGAGGAGGAGGTGGCCGGCCGCCACCCCAACGCCTTCATCCCATTCGGCCTGGGCCCCCGCAACTGCATCGGTGCGTGCAGGGCCAGGGGCTGCCGTGCCTGCACTGAGGGGCAAGCAAGCCTCCTGCCTGCAGTGCGTTGCTCTCGTTATCTCATGCCGCAGTGCGTTGCTCTCATGATCACATTTCTGCTGCCACCGCTGCCGCAGGCTACAAGTTTGCGCTGCAGGAGATGCTGATCTCGCTGGTCAGGTGCGCTTCACTGGTGTGGCATCACCAGCCTCTAATGTGCCCAGCAACCCAGCTCAAAGCTGCCTGGGAGTGGGGTAGCGTATAGCGATGCTCCCAATCAACTGCCCTGGTCCTTATCCGGCGCAGCATCCAGGTCCACCCGCCTGCTCACAGTTGTCCACGCTGCATCTCTTCTCCCCACCCCTCCCAGGATCTACCAGCGCTGGACCTTCCAGCTGGCGCCGCGGCAGGCCCGGCCGCTGCCGCTGCGCATGGGCATCACGCTGGCTCCCAAGGATGGGCTGTGGGTAACCGCGCACCCGCGGTCTGCCAACAGCATGACAGCTGCGGCCTAAGGGTTGCGAAGCAGCACCATCACCTGCTTCCTAGGGGTTGCAGCTCGCTTGCTGCAATGCAAGGCAGGTGCTGCTCTGTACCATAGCCTTTGCCAGTTTTCCTGACTTTTGTGCTGCGGTTTCAGGCTCTGTTTTTCTCCTAGCTGTTCTTCTTGCCTGCTTGCCTCTCAAACTGCCACGGCGCCAATTCCAGCCTGCATGCTCATCCACAGATGCCACCTGTCACCTCGCCATTGCGAGTGTACATAGACAGCACATCACATTCAACACATGTAATTGCTTCTTTCACTGGGCTGAAGATGGATCAGATCGCTGAGAAAGGATTTGCGCTGGACAGAAGGTGCAACTGACTGACTGCGGGAAATGCACCCTGCACAACGTGCTGTTTGGCTGTGATTGGCTGTGAGATCAAACTGCCGTGTCTCCAACTGCTCACACGCCTCTCAGGCCCGCAGGGCCCGCACTTGGTTGAGCTGAGGGCTGGCTCAGCCGCGCTTCACACGCGAACGGTCCTCCCAGCGCTGCTCACCGATGAGCCACACGCGGTCGCCGCTCTGCAGACGGGGGCGGTGAGAGCAGAGGGGCAGGGGCAGCAATGTGTAGGCATGGGCCCTGTGGAGGGGTCTCAGCTGGCGACCCAACCTGGTGGCCAGCAAGCAGGATGGCAACGCGGGGCACCACTAGAATAAGAAACCCGCATGCCAACTTGCTCACTGCTGATATGAAGCACACCCCTGCCAATTAAAAACAGAAGCAGTACCAACAGACCAAACAGCCCCCCCCAGCCCGCACCTGCTCCCCCAGGTCCTCATCGTCGCTCTGCCCCGAGCGCAGCTGGGAGATGATGGCGGGCTGCGCGTCGGCGCCCAGCAGCATGCGCCAGGTGGCGGCGTCGCACACTCCGCTCTCCGGGTACCCGTTGCAGGCCTACATTGGAATGGGGTGGAGTGGATGTCAGGCACGCACATCGGTAGGCAGACGACAACGACCACCCCGCTCTTGGGATAGCCGTTGCAGGCCTGGTTGGTGGGGCATTTGTGTGGGGTGGAGTGCACGGACCAGGCAAGTAAAAAGGTGGCTGAGCAGTGAAAGGCATGTCGTGCTGGAGCTTGTGTTCACATCATGCAGACCACTCATTTGAACAGGCAGGTGTGTGCATCCGTCGTGCGCGTTTCGACTTCTTGCCAGCCCAAGACCAGCCAGCCACCATGCCATCGCAAGCCCTGCCGTCCGCTGCACCCGCTCACCTGGAAGGTCTTCAGGGCCGCCAGCGTGCCGTCGCCAAAGCTCCACCACCGCTCGTCGTCCTCTGCGGCAAAGGGAGCAGTGCGCCAGCTCAGCAGCAGTGTGGTTGCGCCAGCACGCAGGCTTGGCAGTGGCTGTCACCAGGCATGCCGCGCTTGTGCTGCTCCTTGCACAGGCAGCCAGGTTGCGTGGGAGGCCTGCTGGGCGGCTGGGCGGCATAGCCGGGCAAGCCCTCACTGCACCTGAAGGGTAGAAGCCTGCACGCTGCAGCGCGACGTGCAGAGCGTGCACCTCGCGCCCACCGTCCCCCTCATGCAGCACCGGCCAGTCTGTGGGAAGGTTGGCCAGCCCCACAATTCATTCAATCGCAATGATTGCGCACGGCGCTGTCTGCCGTGTGTGAACGCCTGCCTCCTGCCAAAGGCATCACTTGCCAACCACCACCCTGCCGACCAACCCCTTCCCATTCACGCACCCCACCTGTGTAATTTTCCTCATGGTCTGCCTTCACACTGGTGGACACCTGCGCAGAGTCAGCACCAGGCGCCACCACTACCCGCTGCTCCACCTCCACCGTATCGCTGACTAGCTTGCCGCCGGCTGCCACCTGGTCGCTGACCCGCAGATGTTGCGCATCCTGCAGGCCGCCCTCCGGAGTGGGTGTAAGTGTCTCGGTAAAAGCCGAGGTGAACAGCTCCGCATACGCCGGCTTGCCGCCGGCTGCGGCGCTGCTGCTTGCGCCCGCCGCAGCTGCAGATGTGGCCCCACTGCCGCTGCTGCTGTCGCTGCCGCCCATCAGCTTGCTGAGGCCTGGCACGTTCAGCATCATGTCAGCGGTGAGGTCCCGGGAGGGCTTGGGCACCAGGCTGTCACCCAGGATCTTGGCCCATGTGGCCGCATCCGCAATGCCCGTCTCCTCCAGCCCCTCGCAGCACTGCAGCAGCATTGCAGCAGAGACAGCACATGGCAAGTGAAGCTACAGCTGTCTGCTGGGGTTGGTGCGGTGGGCCCAGTCGCACGTCCCGCAGACCGCTCAGACGAAGCACCACCAGGGACCCAGCCCGGCCCAAACCGCCCGCCCCSCCCCCCGCTGCACGGTGCCGGCATGCTGTGCCCCACGTGCCTGCATCGTCATCAGCGCGCTCTGCGTGCCCTCCCCAAAGTAAAAGTCGTCGATGTCCTCATCGCCCGGGTAGTAGCCCAGGTCGCACAGCCCCGTGTGCAGCTGGGMGGGGCGGCGGGGAAGGGGAGGTGGGCGGTGATGGTGGGCATAAATTGATTGGGCCAGGGCGCGSTTGCTGCCTCACTGGCGGGCCACGAGCACCGAGGCGGSYGCATGKCAGACCTCACAGCCAGAGCTGAACCAACACAGCGCACAGCATGCAATGGCGAGCGCAGGCTGGTCAATCAATTCCAGTATGCAAAGCCCAGGCGTGCACCTGGTTGACCCAGTAGATGTCGTCGGCACCCAGCGTGAGCGGCGGCGGTGGGCCACGATCGGCTGCTGCCTGCTCCTCAACCGCGGGTGCAGCAACAGCGGGAGMTGCCTGCGCCTCCGGCTGTGCCACGGGCTGCGGCGGCGGCACGGCGGCAGGGGCTGCTGCAGGGGCTGCTGCCTCAGCAGCGCTGCTGGCGGCTGCGGCGGCCCTGCGAGCCCCCAGGGAGTAGTTGCCGAGGCCCGAAAGGACGTCGGTTGCATCCACTGCTGCCACAGCGGCTGCCAGGTCAGCCGCATAGGCGGGCAGCTCATCCTCGGCGCCCTCCGGCCAGGCCTCGGCGGGGCTCACCGGCGCGCTGCTGCTGCTGCTGCTGCTGCTTAGAGGCTGGGGCTGGTCGCCAGCCCAGCTGCTGCTGGCAGGGCTGGCAGAGGGCTTCATGGCATCGATCAGGGCCTTCACCTGCTCCGCGCCGCTGAGCCCGCTGCCGCTGCTGCTGGGCAGCGCCGCCGCTGGTTCGCGCCCCGCAAGGGCCGCCTGCTGGCTGCTGCTTGGGTAGTGCGTCGCTGTGCTGCTGGCGGCGGGCTGCACCGATGGGAAGGACCCCGCCCCCGGCTTGCCCGCCATGCCGCCGCCGGCGGCCACCTGCGCCGGCAGTGCGTTCAGCTGCGCGACCGCATACAGCAGCTGAGAGCGGAGCTCGGCCGCCTCCTGCCGCAGCGCCGCCTCTGTCTGCTGCCAGGCCGCCCGCTCCTCTGCAAAGCGCTCAAAATCGCGGTCGCGCGCCCCCTGCAGCCGCTCATACATGCCCGCCTGTCGCTGCCACAGCTCATACTCGCGCTGCAGCAGCGCATCGGCGTAGGGCGCGGGCGGCNGCTGGTGCCGCCGAGACGGGGGGCCGCGCGCGCTGCCGCTTGGCGGGCCTGCAGGGGAGGGGAGAAGGGTTGAAGATGGGGGTGAGAGCTGGGACGGGGACCAGCAAGGAGGGGCGGGCNKGGGCACGCAGGCGCACGCAGGATCACCCGGGCGGCAGGCGGCGGCAGCGGCGGCGGCACCGCTGCACTCGCCCTGCGCTGCTGGCGCCGTCCTCGCCGGCGCCATCATCGGCCTGCGGGATTGATGCAGCAGCCAATTAGGAGGGGCAGGGAGCGGACAAAGCGCTGCTGCGGCGGGTCGGAGGCGGCAGGGTTGTGTGCACCAACCTTGTAGCCCAGCGGCTTTTTGGCCGCGGTCACAACCAGTGCTAGAGGGTGTCGAGGCCGCGCCAGCGGCAACAGCGCCGGCCGAGCGGCCAGTGGCCGGGCGGCCAGCCGCGGGGCCTGGGGCCGCGCCAGGACTGCTGCTGATTGCATGGCAGCGCTCGTGTGTTATATTGGCGGGCGATCGGGACAACTTGCGCCGTTCTCAGCGCTCCCATGCGCGGCATTTGTTTTGCTTGCAGCCTAACACACGCCTCCTCCCTTTGCAGCGGCCGTCTTTGCTTGCTGATCACATCCACGGCCACTAGCAGCCGCCTGCCCTGCAGCACAGGCCCCTCAACTCCCCAAACTTCAACGCGGCAGCCCCCATGGCCGCCCCCGACGTGCCCGCGGTCCAGGAGGCCGTGCAGGAGCAGGCAGTGGCGCACCGCGCCGGCCTGGTCCTCGGCTGGCTGCAGGGCCTGAAGCAGAACGCGGCGCAGAGCTTCAGGGAGGCAAGTTGCGGCACGGAGGGTTGTGGAAGCGCAAGCTGGCGCTGCGGCGCCGCCACAAGCACTGCCCGCTGGTGCTGCTCCCCACCCGACGCCACCCGACGCCACCCGACACTGCCGCCGACCTGCGCGCCTGCTCACTTCGCCTCCTGCCCTGCCATGCTGCAGGCCAAGCCATGGTCCGAGGTGCTGGACCGCACCGCGTTTGCCAAGCCCGCCGGCATGGCTGAGGTGCGCTACGCCGCTGCATTGAAAAGTTTGGGTCAGCTGCTCCGCCTGCTGCACCGCCTGTGCCAGACGTGCGCCTTGATCGCCAGCGTGCTTGTATGCGTCCTGATCATCAATGCAGGCCACGGGGCGCATGCGCAAGAACGTGGCCTACTTCAAGGTCAACTACGGCATCGTGGCGGTGTCCACCACCGCGCTGGTCATGTTCATGAACCCATGGTCCCTCATCGTGCTGGCGGTCCTGGCGCTGCTGTGGGGATACGCCTACGTCGTGCGCACCACTCCGCTGGTCATCAATGGCCGCGAGCTCAGGTGCGGCAGCTGCTGCCGCGGCCAGCATGTNGGTGCTCTGTTGCATGCACGCTGTCTGCATGCTGATGCTGTCGGTGCTGCTGCAATGTCTGTCGTCAAGCTGTAGGCAGGACTGTGCACCGCACGTTGTTTGGCACCCGCGCAAGGCACACATTGTGTGCTGGCTGCGGCCCTCACACCGTGCAACTCACCTCACTCCCGTGCCCACACCCACCCTCCACTCTGCGCAGCGACCGCGAGAAGTTCCTGGCGCTGAGCGGCACCTCGCTGGTGGTCATCTTCTTCCTCACCAGCGTGGGCGCCACGCTCTTCTATGCCCTCGGCCTCTCCATGCTGCTCATAGGCGCGCACGCTGCGATGCGGGTGCCAGGTGCGCGGGCGGGGGCGGCANGGGGGCCAGGGCTGTTGGCGCTGGCGAGGCCAGGCCTGGAGGTGCATGCGCACAGTCAAGGGAGCCTGCACGTATTTGCTCAACCGCAAGGTGGTCTGCGGCATACAGCGCCTGGCTGCAACACTCGTTGGCCTTGCAAGTTGCCCTCCCATGCCGGCCCTCAGACCACCCGCACAAACCCCCTCCTCTCCTTCTCCCCTCCGCAGACGACCTGTTCCTGGACGACGTGCCCGAGGCGCAGCAGGGCGGCTTCCTCTCCCTCCTCACAGGCGGCGCCAAGCCCTCGGTGGCAACCGCCATCGCCTCGGCGGTGTAACCCTTCTCACTGCTCCGTAACCACCACAGCAGTGCGGGCAGTGCAGCCACGGCGGCAGGCCTCACTGGCAGCGCGCCGCAGCGAGGCGCTATGAGGCCCCTGCTGCTGTGGGAGTGGCTGCCCCCGACCAGTGACGCCACAAATGTGTGCCCGTTTGACCACATCTGACTGAAGTTGTACTGCCTGTCTCCGACTTGNTTTCNTCGNCCTNCCTCTGCTGAGAACTTGACAAACACACGAATCAACTGTTGTAAGCTGCACACAAGAGCGGATGGTTGGGCAAACGTCTGCGCTCTTGGCTGCCATTGTGTGCAGACTTCGCTTGCCACACACTGCGATGGATGGTTGGCCAGCTCCTTGCGCTTTTTGAATGCTGCTGCCAGCCGTTCTGGATCAGGGGCTGGAAAGCCTTGCAGTGTGTAGGGGGAAGCCTGGAGGAGCACATGCGTGCGGCAGGGGGCGCCACCGCACCTTTCCTGGGCATTGATGGCAGCGCAGCTTCCTGGCGCCCGGATGATCGCCTTCTGAGAGTTGCATAAATCGTATAAGAGGCTGCGTCAGCCCTGCCTGGCGCCCTACACAGCGGGGCAAGCGCTCCCAGCCTGTGCAGAGCGCGCAGCGCTGTCGCCGACTTTACAATTGCTACGCACCCTGTTTTTGAACATCTCAATCCGCAGCAGGAGCAAAGGCGCCGTGGTGAGGCCGCCGTCGCCGCCGCCGCCGACGCCGCTGCCTCCTGCCGATCGCCATGCCCGCTGCCACGCCGGTGGCTATCATTTCAATGCATTTCGGTTCACCTCCTGAGCTGCTTCCATTCACATGCAGATCACACATCACAATGCCGTCCGTGCGGCGCCTTCGGCTGCCAGTGCCGGTGAGCTCGGGCGTAGCAGCTTGTTATTGCAAATGGCTGCATAACGAGCTGCCACAGCACATGGTGACCCGGCCCGCCTCTTCCTCTTTCTTGCCTCCCATTGATAGGTCAACATCATCACAGGCAGCTTGGCTAGCGGGAAAACCACATTCATAGGCGCACTGCTACGGCAGAAGCCACCCGACCAAGTGTGGGCAGTGCTTGTCAACGAGTTTGGTGCCGCAGGCTTAGACGCCGCACTGCTGGAGGGCAGCAGCGGGGCGGGACGCGCTGCCGCTGGCACAGCAGCAGTGGCAGGCGCGGATGGCGATGGCAGCAGTGCCAGCGGCGGTGCTGGCAGCCAAGCTAATGGCTCCAGCAGTGGCGGCAGTGGCGGCAGTGGCGGCATGGAAGGCGTCCACATCAAGCAGCTGGCGGGCGGCTGCCTCTGCTGCGCGCTGAGCAACGTGACGGCACTGGCCATTGCCCAGTTGCTGCGCAGCGTCAAGCCGGACAGGTGGGTGGCGCTCCATGTCCTGTCTGTGAGCCACAGTTTGGAGGTTGCCTTGTGCAAGGTGTGCCTCCAGCAATACCCGCTTCCTGTGACTGACCTGCTTCCCCCCACCCCAATGCCAGGCTGATCATCGAGCCGTCGGGCCTGGCCCACCCCGCAGCCCTGGTCGACATGCTGCAGGGCGAGCACCTGGCGAGCTCGCTGGCGCTGCAGCCCGTGGTGTGCCTGGTGAGTTGGTGTGCTGCTGCGCAGCTGCTTGGCGCCGGGCCCGGCAGCGCAGGGTTCTCCAGCAGCAGAGCTTGCTCCCCATCCAGTCTTTACGGCAGTCATTGCACCGCCTGGCTGCTGCTCCTGGGGTGCAGCCTTCCTGCCATCCCCCTGACCCGTCTGCTGTTTGTCCCCACGACCACCTTGCTCCTCCACAGGTGGACGCCACGCAGTTCAGCAGCGGTACCGCTGCCCCCGCCTGCTGCGATGTGCCGCTGCTAGCAGACCAGATCAGCATTGCAGACATTCTGGTGGGCTCAAAGGCAGACCTGTGTGATGGGCCAGCCCTGGCTGCTTTCCACGCCTGGGCAGCAGGGCTGTTCCCTCCCAAGCAGCTGGTGGCCACGGCTCGGCAGGGGCAGCTGGACGGCAGCGCAGCAGGCACAGCAGGCATGGCAGGCCTACTGTGCTGGCCACAGCAAGCAAGCAGCAAGGGCGACGGAGAGCCCTGCAGCCCAGCAGCAGCAGCAGCAGCAACAGCACAACCTGAGCCGAACAGTCACGATATGCCAGTATGCCGGCCACGGCAAGGTGCAGCAGGTCAGCCATGGCTTAGCAGTAGCAGCAGCAGCAGCGCTGATGCACAAAGCGGCCCTGCTGCTGAGCAGCAGGAGGCCAGCAGGGAGCGGCCAGTTCGCAAGCAAGTGCAGGACGGCAGTGGAGCGCATGCAGCATGCGGGTGAGGGCAGGGGTAGAGCAGTTGTTCTATGCGGCTGGTGACTTGGATTGTGCTTGACTTGTTGGACACTATCACCACTGAACGCGGGCTCACTTGCCAATGCTCTGCTGCTGTCTCTGCCCTGCCCTGCAGCTGGATCTTCCATCGGGACTGCATCTTCGACCGCAGCCGGCTCCAGGCGCTGCTGCAGCTGCTGGTGCCTCGCACACTGCGGCTCAAGGGCGTGCTCAGAGTGGCTTCTGCCACCTGGGTGGCAGTCTCGGCTGCTCCTGGGGCAGCACTGGCGGCGGCATGGGGGCAGAGTGCTCCTGCTCCCAGCACTGAGGCAGCCTCCAGCAGCCAGCCACCACCACCAGCAGCAGCAGCAGCGGCAGCGGCGCCGGTTGAGCTGAGGGAGATTGCCTATCGGCGGGACAGCCGAGTGGAGATGATCATTGATGTTGCGGCTGCTGCAGCATGCAGCACACAGGCAGCTGATAGGGATGCCAGCTTGGCGGCAGGCGCTTTGGAGCAGCAGGCAGCGCAGCTGGGCCTTGATGACGGTGGCAGCCTGGAACTGAGGGTGGCTGCGGCGCTAAGCCAAGCTGCAGCAGGAGACTGGGACAGCATGGAGGCCCTGCTGCTGCAAACAATGGCAAGCTGACTTTGCGGATGTAAGCATTGGCAATGCGGCAATGCTGCAAAGGTTTTGCGACAGCCGGCCGCGAGCGGCGACAGCGTGGCGGCGTGGCGCCAGGCCACCTGCGGGCCTCAGGGAGGCAATGCAGTTGAATACCGGTGCAAAGCCGAGCTTTGTGCGGACTTCACGTCAGTAATTGAGCACGCAGCTGCACCACCAGAGCGCCAGGCAAACCGAGCGGCATGGTCCGCGTCGTGTTCGAGTTCAGGTGCTTCTTACCGTGCTTGCAGTAGCATCGAGACGATGTTTATTTGGCGTGATATGCGATTGATTGCCCACTGTGTCACGCCGCCTCCCGCTCTCCTCCCTGTGTGCTCCAGCGGCGGCATGGAGCTGCTGTTCGGCAATCAAAAGGTGGTGGAGGCCGATGTGCCGCAGCATAACGGCGAGCAGGTGCGCCTGGTTGCTGCCGCCGCATCGCCGCCGTGAGCCGTGAGCTATGCTTTGCAAGTGCGTCTGCTCACCTCTTGCCTGCCTCACGCCCCTCAACTTGTGCCATGCCATCCTGCAGCAGCTGACCGTTGCAGCGGCAATGGCGTGGGCACGCGACAACCTGCTCACTGAGCGGCCAGAGCTATTCATGAAGGGCAGCAGCGTGTGAGTGCAACAGGATGGCTGGCCAGCTCGCTGAGACACCTGGGTGTAACGGCTTGCACTCCGGGTCAGCTTGCAATCTGCTTATGGTGTCCCTGGTTGAGTCATGCCTGCGCCGCTACCCTGGTACCCCTACGCAGGCGGCCAGGCGTGCTGGTGCTGCTGAACGACACAGACTGGGAGCTCTGGTGAGCGGCCAAACCAGCACCTTGCAGTTCAGTGATGGCTTCGTCACTGCATGGTCACCAGCGCCCTGCCTGCCAGATTGGCTCATGGCAGGCTGGCCGCCTTCTTGCACTTCCACTTGCTACTTGCATCGTTGCAATCTGTCTGACAAAGCAGGCTCGCTTGCCCTGCCCATCCCAACTGTGCAGCGGCGAGCTGGAGGCGGCTGTGGCAGACGGAGACCGAGTCACCTTCATTTCCACGCTGCACGGCGGATAAAACGCACGCTACATGCAACATCCACACCTGAAATGAATGCCCACTCGTGTTTGCTCTACCTCATGTTCTGCCCCTCCTGCTTCTCTTTCCTGCTCGACACTGATTTCATGTTGCATCCACAGTCAGCAATGCCAGGGTGGCTGGCAATGATTAACATACAGTGAAGTCAAGGCACACAKGRGRTMAGACCCACATTAGGGCAACAGTCTGTCAAGCATCCATCAGGCGCACAGTCGTCATCTGGTGCTGCCGCTGCTGCCGGAAGGCTGCTGTCATGAGGCAGCATCCAGGCACGTCTCTGTCGCCACAGTTTCGTCTCCGTTTGCCAGGATGAGCGCGCCCACAATTTGCTCGCTCTTGAACCCCATGCTGGCCAGGCGCTGGAACTTGCGGCACGACTCGGCTGCACAGCGGAATGGAGAGTGGAGGTGCGAGATGGGCCAGCAAGCCAGAAGGAGCAGGGCAGGGCAGGCAACACAAGGGCACGTATGCAAGAGGTGGGGTCACGCTTCCCCGTTTTATCCCAGGCCCCTGCCCTAACACCCATGTGCAAGAGCCCCTGCCTCAACCGCACCTATCCTGTCCGGGTTGTCTGCTGCATCCGGCCCCGCAATGGCTAAGCCCATGGCCACCTCATCTCGAGTGAAGCCCATTTCTGTAAAGCGCCGCACCAGCGTGTCATACGGGTCCTGCCCCAAAGGTGGAGGAGGAGTTATCGAAGCTTGAAGGCTATGCCAGCAGCTGGAGGCCTGAGATCCTGTGGTCTGCTCAGGCTGATGGCAGAGCAGCAAAGAAGGCATGCACAAGGTGCTCAAGAGCGAGCTTGCACCGACCCAAACCAAACCCAGCTGCCCAAACCCCACTTTTGCCCACCTGCACTGCCCCCACGCCGCTGCTGCCTGCGCCGCTGTCTACGCTGCTGCTGGCGCCGGCTTTCAACTCTGCCATCAATTTTCGCTCCAGTTCAAGGTCAAGCGGCTGGCTGCTGCCGGGGGCTGGGTGGCCAGGCGGCGGCGGCGGTGCGGCACCGCCTGCTGCTGGCCCGCCCTCGCCGGGCGGCTGCGAGGGCGCCTTCACCTGCAAATGAATAGTGCAAAGAGGTCGGCAGCAGCCCGTGGTCCGGTTGTGAGCAAGTTGCACTAGCAGCACAGGAGGCCTGGAGCGCTCGGAAGTGCGGCTGCACAACTGGGCAACAACACACCGCCGGTCAAGGCAAGCTGCGGCGCTTGCAAGCTCCTCATCAACGCACCGGCGGCGCCAGGCAGAACTTTGGGTCGATGGCCACTTGCAGCGTGGGGAAGGCGGGAGGCGGAGGCCCTCCTGGCGGCCCGTTTGCTCGGCCTTGCTGCGGCGGCGCGGGCGGCTGCGGCGGGGCGGCGCTGCTGCTGCTGCCCGGGCTGGGGTAGGGCGCGTGCAGCGGGTTGAAGGTGTTGTCTCCCACCAGGTTGATGGTGGGGTACATGGCTGCGAGGCTGCAAGGTGGGAAAGAAGTGGGCAGTGGCTGTGGCGGCAGGGCGGTGGCGGCGGCGAGAGCAACACGGTGCAGCCTACTGCGAGCACAGCGCTTTATAACCTCCTGCGGCACCTTAGAGGCTATAAAGTACCAGCTGTGCTGCCGAGCGGCACTGGCAGCGCCGAGCGGCGGCCGGCCGCAAAGCTGCCTGCCTCCCGGCTGTGCGTCGATGCTGCAAACTCATACAGATCGCACCTTGAGATTGCTGGATCAAGCAAAGAGCCGCCGAACAGCGCTGGGAAACAGGAGGCCGGGACCCGGCTGCTGCAGCGAGGGCAGTGTCTCGGAGGGCTTGCTGTTGTTTGAGATGCCGCGATCAGAGGCGTGTTTAACGCACCAGGCAGCCTAATGCTGCTCGCCATTTAGGGCGCCACGTCCCGGCCATGTGGCCCAGCCGCCTCGTCTCCAGCCAATTGCATTCTGCTGCAACAGTCCGCAGAACAGTTTTCACAGGCCTTGGCCCGTCCACAAACCGCCTCCAACCTCAGGGCCACCTGCCTTGTGCCTTCTGCCCCCTTCTGCCGGCCTGCCAGCCCCTCGCAAGCCGCAACTGTGCTCTACACGCTCGTTGCTGAAGCCTGCGCTGAKGCGGAGCGCCCGGTTGACTGCTCCCGCCGCCCGCGGCGGCGCCGAGCGCCTGCCCGCCGGCGCCTCGTCATGTGGCAGGCGCGGCAGCGCTCCCTGCGGCATCGCTGGCCGCACAGCCGGCATGTGCCCATCACGGCTGGTGGTGCAGGCTGCGGCGGGCGGCAGGCAGACGCCATCTGACCCGCTCAGCCGGCCGCCACGCAGGGCGGCGCAGCTGCACCACAGCTCGCAGCCTGTGCAGCTCGAAGGGTCCAACAACATCGTGCCTGCGCCTGCCCACACGCCTCTGGCAGACGAGCCGGGTGACCAGGAGGTGCAGCCTGCCAGCAGCAGCCGCGCAGACAGCTGCGACAGCACGNCTGCTGCGCAAGCCGTGGTCGAGCACACTGCTGACCAGGCAACGGCTGCCTCGGCCGGCCCCAGCAGCAAGTCTGTTGGCCCTGCTGCTCCTGCTGGCCGCATCAGCTGGACCGACGGGCGGACCGCCAGCCAGCTGGCAGGGCTGCACCGCCCCGCTGGCCTGGTGGTGGGCTCAGCCTGGCTGCTGGCATTCTCACTGGAGCTGGCGGGTAAGAAGACGGCTGTGGCCTGCGCTTGTGTACCCACCCTTCCAACATGCACGCCTTGCCAGCCGCCTGCTGCTGCAACACGGCAATTGACTGCTTGCAGGAGACTACCGCATACAGCACATGCCTCAGCACCTGCTCAACCTGATAGAATGCCACCAACTGGTTGCCCCAACCTCCACCCTCCCGCAGGGGTCTCTGGCGTGACACCCGCCTGGCTGCCCGTCCTCGCCGGCGGCGCACTGGGCGGCTTGGCTGCTGCAGCACACCACGCGGCGGTGCGCCATGTGTGGCGCCAGCCGGCGCGGCCCCTCCGGATCGTCATCACTGGCGGCAGCTGCGGCATCGGCAAGGCGCTGGCGCGCGAGTTCCTGAAGTGAGTTTGCTTGTTCAGTGCTAGTGCTCGTGGTTGCAAACAGCTGCCGGCAGCTTGCATGCAGCCAGGCGCATCCGAGGTCCTTGCCTGAGAGCTGGGCTGTGGCTGGCGCATGCAGCAGGAGCTTGCTGTGCCATCTGCTGGCCTGCTGTTGCACGTCTTGCTTGCCTGACGCCCCTGCCAAACAGCCTGCATCTGCCCCACTCCCCCTTGCAGGTGCGGTGACTCGGTCGTGGTGACGAGCCGCAGCGAGGTGGGGGCGCAGCGTGCAGCGGAGCTGCTGCGGGAGGAAGTTGGGACCGCAGTGCACGTCACAGGTGGGGCTCACATGTGTGGGAGGGGGCGGGCTGAGTGTGGTCATCTCTCGACGGCCCGGGAGGGCCGGCAGGTGCGTTGCAAGCAGGGCTGCAGTGCACCCCAGTAGCATGGACACGGTCTAGCGTGAGTGCTGATGTTTGGCTGTCCCCTAACCCTGCCCCCCCTGCAGGCGTGGCGTGCGACGTGAGCGACCCCGCCTCGGTGCAGCGCCTGGTAGACGAGGCGGTGGGCGCGCTGGGAGGCGGCATCGATGTGTGGGTCAACAACGCTGGCTACTCGGGCTCCTTCCAGGTGGGCAGCGTGGAGCATGTCTGTTCTGTGCAGTGCGGTCAGGGCTGGGGAAAAGGACATCACAACGCAGGCTACTCGGGCTCCTTCCAGGTGGGTGGACGCTGAGGTGGCGGCTCCGGTGCAGGGCTGCAGGGCAGGGCTGGGGTTAGGGAGGCCACATCGTGGTTCAGGTGCCTGCCATATGACTTGTGCCCGGCAAGCTGCTGAAAGGAAAGTTGCACAAAGTTAGCACGTTGCAAATTTCTTCACACTGCCACTGCCTGTGCCCTGGCGCTCAGCCCATCACCTGCCGTCCCATTGCAGAGTCTGGTGAACCAGTCGGCAGAGAGCATCGCGCAGGTGAGCTGCTTGCTACAAATCACCGAGTCATGACTTGACAGTTTGCTAGTCTAGAGCACATATTGATCAACAGCTGCCCTTCACCGTTCCAAAGCCCAGCTGGCTGCCTGCGGTCGACTCACCAGCTGCCCCCTCTGCCCTGCCCTCCCCTGCCCCCTCCCACCCTTGCCAGGTGGTGCGCACTAACCTGCTGGGCAGCCTGCTGGCCACCCAGGCAGCCATGCGGCACATGGGGGCCCAGCGGGGCGGCGGCCACATCTTCAACTTTGAGGGAGCCGGCTCAGACGGCGCCCCCACACCGCAGGTATGCACTGCCGGACAGAGCGCAGGATGTTGCAGCTAGTGCGGACTGGCTGTCATGACGTCGGGAGGATGGCTTGCCCTTCAGGGACTGTGCTCCAGTGCTGCCTGCCACTGGCCCTCCATGCACTGGGGGAGCTGCTCAACTGATGAGCTGCTCGACTGATGGGCCCTGGCCCCAGGCTCTCCTTGGTGCTGTTCTCGTCCCATCCGTCTCCCTCCTGTCTC
>JADXDR010000151.1:3041-22583 GCA_025026875.1 Chlorella ohadii
GGCGGCGGCGGGCTGGGGCGCAGAGGAGGGCGGGGTGCGGGGCTGCAGGAAGTGTGCAAGCGCGGAGAGGGGACGGGAAATGCTTGGCGGTGGCAAGGGTTAGGATGGAGGCGGGAAGGCGAAGGAATAGCTGGRAAGGGRCAGACCGCTTGRGATGGTGTTGGTGRGGAAGTGGGGTTCACTSCTACGGTTCACTGGTGCATGCGCAGCGCAGTGGGCAGCCGCTAGGCTACCTGGGCGGCGGGGGCCGTGGCGACGGCGACGGCGACGGCGGGGGAGGGCTGGGCCTGCACAGCAGAAGTTCGGCAACAGGGTAGGTGAGCTGCTGTGTTTCGCACCCATCGCATCGCTCCCCAGTGAATGGAGCAGTGCACACCTGGGTGGCGGCCGCGAGGGGGGAGGCGGGCTCGGGGACGGCCCGCTTTTGGGAGGTGGCGGGCTGGGGGATGGTCCGCTTTTTGGAGGCGGCGGGCTCATGGGGACTGGTGCGGGGGTGGTGACCTGGCCAGTCAATGCCTGCGCAGACCGCTCGCCAAGGTTGGAGAAAGCGGTGGAGACAAAGTTGTAGCTGCGGAGGGGACAGGGCAGCGAGACAGTGGTTGTAGGGCAGGCAGGGCAGCGCGTGTCCATCAGCAAAGGTGACGCAGTCACGGCAGCGAGATGGCATGCATGCCCATATGCATATGGGCAGCCATATGCATACTGCATGCATGAGCAGCCTTGCAAGGCCCCCACCCCCAGGCGGCCCTCGCCTGCTCCAAGCAATCAAGCTCACGTTGTGTAAGGCTTGGCCCCCTCGAAAGTGGCAGTTTCGATGGCTCCATCCAACAATCGGCGGCGGGCGGGGCCGCCCGTGCGCCGGGTCATGCATGCTGACTTGGGGCCGGTGATGGGGCAAAGAGTTACTTCGTACTCCACCCTGCAAGGATTGATTTGGTTTCAATGGCTGCGGTGCGCCTGCAGTACAAAGTGCCTGGCCGCTGTAGCAGGTCAGCGGGGCTGCTGCAGCGTCGTAGTGGCGCCAGCCCACATGCACCTCAGCATCACCACCACAGCCAGCAGCAGCAGCAGGCTGGCAGAGCCTACCAGGCGCCGCCGTTGCGCGGGGGGAGGGCAGGGGGAGCCAGCTTCACCACAACCACGCGAGGGCTGGTGGCCACGCCCGTGTTGATGGGCGCATCAGCTGCCGGTGTCACAAACGACAGGGTGTTGCTGGGCNGGGACGGCACGCCGCCACGCATGCCCACAACCGACACATCGTATCTGCAACAGCACGGCGGCAGACAGGTGCAGCTGAGTGATCAGCGCACTCGGCTGGGTNGTGTGCTGCAGCATGCGCTGACGTTGCACAGGGCAGGAAGGCAGCTGCCAATGTCTGCATCGTGTCTGGAGCGCGGGTGGCACAGAGGCTCGCATACGCATGCATGCCATATGGTAGCTGTATGGCGGCTCACATCACAGTGTGAGCATTTCAGCAGAGCAGTACGCATGTCTATCCAAGCTACCATGGCCTCACTGTGTGGAGGGCTTCAGGCCAGTGAACCGGCCGCCGAGTGGGTTGGCAGTTGTGGAAACAGAGTTGGCTCCGCCGCCTAGGGGCCGGGCAGTGAAGACGTACTGCAGGGCGGGGCCAGCAAGGAGGTGGGCAGTGGTTGGAAGCGGCTGCATGCGTACTGGTAAGCAGGCACAGTGCTGCGTGCAGTGCACCTTGCTGGTACAGCCGCCCCTGCCAACCAGGCCAGGCATTGCTGCTCTGCAAAGGATACCAATGCCTGGCGGCGACAGCAGCAAATGCTCCCACCTGACTGAAGGTTGTGCCAGCCGGGGCGGCTGCCGTCGCAGCACCGCCAAAAGCACTGGTGCCCACAGCGGTCAGCAGGGTGGGGGCGCCCAGCGGCGGCATGCTCAGGGGCAGGCTGTTGGAGGCGGGCACCACTCTGCTGCCAACCAGGGCGGTGGCGGTGACGACGTTGCTGCTGCCGGCGGTCAGGCTCGTGAAGGAGAGTTGGATGGATGTGCTGTTCTTCCGTATGCAGCTTGCTGGGGCCGCCTTGAGGCAAATGCTGACCATGTACAGTGAGACGGCCTGGCTGCTGGTCGGAGGGGTGAGCCGCACAGTGGCAATGGTGGGCCCGGTGGGGTTGGCGGCTGCAATCGTGGGCGCGCCCGCCTGGGGCGTGCGGATGGCCAGGGCGTTGGCGCCAGGCACCTCCTTGCCGGCGGCAGTGATACCCACCACGCGGATGGTGTCTGCGGGTCCAACCAAGTTGGAGTTATGTAAAATAGGGGGTGAGAATCAAGGAGCGGAGGGCAGCACACCGGGAGTCTACAGACAAGCCTACCAGCCATGGCCGCCCAGCCCCTGCTGCCTGCCTCCCTGCATGCAGCAACAACTCACAGGGTGTGTTGGCCGCCAGGTTGTACCACCAAACCAGGGGGGAATCCGCCTCCTGGCTGAGCGCGGCGCCGGTGGCAGGGGTGGCAGTGAACCGCCACCTAGCCCACGCCGTGTTGGCGGCACCAGAGGCGGTGGCCGTAGCAGAGTTGGGGCCAAATGCCTGGGCGCTTGTCAGAGTTGGAGGCGGCACGGCTGCAAAGAGAGGGAGCTGGGTGTGGGTGGGCTGCACAGCTTCACATCGCGAGATAGCAAGCAGGGTGCACTTTAAAATGTGCACAAATTTGTGTGCACACACTATACAAGAAGGCTTTGCCAAGCACTGCCATGCAGGCCGCACCCAGCCACCGTCAGCCTCCCTCCCTCCCTCCCCCTCCCCCACAGCAGCCCACAACCATATAACGCACTGTCGCATGTGCAGGGGAAGGCGGGGTCGTTGACCAGGCGCAGGCCAGAGACGCCATTAAGCACCATTCGCCCAAAGGTGCGTGGCGGGAACACGGCAGCGGGGTTGGCGCGCAGGTTGTCCAGGAACTTGGCAAGGGTTGCCTTGCCAGCGGCGCTGTTGAACAGCGCACCGTGCACGTTGGTGTTGAACACCAGGCGGCCCGACCTGACGTCCGCCGGCTGGCCGGGGGGCCAAACCTTGCCGCCTTGGGTGGTGGCGCCGGCGCTCTTAGCCACCGTCGCTGCGGGGGGTGGCAGGCGAGTTGATGGGAGCCTCTGAGAGCAGGTAGGTGAGTGTGGTTCATGGCGGCAACACAAGACTGCAGCCACTCCGGCTAACACAGCCCAGCTTAGCTTTGACGCAGCATGCATGCCAGCGTATCCGGACCAGCCACAGCCAGCGAGCCACACCAACACACGTGAGACGGGGGCGGCGCTGGCGCGCCAGTGGTTGCCAAAGCGGTAGGACACGCCCTCAGTGATCATTGTGGTGAAGTACACACCGGCACCTGTGGTGGGCAGTGCAGGAGGCACGCAGCAGTGTGGTTCGTTCCCACAACTGCACATCTATAATGCACAATTGCACCGCAGCCCGCCAGCCCTGCCACGCTTGCGAGGTAGCACAAATGCACGCGCCAACAGGCAAGCACGTGTGGCTCATCGATGAGATATCACCGCTCTGCGCCCTCACCACCCAGCCCCACCTGCGGGCAGCTGCTTGAGGATGGCGGCCTTGAAGGCGGCGGCCTGCAGCTCGCCGATCTTGGAGGGAGGGATGTCTCCCCAAGTGATGGAAAACTGGGCGGCGAGGTTGGTGCCCGCAGGGGCGGCGGGGGCGGACAGCTCCTTGCCGTTCCCGTCGGCCTGCATCAAAGGGGCCAATGCAGTGGCGAATGCGTTTGGGGCAATGCAGTGGCGAATGTGTTCTGGCAGCGGATTGCAGCGGTACGGCGTCGCTGCTGACGGTGCACAGGCCATTGTGTGCGGCTCTGGCCGAGCAGGCAACCAACCCACTGGGATTCCGCTGCAGGTGCGGGCATGACCAACAGCGGCTGCAACGTCCCCGGGCCGCTCACCAGATACGGGAATCCCACGGTGACCATGTAGACGTCTCCAAACAGCGACTTGGCGCGGGGCGCAGGCACGTAGAATAGCGGGCGCACGTCGCCCAGCAGCTTGACGTGTAGGGCGCGGGCCGCCGCCTTGCCGGCCTCGCAGCTGCCGCTGAACAGCACGATTGTGTGCACCGCCAGCCCGCCGTTCTTAGGCTCGGTGGACCATGGGATCACTGAGGAGATGGCGCCTGCAAGGGAGGCCGCCAGCGGCGCAGCTCTGCCGAGTGAGACCTGTATCAAACAACGTTGTTAACAGGCAGCAGTTGGGAGGGCACCGTGCAAAGTGGGTAGTTGAGCGGCCTGGCAGCCATGACGGCGCACCTGCCGGGGCCAGGCGCTTCACGGTGTCAATGTATGTGGCCTTCACCAGCTGCCAGGTTGCAGCGTCACGCACATTGGGGAGGGCTGGAATGATGTACAGAGCAGCCCGCGGGCAGCTTGTAGCGGCGCCATCACCGGCGGCGGCGAGCCTGGGGCAGGATGGAGGCATGTGGTGCATATATGCCCTGCTCAACACTCTACAGGGTACACCCACCGCTTATAACTGCACACGTCAGGTCAACAGCTGCCAGCAGTGCGTCAACGGCGTTCCCTGACGCGTTGCCAGCGGGCGCATTTTCAGCGGGCGTAGCGGTGCCGCCCGCCGGCAGCGGGCTTCCGGAGCTGCGGAAGCCAGGCCGGAGGCTGCACAACATTTTCAAAACCACCCCAGGTGCCGCCGATGGCAAGCCCTGCGCGCTCGCAAGCGTCGCTGCAAGCTGTTCGGTGCCCACCGCGCTACCTGCGCGCTGATCCTGCGGCGCCCGGTTGACGCGCCACGTCGTTTGTGACCGCGCCGGCGTTGGCTGCGACCGCAAGGAGCAGCCCAATGGCGAGCAAGGCAGCGGCTCCGCGCCCCATCGGCGCCGCCGCTGGGCTTCCTGCGGCTTGTGCAGGCCTGCACGAGCTCAAGACTCCGCTTTTGAGGCACTGGGGGGCTGACACGGATCTGCACAAGAGCTGCCCTGGCCAGGCCTGCCCAGTCTGCTGCTGAATGCCGGGCGAGCCAGCTGGCCCATGGGCCACTGCCGCTGAAGGAACCAGTACTGGTTCCTCAGGCTTCACTAGTGCTTTTGTTAGTGATTTGAGCTGGGGCCAATGGCTCCCCAATTTTGCTAGGACCCTGTCCTGGCCCCAAAACAGTTGACGTTTGGCTCCAGATTCAATGCGGGGGAGCAGCTATAGCGGCACCAGCAGGGGGGGCAGCGGGGATGCCGGCATCACCATGGCGGGAACACCCCGGGGCGCCGACCGGTAGACTGCATGAGCAGTGGCAGCGGCAGCGGCGTCTGCTGCAGCGGCAGCCGTTGCAGCACACTTATACCACGCTGCACAATGAGCCAATGCACCACGCATGAGGCCCGGGCAGCGGCAGGGAACCCGGTGATGCACTACAAGGGTGCGCCCTACTGAGGGTCGAGCGCAGATTGTCAGCAGCTGGGCGGCGGCCATGTGTTCGCCCTTCTAGTGCAGGAGAATAATGCACAGTTCCTGCGAGCAATCCATGGCTACAATCTTCCAACCTGCTATCTTTGCACCCCCCTTTTGTGCGTGCATGGTTGCAGCCGTGCGGGCGGCAGGGCCGCATGGAGCCACAACACTGGCAGGCTCAGCCCGCGCAGGACGCATACCCTGCTTCTGACCAGTCCAAATATCGTTTTCAGCACCCATCCAGCCTTGCATCTGCGCGGACCTGTCACCGCCCACCTCGCTCGCGCTCTCCGCAGCCTGACCCGGATCGGCGGGCACTCCACGCGCACTAGCGATCCGCACCGACCCCTGGTGCGCCAGCAGCGGCCCGCGCCCGGCCCACCCACCGCCSCCGCCSCCAGCCGCCGCCGCCAGGAGGCCGCACCTCCTTACTTGCCCCTCGCAGCGCCATGGTGCGCGTGGGCGAGTGGGAGCTGCGCATTGTGCGCAGCGGCACCAACGACCCCTTCCCGGAGGTTCAGCAGCAGAGCGGCGCGGGCACCACGTATGCGGTGGCAGCACCCGGCCAGGCATTCGAGGTGCAAGTCACCCAGCACCCAACACCCTACCGTGGGCACGGCCGTCTATGTACAAGGTAAGCGGTCAGTGCACGGCTCAGACGCCGCACCCAACCACGTTGCGCTGCACCCAGCATGCTGGGCTGCAGCATGAAACGCGCCGGCGTGCTGTGCACATGCCACAATGTCACTGCTGCTGCCCTGTGCAGGTGTGCCTGGACGTCGACGGCCGGGAACTGGGCTCTGCAAAAATCTTGAAGCGGTCCACCACCACCACCTTTAGAGGCTTCCTCAAGGCGGCAGGTGCGGCATCTGATGCAGCGGCGGCGTCAAAACCGTTTCTGCCGCGCAAAACCAGCCCGTTGCTGCCGTGGCTTGCCACTCGCCAGTAGTGTGTGCATGACCCTGCGGCCTCTGCTTGAGGGACCAACTTGTGGATCAACTCTTCCGTGTTGCAGATGTGTGGGGCTCATCGTACCAAGGCTTTGTGTTCAGCAAGCCTCGGGTGCGTGGTGGCAGCTGCCGCTACGGGTCCCATGCACGGGCAGCGCTGCGTTCAGTGCACAACCGTACTGCCATGCTGATTGCAGCGGCTCATGCACATTCTGCATGGCTTTTCATGGTGCAGCATTGATGTTTGTGTGGCTGCCTGTTGAATACCGCAGGAAACAGAGGCCAAGCAGGCGCACAGCCTGGACTTTCAGGAGGGCAAGATCAAAGCCACGGTGAGCAGAGCACGCACAGCAGAACGAAGCGCAGCACCTTCATCAGCAGGAGGCACAGCAGGCACAGCAGGGGAGTAGCAGCAGGCACGGCAGGAGGCAGCGCTATGTGGGTCTTGCTGCCACGCCGCCACCTGGCATTGACCTGTTTCCATGCTGCACGTATGTCCAGTGCAAGCTCGGGGGCAGCGGAATGGCACGCCATGCCGAGGGATGGCTTGCTGACGTGCACTTGCTTGCCTGCAACCCACACCGCAGGTCTTTCCAGCGGAGCAGACTCGGGAGCCAAGGTATGAGCGGCATCGCGGCCCGGACGCCACACACGAGTCGGTTGCAAAGCTGCCCGAGGGCAAAAAGGTGAGTGGGCGGCGGGTGTTTGCTGAAAAGGGCACGAGAGGCAGCCTGGCTAGGGCCATGTGCCAGCATGCCAGCATGCCTTGGCGATGCAACCTTCTCACCGCCACCTTCCAACAGCAATGCACGCGTGCTCCCTGCGCTGTGGCCCGTATGTGCGCAGTTCTTCATGGCCCCATCACTCACAACCGGCAAGGGCGAACTGAAGATGGGCGGCGGCTTTTTGCAGTATCGCCATCGCACAACTGGGCCAGCTGTGGCAGTGCTGGAGCTGCGGTGAGAGCGGGACGGTGCTGCCGTCTGCTGTCATGGTGCATGATCAGCTGGAATCCCAGTGCTGCGGCCCTGCGTTGCTCAGCCATGATATCAGCGCACCTTCAAGAAATCTTGGTGTTTGGCTGCCTCCTCCTGCCAGGTATGAGACGGCAGCCACCCTCATGCTGCGGGGCATGCTGAAGCCCGACAACCCGGCGCATGCCGCCATCCTGGCGCAGTTCGACGGTGGGTGGTAGGGTTGTTGCTGTGTGGTGCTGGGCAGCAGTGGGTGCTGCTGCACCCAGCGCCCCGAGGTGGTCTTCATAGATGAGCAAGTAACACTCGCCACTTTTCAGTTGACCACATGCAGAGACGGCAGCGGAGGGGCAAGGCGACAATGAAGCGGCAGGGCCGTCGCGGCGGCGCGGGGCACCCGCTGCAGCAGAGGCAGCAGTAAAGCAGGAGGGGGGCAGCGGCGCGCGCAAGCGGCAGCGGCGGCAGCAGCAAGAGGAGCTGATAGATTTGACCAAGGTGCGAAGGGCTGGACCTAGTGCTGATGCGCGAATGAACCCCGATGAATGCTAGTGCGTGCCATGCTTATAAGGGGCCGACAGCAAACTGAGCACCCACTTGCTTGATGTGCAGGTCACAAGCGACAACGACCAGGTGCTGGCGGCCAAGCGGGCCAACCAGGTGCGAGCTGGGCATGGGCGCACACTGGCAGGGTGTAAAACGGGAAGTGCAGTGAGAGCGTGGCGACCAAAGTGTGTGCGGTTGGGCTGTGGCAGCGTTGCCGATCGGCTCATTAGCGTGGCTGTGGCGACACCTGAACTGCTGCCTTCCCTGCACCTACTGCCTGCTTGCCTGCTTTGGTTAGCGCTGCGTTCACTTGAATCAAATGGTGGGTTCAAGGCTCTACCATCCGACTTTGCTGCGCAGGTGCTGGAGTGCGACCTCACCGCCGATGACGAGCCAGCCTGGCGGGCAGTGAAGAAGGAGGTGCACCAGGTGCTGTGAAGGCATGTGGGAACCCCATTACCAACCGAACACTGCTGACATCCGAATCCAGGACCAAGGGCGGGTTTAAACGCTTGGCCAGCAGCTCTGCTGCCACATGGCTGGCGCGGCCAGCGCAAGACAGCAATGCTTTCAGGTGACCTTGTTTGTGACGAACGTAGCCATTCCTTTTTCCAGAGCACTCGTGTATTGCGTGATTTCCCCCTTTTATTTACTTGCCCAGCCCAACAATGCCAATGCGGCACAAGCCGCCTCTACTGCGCAGGCCCTTGCGTTGCCTTGCTTGAAATGTTCACCACCGGGGCTGTGAGCGCGCGACATTACCTTGGATGACTGTGCACACTGCAGCTGTGCACCTGAACGCGTGTAATAACGCGCCATTCAAAACGAGTAGGAAAGTTTAGGGCGATTTCAGGGCCATGCCAATCATGCGGCATGATCTGCTGCTGTGCGTTGCATTGCTTCTTGGGGTTGTCGTGTCGAAATGCGCTGGGAGGCCGGGGGGCAGGCATGGGTTGGCCGCCAGCCCGATCCCAGCAGCAGATGACGGTAACTATGTGTTACTCAGTGCATTGCATCCACGTACAGCCAGGCACAGAAGCAGAGACCGGTGACGTTGTCGCTGCAGGCGCCTGCTGGGCGTGGTCGGTACATGGGAGAGCAGCCTCCCCGCCGGCCGCTCAGCCCCCGCGGCAGGCATTCCCTGTTTCTGCCCAGTCCAACTATCACTTCCAAGCAGCCCCAGGYCTGCAGGTGCGCGCGCCTGTCACCGCCCGCCTCGCTCGCGCTCTCCGCAGCCTCGCTCGGCTCAGCGGGCACTCCGCGCGCACTAGCAACCCGCACTGACCCCTGGCGCGCCAGCAGCGGCCCGCGCCCGGCCCACCCACCCACCGCCGCCCCTAGCCGCCGCCGCCTGGAGGCCGCACCTCCTTACTTGCCCCTCGCAGCACCATGGTGCACGTGGGCGAGTGGGAGCTGCGCATTGTGCGTAGCGGCACCAACAACCCCTTCCCGGAGGTTCAGCAGCAGAGCGGCGCGGGCACCACGTATGCGGTGGCAGCACCCGGTCAGGAGTTTGAGGTGCAAGTCATTCAGCGCGCAACGCCCTACTCCTACACCTCGCCGCCGTTTGCGTACCTGGTGAGCAATTATGTGCACGGTCACGAATACCGCACCTCCTTGCCATGCGATTCAACCATGTTTGCATGGAGCAGCAGGTTGGGCTGCCGCAATGCAACGCCGGGCGGAGCACATGCCACCACTGCAAATGCCGCGCCTTCCCTGCTGGCACTCATGCTGCTGATGCTCATGCTGCTGCAGGTAGATGTGCACGTGGACGGCCAGAGCGTGGGCTACAACAAGATTTTCACGCGGCCCGCCACCTCAACCTTCCAGGGCTTCCTCAAGGCGGGAGGTGCGGCGGCAGTAGTGCAAAGCGGCCTGTTTGTTGCACATAGCAGCCTCTTGCTGCCATGGGTTTCCCACACGGCAGCGGTGCTTGCATGCCAGCCCTGTATCTACCGCATGCCCGGCAACTATGCTGAACAAACTTCGGGACCATCTTGCTCCTGCTGCAGATGCCCAGGGCACAGCGTACCAGGGCTTTGTGTTCAGCAAGCCGCAGGTGCGTGTGGGCAGCCGCCGCAGCCAATTTCTGGTCGCCGGGTGGTCANGTGGTTAAAAAANGAAACTGGGCGGATGGATTTTTGCAGGAAACGGAGGCCAAGCAGGCGCACAACCTGGACTTTCAGGAGGGCAAGATCAAGGCGATCGTGAGTCGTAGCAGGGACGCCAACGCAGAGAGACTTAGCAGGACAGCATGGGGATCACGGGCGCAGCAGGAGGATGTGCATTGGGCCCTGTAGGGAGTGGCACAGCAGGCACAGCGTGTCCAGCCACAGCAGGCGCAGTGGGAGGTAGCGTGTTGCTTGCCCGGCTGCCGCACACGTGCTTGCTGCCCCCCGCTGCTCCTTGCTCCGCCTGCCTGGTAGAGCATTGGTGCGCTATGGGGCGTTATCATTTGGAGTGGATGGCCTGCCAACACACTCCCTGATGCGCCTGTTCTCCCCCTCCGCTGCACTCCTCGCCGCAGATCACCCCGGCAGATCTGATGGGTGCGGCCGCCAACCAGCGCATTGTGGGGCCCGCCGCCACCAACGAGTCCATCGCCAAGCTGCCAGAGGGCAAAAAGGTGGCTAGACCTGGGGGAGTTGCTTGTTGCAGCGAGCGTGTGTTGCGTGATGGCGTGACAGCATTCAGGTGGCTGCTGCCGGGGCTGCGTGCCAGCACCTTGACCACTTGAACCGCGCTGCCCCCAGCATGTTTGTTGCCTTGGCCACCCAACCATCTGCGCACGCTGCCCACGACGTGCATGCTCCCTCCACTGTTGTTTTTATGGTGCAGTTTTTCATGGCTCCCTCGCTCACCACTGGCAAGGGCGGGCTCAAGATGGGCAGCGGCTTTTCGCAGTACTGCTACCGCCCCATTGGCCCGCCCGTGGTGGTGCTGGAACTGCGGTGAGGGTGATAAGGGGGCCATGGTGCTGCCAGGTCTGGCCATGTAATGGGTGGCAGCCACTGTGCATTCTTTCATGATGCATTTGCAGCCTCCATGCAACTAGCCCCGCTCAAGCACACTGGCGCCGCCTGTTGAACCTTGCAAACACATTGAACCTGGTTTGCCAGCTTCATCCTGTTTGGTTTGGCTGCCTCCCGCCAGTTACGAGACGGCAGCCACCCTCATGCTGCGCGGCGTGCTGAAGCCTGACAACCCGGCGCATGCCGCCATCCTGGCGCAGTTCGACGGTGGGTTGTTTTGATTGTTACTGTTTTGGTGCTGGCCAGGAGTGGGTAGCGTGTGCTGAACCTCAGCACCTGCAGGCGGACTGCGTAACTGGCATCCTACTGTGTCCCCTGTTATCCAACCTGCAGAGACGGCAGCAGAGGGGCAGGACGACAACGAAGCAGCCGGGCCGTCGCGGCGGCGCGCGGCGCCCGCTGCAGCGGCGGTGGCAGTAAAGCAGGAGGGGGGCGGCGGTGGTGGCGCACGCAAGCGGCAGCGGCGGCAGCAGCAAGAGGAGCTCATAGATCTGACCAAGGTGCGGAGGTCTACTGCTGCATGGCTTTTGCTCTGCAGCTTGCAGTGCAGGATGCGCCTGCTAGAGACAGACGAGAATCTGGGGTCACAACTGCCCCTGTACCTGCACCTGCAGGCAGCAAATGTGTCAAGCCATTGATAACGCCCCATTTTTTCCTCTTCAATCGCAGGTCACCAATGACAACGATGAGGTGCTGGCAGCCAAGCAGGCCAACCAGGTGCGGAGTAAGGGTGCAGGACAGCACGGCCGTTCATTGCACGTCATGATGCGTCCGATCGGTGCAGCGCAGCCTGTTGGATCTTGAGCGCATCTGTGGCGACAACCGTCCCCCTGCAGTTTTGCTCATATTGCACTGTGATGGTTCCAACAGCTGACCACCTGACCGTGCTGTGCAGGTGCTGGAGTGCGACCTCACCGCCGATGACGAGCCGGCCTGGCGGGCAGTGAAGAAGGAGGTGCACCAGGTGCTCTGATGGAGCCTAATTGGAACAGTAATGCCAGCCAGGCTGCGGCTGTGAACACCGCTGACATTCCGGGGCCCTGGGTTGGGAATGGGACAGCAATAAACGCCTGCTGGGCTTTGAGCTCGGCCACCACACCATGACCAGCACAGTCAGCGAACGAACCCTGCGCTTTCGCGCTTTCTGTTTGTTTGTGGCCTGCTGCTGTTTTGCAACGCTTCGTGCTCCGCTTTGTTTCTCCTCCTTGTATGCACTTGCCCAGCCTCACGCTGCAAGTGCGACGAAATTCGCCTCTGCTGCNGCTCCCCNTTGCGGTGCCTTGCCTGCGCCTGTACCATGCCTTGACCTTTGTACCACATGATAACTTGCTCTGCGGGCTCAACGGGACCTGAAATGGCTGTGCGCAATGTGACTGCGTGTAACAAGTGCGCTGTTCAGAGAAGAGTACAAGGCTGCGATGATGTGCCATGAAACAAGCAAGCGGTACGCTCAGCAGCATGCGCAAATGCGCCAAAACACTCCAGAACAAATGATCTAAGGTCGTTCTGCCCAGCAGTGCCGATGGCCATTGCCCGGCACTCCCCACTCTGGGTCACGCCTGCCAGCATCGGTTTGCTGCCGCCAGCTGCTGACACCTGACAACAACAACAATGCGCCGGGCGGCCAGCCGTCGGCTTCCCGCTGCAGGCGGGCCCTCATGCCGCTGCTGCTGCTGGCAAAACGATTAACCAGCTGCTGCTGGCCGCTGAGCCCGCTGTGAATGATGCGCCATCAACCGGCTACCGCTTCCCGCGCTCGCCCCGGCTGTGGAGGTAGGGCCCCCTGCTGCTGTGCATGCTGCTGCACGCTGTGCTGGCAGCATGATGTGCAAGCATGCTAGCTACCGCTCTCCTCGCTCGCCCCGGCTGCGGTGGTAGGGCCCGCCGCTGCCAAAGCTGCGCAGCGCAGAGCCCGTCCACGACAGCTTTTGTGTAATGCCTTCATACCTGCAGGGTGTCAGGGTTGGGCATAGCGGGGCAACTGGTCACAATCCAGCCAGACTCAGCAGGGTGCGTGGCGAGAGAACACAGTCGAGGCGAGGCGGCACCGAACTCAACAACTCATGCAAGCAACGTGCAGCACCGATCAATTTCAAGAAATTGAATGCTCACCAGTCCTCATCCAGCGGGTGCATGTGGATCAGTGACTGACAAGTTTCAAACGATTGGCTTAGATTACTAGGCAAATTGGGAAAAACGCTCACCAGTCCTCGTCCAGCNGGTGCATGTTGATCATGGGCAGCGCGTAGTGGCTGGTGCGGCAGACAATGGACGAATCGCGCTGCAAAGGTAANGGGGGAGNAAGCAACGAGACATGTGACCAGTGGCATGGCAAACATGCGTTATTGCAACCGCACAGCTGGCTGAGGGCTACATGCACCTGCAGCGGGTGATTCGTGCCCCATGCAAGCCACACCAGCCAGACCCACCAGCATGCGCATCGTGTGGCGGCCGTCGAACGAGGCGCGTGCGTGGCTGCGGCTGCTCTGCGGCAGGTGCACCTCGATCACCTGCAGTGGAGCAAACAGACACACGCTCGTGTCGATGCAGGTTGCACAGCTACAGCTGCGAGGGCTGCCGTTTCATTGCGCCAGCCGGGCAAGCGCTGGGCGGAAGTCGGAGCGGCTGGCAGGGCTGGCCGGAAATGCTGCCCAGAATTGCAGTGCGTACGAGCCAGCAGCTGCAGGGTGCCAAAAGAAGCCAGCGCCCGCTCTCACCGACTGTTCTGGCACCACCAGCGGCCTGCGGCAGAAGGGGGGCACAGCTGGCAGCCTATGTGAGCCCTCACTGGCGCGCTATGAGACTGGCGCTCTACGAGACATACGAAACAGCTGCATAGCCTGCACAATGAAGAGGGCTGCCCACCTGAAGCTCAGGCTGTGCGGCGCCACGGGGACCAGCAAGGAGCAGGGCACGCTGGGGGCCACCATGGGCCCGCCTGCAGCAAGGAACTAGCAGGTTGCTGATATTGGAGGCAGCCCGCCTGATGCATTCAAAGGAGCCGGGCACGCTGGGCGCCACCATGGGCCCGCCTGCAGCAGGGCAGCCGGCAGGCGGCAAGGCGCGCTCACGGCGCAGCGCGATTTCAGAGCTGGCAGTTGCCACCGCTGGCAGCGCAGTGGGCAACCCAATGCACCCTCCCTTTCTAGTCTCAGGCCCAGAGCGGCCCACCTGCCGACATGCTGTAGGCTGTGGAGCCGCTGGGGGTGGCGATGATCAGCCCATCCGCCTGCGTTGAGAAGTGCATATTCAAGTGAAGGGCAGGCAGATGGCATGCAAACCGACTCTAGAGCACAGCACAGCCATGGGCCGCACGCAACAGCGCACACCCATACCACCATACGAAAGCAGCCGCATGTGTGGACTGAGTTATATGTGCGCGCATGTTTGCATCAACAAACCCACCATGCTGTGAAACAATTCACTATCGAGTGCAGGACAGGAACGTGCCTGTGCCGTGGTGATGTGTGAGCCGTCCACCATGGCACACATCCACAATTTCCAAAATGCGGCGGGCAATGCAGCATTGTTCACCTGTGCCGTGGTGATGTGTGAGCCGTCCACGAAGCACTCCAGCTGCACCATGGCTGGCGAAGCGCCGCTGCAGAGTAGCATGACAACAAGGAACAGCCATGAGAGGGAGCATGCTTTGCGAGGTGGTAGAACTGCCTTTAGCCGACTGTTGAGCCTGAGTGCAAACCGCCCACAGCAGCGCATGCGCGTGTACTGCCATGGTGCACAGGCACACTCAGCCCAACCCACGCCGAGCATGCACACTCACCGATCAACCAGGCACTCCTGCTTCTCCCAACTTGTAATTACCAGACCAAACTTGGCACAACGGCAAGTAAACAGCCGCTCACCGGCCAACCAGGCACTCTCCCAGAGTTTTCATGGCCATTATTGCAGGTAGCTATCAACCCAAGTTGGCTGACAGGGAGAGTGAACAAGCACTCACCGGTCAATGAGGCACTCGTTGAGCACGTGGTGCACCCGCTGCAGCTGCCCGTTCCTGCGCAAGGTTCAGCCAGCAGGACGCACGTGCTTGTCAGCAGCAGCAGCAGCAGCAGCAGCAGCAGCAGCAGCAGCAGCAGCAGCAGCAGCAGCAGCAGCAGCAGCAGCAGCAGCAGCAGCAGCAGCAGCAGCAGCAGCNGNCNATTCCTGTGACCCGAAGAGGAGTGCTGGCGGTGATCCAAGGATGGCCTGTGGTGCCACAGTGCTGTGGCATGCACCACGCAATACTATGACATTCTGCATTAGACATCAGCCCACTCAGGAGGGCTCACCAGAACACTTGGCACTCCTTGCGCGAGCGCAGCCTGCAGGGCAGCAGGGGCACGCTCAACTTGGCAGTGAACATGCACGCCCAACCGTGGCAAATGCATGTTCAACTGGCAGGCGCAAGCCATCTGTTCAGTTGTTCAAGAGCGAACACACAAGCCACGTTTCCTCACGTGCAGAAGACTGGCTCCCCCTCCCAGGGCGGCCAGAGCAGCCGCGACAGCACGGTGCGCGCCTGCGAGCAGTGTGGGGCAGCCGGGTGGGCTGTATTGTGTGGAGGCAGGGCAGGCCAATGGGCTGTGCCGACAGGAATACTCTAGAAGAAGAGTGAGCCGTGGGCGGCAAGGAGTCGGCAATCCACCCCTCACAACAGATCACCCCGCCCTCAACGTGCTCCGATCAATGCAACCAGGCCATCTCAGCCCGACACCGCACCATGCTGGCGTTGAAGGGTGTGAGGAAACCCAGCGTGCCCATGGCGAATGAAATGACGGGCGGCAGCGGCGCGTCGTCCGAGCCAAACAGGGAGGCCAGGTGCAGCACGGTACCATCGCCTGTGAGGGGTGGCGAAGCAGCATTGCTTGCATGGTTATCGGGAAGGGAGGGCAGCCAAAACAGGGAGGCCAGGTGCGGCACGGTGCCGTCGCCTGCACAGAGTAGAAACCAGATAGCGTATGCGCAGGGTAGGCTGCGGCCCAGCAGGGTAGGCTGCGGCCCAGCAGAGCTATATGCACTACCAGCGGCAGACAACCCCAGCAGGAAGCATGAGCATGCAACACCGTCAGGGCGCACCTCCCAGCGTGATGCACAGATCGACATCGCCCGCCTGCTGCGCCTTGAACGACTCGAATTCGCTGAACTCCCCTGCAATATAGGGAAGCGATATAGAAAATGCATTAAACGGCGGCTCACTCGCTGGCATCACCTGCAGTGCAGAGTGCATGCACAACCGAACAGCAGCTGATGCAGTTCGGTATCAACTCTGCAGAGTGAACTCTGCATGGCGATCGGCGCCGGCGGTGCAGCAGCAGCAGCAACGGCAGCTGCGCTTCGAGGCGAGCTGCCAACAAGCCCGGCCATGCAGCAGTGAATGTGCGCGCACCAGCAGACACCGGCCGCTCCACCAGCACTCGCAGACCGTGCTTCTTCAGCCTGCGGGTGCAGAGGCAGCAATAAAAACATACCAATCAAGCCACTCTAGGCAGAGGCTGGCCTGTCAGCACCCGCAGACCGTGCTTCTTCAGCCTGCATTTGTACAATGATTAAACAGCAGTGATCCGGCACGCATCGTCAGTAGGGGCATGAGCATCAACCGTGGCATGCATATCCACCCACGCGGCCTGTCCCTAGAGGACAGAAAAGAACAGGCCAAGCAGACTCCCCCAGTATGCTGCAAAGCCCCAGCCGCACCAGGTGCCCAGCTCCTTGAGTTTTTGGCTAGCTGCATGGTCCCCAGGCTTCTTGACAATTAGTACTGCCTTGTCCCGGCTGTCGCCCTTGTCCCACACCAGCGTGCAGCGCCGCCGCAGCTTCAGGCTGCTGCCGCTGTCCGCCCAGGTCTGGGAATTGGCAGGAGGAGCGGAGGAGGAACGAACTGAGAGCCACTGGGAGCGGAGTGAAGGCGAGGGGGAGGGCAAAAAACCAGTGCCGACGCAGCTTCAGGGAGCTGCCGCTGCCCGCCCAGGTCTGGAGGGGCAGGGTGAACAACGGCAGCCACATGGAAGGGAACAGCAGGGCGAGCAAACAAACGTGATGACAAAANCAGCAGCGTGATGAAAGAATCGCCATCTTCCGGCCGCCGCCATCCGCACAACCACGTACAGCTGCCTCCGATGCTCACCACTTTGGCTCCCTGCACCACGCCGTCCTCCAGGCCACTCGGTGCTGCAGCTGTAGAGAAGCCGGCTCGTTGTGTGTAGGGCGCAGTGGGTGCTCCCGAGCCGCTTGTGTGGCCCGATTCGTGGTTCCACCGCTGCTGCTGCGGCGGCGGCGGCGGCAGATCGCGCGTGCTGCTGCGCTGCACCCGCCGCGCAGACCCGTCTGGGCTACGGTCACCTCGCTGTGACCGGCGGGGCGGCGGCTGCAGGGGCGGCAACGAATGCGTGCTCAGAGGGGCATCGCTGCCGCTTCCGCTGCCGCCGCCACGGCTGGCGGCGGCGGCGACGGTGAGGCCTGGCGCGCCCCTGCCGCTGCTGCTCGCCGCTGCCAGACGTCGCAGCGCCCCCAGTGCGCCGGACCGCAGCCTGACTTGGGGTGGCCGCGCCGGGTGTTGCGGGCAGGGCACCGAGCTGACTTTCATATGTGGCGGGCCGCTGCCATCGAGCCAGCGATCACAGATCTAGCTCGGCTGATCGCGCAAAGTGCGCAAGGCCGCTCGCATGCTGGACTGGGGTTGGCGGCGGCTGTCGGGCGCCAGGCGGGCATGGCTGCTTCGACCGCCACCCGTCCAACACAACACAAGTGTGTGCACATGAGCCCAGAAATGGCACTGCAGGAGTGTATTCTGGGCGATCTCGTGTCCTATGTCCCTGCGGCTGATGAGGCTGTGGCATCTCTCTCTCTCTCTCTCTGCCCCCGACCGTCCTGTGCTGTTGGCTGTATGCAACGGCGGTCTCTCAGGCGAACTATAATGTGTTCGTGTTCTTCTGACTCACAAAGAGCGCGCTACAAAACGTAGACTGGCGGCAGCACGAAGTGGGAGGTGCGGAAAGAGCTCTCCGAAGGCACAGCGGGTTGGTTGGTTGTTGGTTGGAGTACAAAGGCCAGCCAAGCCTGGGGCCAATGGGCCAGGGTTCAGTGCAGCTGGCGGCAAATACAAGGTACACATGAGAGGGGGCGGAGACGTCAAAACGATGCAGGTAGAGAGGATGATGTAAGGCGGCGCATGAGCATGCCGGTGCAATGGATGCCGTCGGTGCAAAGGGGGCTACATCTGGGGAGCGTGGGCGGCACCTGGGCGGAATCAATCAATCAAAGTTGGTGGGTATGCGGCGGCCACGCTTGCTGCTGCTCAGGTGAAGCAACCAGGATGCCAGCAAACCATTCCAAGCTGTCCCTTGCTGGCTCAGCGTGTTTTGCAAAGTGCACCCGCTCAGTTGGCCAGGCCAACCGCTGCCAGGCGCTCCCGTGCCGACGCTGGCACCTCGCCGTGCAGCACAAAGGCGCGCAGGGAGGCCGGCACCTCGGTCTTGTGCAGCCATTCCTGCAGTTGATGAACAGGGGTGGAGCAAGGCGTGTTCAGCTGTGCAGCCGAAAGGCACGGAGAACAGGCCAGATTTGGCATGGTTGGTTCAGACCAGACTGGAAGCCAGCAGCCAGTCAGCCGTAGTCGATTATTCCCGCCTGCAGTGCTGTGCGTTCCACCTTTCCCTCCTGCCAACTGCCGACGAACCAAAACTAATACACTGGCAAGCACCAAACCGATAAATCACCTCACCTGCAGGGCTGCGCCCTCCACCTTTTCCTCCTGCCGCAGCTCCGCGCTCAGCGCGTCGTGCAGGGGGCGGTTGGAGGTGACGCAGTCGCGCGCCACAGCCAGTGCCGCTTCCAGCATCAGCTTCACCTCAGCTTCCACGGCCCTGCAAATGGTGCACATGGGGCTGAATGTGAGCATCGGCTGGGGTTGGGAGGGGCTAGGGCGCCACAGCCAGCGCCGCTTCCAGCATCAGCTTGACCTCGGCTTCCACCGCCCTGCAATTGGGGCTGATGGGGCTGATAGGTGGGTGTTGACTAGGGTGGGCCCGGGCCAAGGGGCCACAGCAAGCGTTGTCCCTTGACCTCTGCCTGCACCGCTCTGCTCAGGTGCAACAACAACAACAACAAAAACACTTAATACTGCATGAGCCCACCTGGCAACGGGCGAGCCGCTGTCCTTGAGCAGGCCGTAGTCGTCCCCGCCCGAAATCAGGGTGCCCACAGACAGCGGGCCCACGCTCGCGCTGAGGCCGTACTCTGCGGGGCAAGAGGCGGTTGAAACATTTGGATGGGCTCAGCTTGTGCTGAACACGGAAGGGCGCACATCAGGAAGGGACATGCACAGGCACCGCCCAGCCGCTCCACAGGCAGTTGGGTGGAGATGGGCAGCCAGTCCAGCAGCAGCAATGCGCACTGACACTCTTGTAGGCCAGGCCATGCATCCAAAACGCACCCCGCCTGAGATGCACCAAACAACCAGGAATGACGGAATATACCTGACACAGCCTTGTAGGCCAGATCCGTGGCGCGGCGGATGTCGTCCATTGCGCCCGTGCTCACTGCACCAAAGAGGAGAGCGGGGAGAGCAGTGGCGGCCTCAGCCGGAACGCTGCAAAGTGCCGGGGCRGCNCAGCATRG
>JADXDR010000151.1:23563-38980 GCA_025026875.1 Chlorella ohadii
CAWYGNAATMGNTGNCARTGAKNTMRTGAMARYGAGGTAAAGCGCCACCACGCTCTTCTCCACACCCTGCAGCAGCTACAGGACAGAAGCCGGGTCAGCAAGATTAGCCTATCGCTTTGCAACAAACTCGTACTGGTCTGCAGGGCCTCTCAACACCCAACACGAAACAGCAAGCATTGCCAACACCTCAGCAGCCCACCCTCCCCTGCAGCACGCTACGCTCTTTCTTCTCTGCCACGCCGAAACGATACAACACCACAGGCCGCAAAACAAACGTATGCCGGCCTGCTGCGCTTGCCTGCAGCACGCTGCGCTTCTTCTCGATGCCCGCCACCGCCCGCAGCACCGCGCTGTCAAAGTCGGCGTTGGTCACAATGCCTGTGGGGGGAGAAATGCAACGGGAAGCATGAGTTCAATTGCAAGAAATAGCAAAGATGCCCGCAGCACCGCGCTGTCAAAGTCGGCGTTGGTCACAATGCCTGAATGGGCAGCAATATGTTAGGCGAGGTTTGCGAGGCAGCACACCAAGTGGGTTGGCAAGAAAAACTGCTTGGCAACGCAGCCGCGCGCAGCAGCACCAGCCCTGCCCGTGGCAAGCATGGGATCTCAAATACAGCAACCCTCCAGGTGCAGCTTGTCCCTGAATCTGGAGGCAATGTTGGCACGTCTCACCCTTGTTGCCGCGCCCCGCCAGCAGCGCCGCCTCGTTCACCAGGTTGGCCAGGTCAGCACCCGTGAAGCCGGTGGTCTGCCGGTTCAGGAAAAAATTGATTCAGGTTTTAACCAGTGGTAATTGTGCACCGTGTTGGGCAGCACGCCTCGTTCAAGTTGGCCAGGTCGGCGCTTGTGGAGCAGCGCAAGCTGGTAGGTGGCATTTATCCCTGCAGCGCTGTGCAACCTGGCCGAAGCCAAACGGCAAACCCAAACAGAATGGCCAACAGTCCAGCCCATCACTAGCCAGGCAGCACCCCACCTGCGCTGCCAGCTGGTCCACCCGCACATCGTCGCCCAGGGGCAGCCCCCGCTGGTTGATGTGCACCCGCAGGATCTCCTCGCGGCCCTGCAGCGAAAGGGAGGGAAGCAGCAAGCAGCGTGCAGCGTGAGCGCCAGCAGCAGTGTCCGGTGCCTCAACTTACTGAGTGCAACCATTTGCCGCACCGCAACAGAGAGCTTCGCTATCAAGCATTGAACAGCGATGGCATTGACAGCTGGCCTGCTTGTCGGGACGCTCAACCGCCACGTGGCAAGCAGTTACTGTGTTAATCAACCACTAAAGTACAAAATATTGGATGGAAGCTTGCCTGCTTGTCGGGCCGCTCAACCGCCACGCGCCGGTCAAAGCGGCCGGGGCGCAGCAGCGCCGCGTCCAGCACGTCTGGCCGGTTGGTGGCGGCGATGCAAATCACCAGCTGCTCGCGGTGGGTGTCGAAGCCATCCAGCTCTGAGAGGAGAGAGGGAAATGGACAGATTCTGTGAAAGTCAGACAAGCTGGTGGCGGCAATGCAAATCATGAGCTGCTCGCGGTGGGGGTCGAAGCCATCCAGCTCTGAGGGCCAGGAAGGGAGGGAGTGTGAAATTGGGTGACCGGCAAACAATGCAGTAAGATACGAAGCAAATTACGAGCTGCTCGCGATGGGAGTCAAAGCCGTCCAGCTCTGCAAAGCGACGGGAACGGCCGGCAGTGGGGTTGAGAGACAATTGTGGCAATGCAGATCACTCAACTGAGTTAGCGGCGGCAGCCAGGCGCGTGCGGCAGGTTTGCAAAAGCGCGGCGCTGGCCATGCTTCCCCTCACAACATTCAGAAGCTTGCCTGTGAGCAGCTGGTTCAGCGTCTGCTCCCGCTCGTCGTTGCCAACCGAGCGCAGGCGCGAGTCGCGGCCTACACATTGCAGCAGTCAGCAAATGAGTGACGCAGCGGGAAGGCTGAGCAGTGTGCAGCAGCTGCCCATGCATGCACAGCCACACATGGGGCGGCGCGGTCCCAAGACGCATTGGCACCCACTGTTGCGAAGAGGCAACTGCACCCACTCCTGTGGGCAACATGCAACCACGAAAGTCCAACCTTGAACCAACTGACGCACCCTTGGCCACCGCGTCAATCTCGTCGATGAACACGATCGCGGGGGCCTCCTTGCGGGCGGAGGCAAACAGCTCTCGCACGCGCATGGCGCCCATGCCCACGTAGCTGCAGAGAATAGGAAGCGTTTTGGAGAGGAGGTGCATTCATGAAAGGTCAAGAGGCAAACAGCTCTCGCACGCGCATGGCGTCCATGCCCACGTAGCTGCAGAGGAAAGAGAACGAGTTGGGCACGAAGCACAGCTATAGGATTTACATTGCCGCACGGAAACGCTGTCAATACCAAACAGCAGGCAGACACCAACCAAATGAGGGCATCCACTGCAAACCTGCACTTTTGCAGTCAAAGCACTCACAGTTCGACAAACTCGGAGGCAGAGACGGAGAAGAAGGGCACGCCCGCCTCGCCTGCGGCGGTGAGGGAAACGGGAGCGGGTTGGAAACAGGGCAGGGGCCAGGCCAGGGGCATGCGAGCACTTGCAGTGCCGGGAGGTGGCGACTGGCCATCACAAAAGCCGTCACATTTGCCGACCTGTTTCTGCCTTCCCACCCACCTGCCACGGCGCGCGCCAGCAGCGTCTTGCCGGTGCCGGGCGGGCCCACCAGCAGCACTCCCGAGGGCGGGCGCGCGCCCAGCCGCGTGAACTTGTCGGGGAACTTGAGGAACTCCTGCGGGAGAGTGAAGGATGGCAGTGCAACATTTTCAGCCGCAAACCCCCTCGTGGCTTCAAAACGAATGCTGGCCTGTGTGCTTCCAGGCATTGAAACCTAAGTTCACAGGCACCCACCACAATCTCCTTCAGCTTCTCCTTTGCTGCATCCACTCCACAACAGCAATAGAATGCATGTACACACAATCAAAGTGATTCACAAGGATGCCACGCACCACAATCTCCTTCAGCTCCTCCTTGGCCTCATCCACTCCCGCCACATCCTCAAAAGTCACCGGGTTCTGCACCCAGACAGAGGAAGTCAACAGCCAAGTTAACTGAAGACGCCCAGGCAGCCACGTCCTCAAACATCACCGGGTTCTGCAAATTAAATTGCAAACATTGATATCAGATTAGCACCCAAGGCAGCCAGGGGCACGTCCTCAAACGTCACCGGGTGCTGCAGAAAGGATGGGCACAATCTTAGATGGCCTGAAAAGAAACCCAAACATGCACACACGGTGTCTGCACCGAGGTGCTGGACTGCCCATTCACAAGCCGGCAACCACACCCTCTCACCTGCACCGATGTTGAGCTGGAATGGCGGCGCCCCGCTCCCCGCTGCCCCGGCAGCAGCTTGATGGGCAGGCGGTTGAGCACTGCAATGACCACCAGCGCTGTCGCGGCGTAGGTCTGCAGTGCAGAAGCGAAGGCAAAGATGCATTCGTCCATGGTAGTTTGGCAGACAGGCGGTTGAGCACGGTGATGACCACCACCGCTGTGGCGGCGTAGGTCTGCAGAGCAAACAGGGGCGAGCAGGGCACATGACGGAAGCACGCAAGCCTTGCAGGCTGAGAGGTCAGCACAGCATTGGCACAACCCAGTCACTGGACGTCTGCTCTCACCATCAGCGTGGTGAGCAAGTTGCAGGACTGCAGGACTGCAGGAAACTGCACCCCTTCTGCTTCAACATGAGCCCGCCCAAACCATGGCACAGCATTCCTGTAAGTCAACTGGCAATCTCACCATCAGCGTCGTCAGGCGGCTGCCCTTGCGATCCACCGCCGAAAACTGCACGCCCTGCTTCAGCATGAGCTCATAGGGAGTGGGGTAGTCGCCGGGCCGCACGGTCTGGAAGGTGATGTGCTGGCGGTCGAGCGACTCTGCAGCCATGAAAAATAACAAGCCGAGCAGCCACGCCTCAGCTCAAAGAATCACCGGCTTGCAGCTGCACGACTCCATCATTCAACAATTCCCAGTGATAATCAAGGGCTCACCAGGCAGCATCTTGTACAGCGGGCTGGAGTCGCGCAGCGCGAACGTGAAGGTGTTGGTGCTCGAGTCGATGACCACGCGCCGCACCTCGTTCTTCTGCACCTGCCGCACAAACTCGCTGAAGGCCACCTGTACAGAGTGGATTTAGGGAGCACCCCTGCTAAGAGAGAAGGCTGCTGCGAGTGCTGTCCCAAAACTATGTGCAGACCACGCATCCGCAGGCAGAGCTGCAGGGATCAAACCTAGGCACAACCTCCCGCAGCGGAAAACTCCCCAGGTGCATACCTGCACGGTGATGGGCTTCACGCCTCCCAGCGGCTCCGCACTGCACCCTCACACCTCACAGCCAATACAACAGGGCCCTCCAGCAGACAACAAGAGTGCATCGACAGCCTTGGTAAAACGAATGCTTGCCTGCACAGTGATGGGCTCCACGCCTCCCAGCGGCGAGCGCCCGCCCGGCACCGGCCAGAAGCGCAGCAGGAAGATCAGTGTGAGGATGTTGACGACTGCAGACAAACAGGGAGGAAATAGGGGGGCGGGTGTCGTTGGTACCATGGCCAGTAAACTAGGAAGCCCAGGGTGAGGATGTTGACCACTGCGGATGGGAGGAGAAACGGAGAGATGAGGTATGTTGAGACCATAGGTGGCAGAGGAAGAGGAAGAGGGTGAGGATGTTGACGACTGCGAGCAGGGAATTGGGGGAACAACAACTCAATTAGTGTTGGTAGAGCGGCCAGAAGCGCAGCAGGAAAATCAGTGTGAGGATGTTGACGACTGCAGACAAAAACGGAGGAGACAGAGACGCGGATGTTGTACGTAATGCGGCCGGCAAAGCAGGAAGATGAGGGTGAGGATGTTGACCGCTGCAGGGTGGGTTGCGAAAGTGGGCAGGGCACAGGTCAGCGGCAGGCATGCTTGCATGGGAAGCAGGCTGCGGCGCAGAACGCAGAAATGCTGCTGCAGAGCAGCAGGGCAGCAGCAGGCAAAGGCAGCAGGCGCGGTGGCAGCGACTGGAGGGCGGCAGCCAGGCGCGCTTCACTGCAGCGGCTGCACCCCCTTCAGCCCAAACCGCAGACAGCAGCCACGCAATGCAGGTGTGCTGCACGCACCCTCCACAAACCACTGCCAACAAATGCGCACCTATGCGCAGCGGCTGCACGGCCTTCAGCTTGGAGAGCAGGCGAGACAGCCAGGAGGCGTTGGACGAGGATGGCGAGTTGCGCCGGCCTGTGAGGGGTAGTGGGAAGGCAAGGGGTCGTGTAAAGGCAGCAGCGGGCAAGTAAATGCAGGGTGGCAGCCGGGGCAGCAAAGCAGAGAGCTTTAATTCAAGGGCAAAGAGAAATGGAAGTGGCAAAATGCCAGTGTGCTTGCCATGGGGAAGCTGCCCACTGGCCATAGCAAGAAGCCAGCACTGCTGTATGGCACCTGGCATGACGGCAACCAGCAGCAGACGCCAGGGCCATGCCAGGTCGGCGAAACACATGCCACTGACAGCTCACAATCCATCATATGACAGCAGCAAGCAGTAACTCCGGCGCATGCGTTGCCAGACAAGCTGCCAGCGACCCACAGCCACCACCCTCCAACCACCGGGCTGCTGCCAGCCACAACACAGCCAGGCAGAGCACAGCCGCACTCACTTGACTTGGGCGGCGGCTGTGCGGGCCTCTCAGCTGGTGGTTCGCTGCTGCTGCTGCTGCTGCCGCTGCTAGTGCCAGTGCCGCTGCTGCTGCTCTCCCTGCTGCTGCCGCCGCTGCTGCCGCCGCCGCTGCTGCCACTTTCAGAGGAAGCGCAGCAGGGCGGCAATCGCAGCSGTGAGCGGCGGGCGGGCAGACCCAGCCGCAAGCCTGATGGCTGCCGTGAGAGGGCTGCGAGGGGCAGGCCGCTGCGGCTGCTGGTTGAGGCCAGGCCGCCGCGGTTGGCGCTCGCCGCCGGCGGCAGTGGCGGCGCCCACTGGGCTCCTGGCCGCGAGGCTGGGAGCCGCAGCGGCGCTGCCACAAGCTGCGAGCGCCCGCCCCAGGGCGTGGTGGGGCCGCAGCAGGCCCGGCTGCCTGCCTGCTGGGCGAGCAGAGCCATTAGCAAGCGGGGTGGACGCTGTCGCCGGTGCGCTGCTGCCCAAACAATGCGGTGAAGCTGCGAGCACCGTCAGCTGGCCGCCCTGTGCCCTGGCGCTGGTAGCCAGCAGAGGTTGTGAGGGAGAGTCGATCTGGGGCCAGTGCGGCAGCTTGCAGATTGTCTTGACCACTTTGCGATCAAGCAGCAGTGCTGCAAGGGGGCAGTACACGCTTCTCCAGCGCGGCAGGGTTCTGCATGGGCGACCAGTGCGCCCGAAGTAAGCCCGTGGCTTCTCAGCAGCATTTGGGCATCACACGAACTGATCGGCGTGCCCTAGTCGCTGCTTGGTTGACTACGCACTGCGACGGGGTGCTGTTCTCGCGTTATGCTCGCCGCCCAGGGCCCTCCCGYCGCCGGAGTGGTGCGGGGAGAGTCTAGATGCAGTAGCCAACGTGCTGCAGGCTGCAGGCAGCGCCTGCCACCTGCGCCGCCAGCCGCGGCAGCAGCTGCAGCGGCAGCGGCGATTGCCAGGTGGGAATGTCACAAGAATCAGCCTGGTTGATCCATATCATTCGCTCCATGCCATATCAACATTGCCACAACATCTGCGCCATGCCCGCAGGCGGCGGCAAGCCCGACCGTCCGCCGCCGCGGCAGCAGCCGGCAGCAGCGGACCTACCAGCGCCCCAGCGTCAGCCGATGCCGGAGGCACCCTTCCATCGCTGATTCCGCTCACTCTGGAGCAGTTGGAAGCCGATGAGGAGCTACAGGCACTGCACGCCAGGGTGCAGCAGCAGGGGCAGGCGGCACTGACAGAAGAGGAGGTGCAGCGGCTGCAGCGCTCGCTGGACGCTCTCGGGGTGCCGCCCTTTGCGCAAGTGCTGCAGGTGGGCGGGCGGGCTGTTCCTGCTGGTGTTTTGGGCACATGCGGCTCGCACATGGGGATGGCAGGGCTCCTCGTTGCAGGTTGTCGCTTGCAGGGGCCCTTAGTCGGTGACTCTGGGATGAAGGCACTGACGTTGCAAGTGGGTTGTGATTATTGGTCGTGATCCTGGTCCCTGGCCCTTGGGCCCCTTGTTGCAGACTGCCGGCGCGCCCCCGCTAGTGCGAAAGCCCACCGCCGTTTTGCAGCTGAACATTGGGCTGTACTGCAACCAGGCGTGCCGGCACTGCCATGTGGAGTCCTCGCCCAAGTGAGTGGGCAGCACCACCTGCACCAAGGCAGTTTGTGTCTTGAATTTTGCGGCTGCAGAGGTGCCAGCCACGTGGAGGCCTCGCCCAGGTGAGCGGGCTGTGCAGTGCCAGATATCAATGTGTGTCGTGGTGGGGGTTGCTGCGCAATATGCGGAGCTCTGAGGGTGCACAGCCGTGCATGCTGCTGGCACCTGCCTCCACTGCACATTGCTCTGGCCATTCTGTTTTCGTGCTGCAGACTGATGGAGATGATGTGCAGGGAAGTGGCGGAGCGTTGCGTGCCACTTGCATCTGTGTTCACTACACCCCAACAATCCTTAGCCCCAGGCGGACGAAGATGATGAGCCGAGAGGTTGCAAAGCGATACATACAGTGGCCCATTTGCGTTGCAATCAAGTGAAGTGCACACACGGCATTTTTTGCATTAACGGCATTTTTTGCACTGCAGGCAGACAGAAATGACGAGCCGCCAAGTTGCAGAGCGGTGTGCACAGCTGATGGGGGCGTCCGCATTTCAATCAACCCATCCTTGCTGCAGGCGCACGGAAATGATGAGCCGCCAAGTTGCAGAGCGCTGCGTGCAGCTGATGGAAGCGTCGGCCAGCAGCCTCAGCACCGTGGACATCACCGGCGGCGCTCCGGAGCTCATGCCACAGTTCCGGTGGGTGCCGCTTTGTNGGTGGCAGTTGGGGTTTTGTT
Source organism: Chlorella ohadii (assembly GCA_025026875.1). NCBI lineage: Eukaryota > Viridiplantae > Chlorophyta > Trebouxiophyceae > Chlorellales > Chlorellaceae > Chlorella > Chlorella ohadii. The sequence goes on from JADXDR010000151.1 coordinate 31,518, forward strand.
GTGGGGCGNAGTGGTTTCGGGNCNATGGGGTTCCNAACCCGGCTGGCAGGTGACTGGGGGCTGGTAGGGTGGGCGTGGACTCATGCTCGCCTGACCTACAGTTTGCTCCCCCATTCTTGCTAGCTGCTACCTGGCAATGCCCACATGAGTTTGGGTCTGGGTCTGCTCGAGCAAGCGCCATGCTGCTGCTGCTCCTGCTATGCGATGCAGCGTTTGTATCGGCACTGCCTTCATTGCCTGGCACAACTTGCCTTGCACCCCAACGTACATACAACTGGCCCACTCATGCTTGCGCAGGTACCTGGTGCAGGAGGCGCGGCGCCTGGGCCTGCAAGTCATCGACCGGTGCAATTTGACAGGTGTGGCCGCGCGTGCAGTTGCTACAGAGAAGCGTGCTGCATTGCTGGCGCGTCCCGCTGCCGGCTGCTGCTGGCTCTTTTGTTGTGTGTTCAACATCGTGTATCACTCCCTGCGCAGTGCTGCTGGAGCCGGGCCAGGAGGACACGGCTCAATTCCTCGCTGACCACCAAGTGCGGGTGGTGGCCTCTCTGCCCTGCTACAGCGCAGGTGAGCGACTTTTTATTTGGGAGGTGCAAGAACATGGCAGTTCTGCATGGCTGTGCAGGGCTGTCGGTTGGGGCGACAGGGCGGCATGTGTGTGCGTTGAGTCGGCTGGGCTTGTGGGGTGCTCCGCTGGGCGACCCATGCCTTGCCTTTGCATACTGTATCCTTGCAGAGAACGTGAACACGCAGCGTGGCGGCGGCGTGTTTGAGCGCAGCATCAGGGCGCTGCAGGCCAGTGGGCTGCACATGGCTGGTGCATTGCTAGGGTGGTTGGGCGGATGGCTGGACAGGCCCATGCTTCCCTGCTGTGCTGCATGGCAAACGTGCTGTCATTTGAGTCGCCAGCAGCCCCACGTTTCAGCGTTTCCAGCAGCAGGTGCAGCTGTTTTCGCCACTCCCAACTTTGCACACCCCACTGCCCTGCAGATGCTGAACGCAGCGGGCTACGGCCAGCCAGGCAGCGGCCTGCACTTGGACTTGGTTTACAACCCAGGGGGCGCCTTTCTGGCGCCGCCACAGAGCAAGCTGGAACCAGCTTATAAGCAGGTCGGTGGCTGCCGCCTGCAGCTTTCCCTTGGGCAGGACGGCGTGACGGAGGCCTGCGGCTGTCTGCACTGCTGTGTTTGCCGCACTGCCGGCCTATCAAGTTTGGTCTGTTGCTGCTGTCTGCAGCTTTGCAGGCCCCAGTCAGACATGAGCATTCACCTGTAGTATGCCTCCCTGCAGGAGCTTGCAGAACACTACAGAGTGACCTTCAACTCCCTGCTGTGCCTGAACAACATGCCCATCAAGCGCTGGGCGGACCAGCTGGTGAAAGAGTGAGCGGGCAGGGGAGCAGTTTGCAGCGCTGCTGACTCACTTGGGTGGCCAGCGCATTGAGCTGCTGCAGCAAGAGTGTGTTTGATAGGTATTGAAAGCGGATCTGACCAGCGCTGTGGCACCAGGTGTGATCGCCGGCTGTACGTGCAGCAGGACTGGGCGCTGAGCCCTTGACCGCTGCCCCAAATTTGCCAATCCACAGCTGCTGACGAGCCCAACTGCTCACGCTCACCCTGCTGCAGGGGCAAGCTAGAGGAGTATATGCGGCTCTTGGTCGATGCCTTCAACCCAGCAGCGGCAGAGGGCCTGATGTGCCGGGACACGATCAGCGTGGGCTGGGACGGCCGGTGAGCGTAGCCAGCTCAGCAAAGACTGATGCTGGGGGGCCAGCGCTGACTTGCGGTTGGTGCCACTGCCAGGTGCCACTGTTCCCCATTGCCCTCGCGCACCTCTGTGCGCGGTGCTACGTTCTGTAGGTTGTACGACTGCGACTTCAACCAGCAGCTGGAGCTGGGGCTGCCCCACCCGCAGCACCGCACCGTGTTCGACATCGACAGCCTGGCGGAGCTAACGGGTGCGTGCAGCCGCTTGATCCATTTTTTGAAGGCTGCAGCCCAGGCATGAAAGAGCAGCAGCGCCCTGTGTTTGACATCGACAGCCTGGCGGAGCTGACTGGTAGTGGGCAGCTGCTGTTTTGGCCCACATCACGGCTTCGCCGCTCTTGAGCCAGCCTACAACTCCAACACAAAGCCACCGTCTGATTGTCCCATGCGCAGGCGGGCGCATCGCGCTGGGCAGCCACTGCTTTGGGTGCACCGCGGGCGCGGGCAGCGGCTGCCAGGGCGCAACATCATGAGCTTTGAATGGAATATGCAGCATGGCCAGCAGGCAGCATGGCCAGCACGCCATGGCATGACAGCACAAGCATGAGCGGCGTTTATGAAGCTGCAGGTGCTGCCGCTGCCCCACGCACCCGGCAGCAGTTGATACCCCACTCAGCCTCGCACCGCCACCTCTGTCTTGAAGCCCTGCACTGCGCCTTATGCTAACTCGCATCCCGATTTGAGGCTGCCCACACATGTACAGCTGCGAACGCCCCATGTCAATACAATCGTGACATGTGGTGCCAGCTGTCCAACAGGGCAGACACCCTGACTGGTATGCATGCGCACACGTACGTGGGAGAGTCTGAGGCCCACGGCGCCCGGCAGCCACTCAGCGGGATGCCAGATGGGACCCTATCGCCTGCACGCCTGACAGCGGCATCGTCTTTCCGGCTATCAGGCGGTGTCTGTGCGCAACAATTGGCAGCCTGCCGCGGCTGGGTAGGGCCTGCAAGCGAGACGGCAGGGCTCCTCTGAAGGTGGGTTTCACAGCGAGCGCGGTCCCTGAACAGCCGCGCGAACATGCACCCGAAAACGATCCGCCCCCAGGGCGCGGCCTCGTCGGTGGTCCAGCAGCCGCCGCACCGTGGCGGGAGCCGCATGCCGCTGCCGGTGCACAACCGGCATGCTCGGCTTGCCTGTGCGCACGGAGGCCTTACAGCTGCCATGCGCAAAACGTAGCCTGCACAGTGTTGCCGCTCAGGGGTGGTGCAAGATCACCTGCCTGGCATGCATTGCCTCAAGCAGCCTCTCCCCCGTTCCCCTTCCCGCATTCCAGGCTGGCTCGCCACGCATCGGGTGCTGGTTCAACGGAGGCTGGGGCGTGATGGACAGGCATCAGGTGCGCCCAATGTATATTGCGGTTGTCTGAACAAGTTGGATGACGCAAGGTGCCACCCTCTTGCTTTTCTTTGTAGACACCCGCACTCCCACTCACCTTGCACCCGTACTTGTTCACGCCCCATTTTGCAGAAAGCGAACATCGCCCACCTGGTGCAGATTCTCCGGGAGGAATCANGTAGAATATCAGCGCGACGCGGCGTCTTCATTGTCCCGCCTCGCTGCACGCGATGAGGCAGGCAGGGCTGCAGTCATCGCTGCTGGCGCCGCACCAGTGCTGGTACGGCTGCTGGGCAGCCCAAGCAGCGATGTGCAGCGGGCAGCCACGGGCGCAATGCAGAGCTTAGCAGCTGGCAGCGAGGCCGTTAAAGCTGCCCTTGTAGCAGCAGGCACAGCGCCAGCCCTGGTCTGGCTGCTTGGTCTGAGCAGCCGCGACGTGCAGGAGCGAGCAGCACGCGCAGTGCACTGCTTGGCAGCCGGCAACGACGCCATTGAGGCTGCTCTTGTGGCAGCCGTAGCAGTGCCAGCGCTGGTGCGGCTGCTGGGGCACAGCAGCGGCGGCGTGCAGGAGGAAGCAGCAGGCGCGCTGCACAACTTGGCGGCNAGCGAGGCCAGCAAGGCGGCCNANTTGTNGGCATCTNGGNTGCNAGCACCAGCGCTGGTGCGGCTGCTGGGGCACAGCAGCAGCAGAGCAAAGCGGGCAGCCGTCGGTGTGCTGCAGAGTTTAGCGCTTCACGGCGACGCAAGTGAGGCTGCCGTGATTGATGCGGGGGCAGCGCCAGCATTGGTCCAGATGCTGGACCACAGCTGCAGCGATGTGCAGCGGGCAGCCGCTGCCGCAGTGGATAACTTGGCATCTGGCAGCGAGGCCAGCAAGGCAGCCCTTGTGTCAGCCGGCGCTGTGCCAGCACTGGTGCGGCTCCTGGGGCGCAGCAGCACCAGCAGCGACTCGCAACTTTCAGCTACTAACTCACTGTGCTGCCTGGCAGCAGCAAGCCAACCAAACCGGGCTGCGATTGTGGCCACTGGCGCAGCACCGGCCTTGGTGCGGCTACTTGGCGACGGCAGCAGCGATGTGCAGGAGAAAGCAGCGGGTGCATTGTACCTCCTTGCAAAAGGCAGCGAGGCACATCAGTCGGCCATTGCGGCCAGTGGTGCTGTGCCATTGCTGGTGCAGCTGCTGCGCAGCAGCAGCTGTGGCGTGCAGCAAGCAGCAGCAGCGGCACTGTATGCCCTGGCCCAGGGCAGCAAAGCAAACCAGGCCGCGATTGTAGCTGCCGGCGCAGCACCAGCATTGGTGCGACTCCTCAGGATCAACAGCTGTGCTGTGCAGCGGCCGGCTGCAGCTGCGCTGTGCATGCTTGCTCAAAACAGTGAGGCCAGCAGAGCTGCCATCGTGGCAGCAGGCGCAGCACCGGCGCTGGTGCGGCTGCTCAGTCACAGCTACAGCGACGCGCAGGAGGAAGCAGCGTGGGCGGTGACTAACTTGACAGCTGGCAGCGATGCCACGAAGACCGCCCTTCTGGCAGCTGGCGCAGCAACAGCGCTGGTGAGCCACTGGTGAGCTGCTCAGCCACAGCGACAGCGACGTGCAGGAGGCAGCAGCAGGTGCGCTGCGCAACTTGGCAGCCGGCAGCGATGCCAGCAGGGCTGCCATTCTGGTGGCCGGTGCAGCACCGCTGCTGGTGCAGCTGCTGGGCCATAGCAGCGGCGCTGTGCAGCGGGCAGCCACTGCCGCAGTGCATAACTTGGCAGCTGGCAGCGAGGCAGCTGAGGCTGCTCTTGTGGCAGCCGGAGCTGTGCCAGAGCTGGTCCAGCTCTGGGGCACAGCAGCGGCGGCGTGCAGGAGGAAGCAGCAGGCACGTTGCACAACTTGGCGGCTGGCAGCAAAGCTAGCAAGGCCGCCATTGTGGCATCTGGTGCAGCACCAGCGCTGGTGCGGCTGCTGGGGTGCAGCAGCAGCAGCTTGCAAGAACAAGCAGCTGGTGCCCTGCGCTCCCTTGCAAAAGGCAGCGAGGCAAGCCAGGCTGCCATTCTGGCCGCCGGCGCAGTGCCCGCATTGGTGCGGCTGCTCAGCAACGGCAGCAACGGCGTGCTAACGGCAGCTGCCGTGGTGCTGCACACCCTTGCGGGGAATGAGGCCAGCAAGGCGGCCGTTCTGACAGCTGGCGCGGCCCCAGCGTTGGTGCAGCTGCTGGGTCACAGCAGCAGCAGTGTGCAAGGACAAGCAGCTGCTGCTCTGCGTGGTCTGGCAGCGGGCAGCGAGGCAGGCAGGTCTTCCATTGGGGCCGCCGGCGCAGTGCCAGCACTTGTGCAGCTGCTGGGGCACTGCGATAGCGGCGTGCGACAAGCAGCTGCTGCGGCACTGAACGAGCTGGCAGCTATCAGCAAGGAAGGCAAGGCTGCCATCGTAGCAGTGCCCGCGCTCGTGCAGCTGCTGGGTCATCAGAGCAGCCTTGTGCAGCACGCAGCGGTGACTGCGCTCTCTAATCTGGCAGTTGACAGCCAGTCAGCGAAAGATGCAGTTGTGGCTGCTGGTGCTGTACCGCCACTAGTGCGGCTTTTGGGCAACCGCAGCAACATGGAAGCGCAGTGCGAACTGGCCACTGTGCTGTGCGCCCTAGCAGCCGGCAGCGAGGCTAGCAGGGCCACGATTGTGGCTGCCGGCGCGGTGCCAGCTCTGGTGCAGCTGCTGGGGCACGGCAGCGGCAACGTACAGGAGCAAGCAGCTGGCGCGCTGTGCAGGCTTGCCTATGACAGCGAGGCAGGCAGAGCGGCCCTGGTGGCAGCCGGCGCGGCGCAGCCACTTGTGCAGCTGCTCAGCCATAGCAGCAGTGCCTTGCAGGAGCGAGCAGCCTCTGCGCTGGCCAACCTGACAGCTGGCTGCGCATCCAGCAAGGCTGCTGCATTGGACGCCGGCGCAGCACCAGCGATGGTCCAGCTGCTGAGCCACAGCAGCGGCGGCTTGCAGGAAAGGGCGGCCGCTGTGCTGGCCAACTTGGCTGCTGGCGGTGAGGCCACCAAGGCTGCCCTAGTGGCTGCTGGTGCAGTGCAGGCGCTGCAACAGCTGCTGGCCCGCGGCAGCGGCAGCAGCGGCAGCGGCGGCAGCGGCGGCAGCAGCGGCAGCGGCGGCGTGCATGGGGCGGCGGCTAGTGCTCTGCGCCATCTGGCAGGCGGCAGTGAGGGCAAGCCACCCAGCAACCAGCCAGTGACGCCAACCGCCCTTGAGGCACAGTAAGTCGTCTGTGGCAGCAGGCTGGTTCTTCCGTTGATGCACACATCAGGGCTGCTGGCCAGCGCACCTCACGCCTTGCCTGGCGTAGTCAACAGTGCTGGTGCTCACGCGCCACCGCCTGCCCCCATCCCTGCAGGCCCATCGCTGGTAGTGGTGGCAACGAATGCAAAGCTTCGGCTCTGGGATCTGGGCCCTCGGCGCCGCCAGCCACCGCATCGCTGCTGGCCCTGCTGCTGGCGCAGCCGGCGCAGCGCAGCGCTCCTGTCGGCCTGGCAGTGCTGGACAATGCAGCAGAGGTGCAGGCTGCAGACAGCTCAGGTGCTGCTGGGCCAAGCACACCATCCATCAGCAGCATTGCAGCCATGTTGGGAAGTGAGCTTTTGCTCGACAGCCAGCATACTGCCCCAGCACCGCATGCCGGCCACGCCAGCCCAGGCAGCAGCGGCGGCGCCACTCCTCTACCCTCGTTTGCTCGCGGCCTCACCTGCCGGTAGGGCCGGGCTGTTGCTGTGTACATGTGCAGCTTGAATCGTTGGACTGGCGACTAGCCCTAATGGCAGGAGCACCGCTGCTGCTCTTGCTGGTGACGCTGCTGCTCCGCGGCCCACACACACGTTCTGCGGTCACTGCTGCAGGTTCGTGCCGTATAAAGACCTGAAGCTGCTGCGCCCGCTGGGGTCTGGCTCGTTTGGCCAGGTGTGTGCACCTTGCCCTTGTGCATTTTGTGACCTGCTGTGCTTTGCAATGCAACACATCCGGCTCGTTTGGCCACAACTCCACCCTCCCTACCCCCACTGGCGCCCAAAGCAGGTGCTTTTGGCCACGCTTGAGGAGACCCCCGTAGCAGCCAAGGTGCTGGTGAAGCTCAAGGACAGCCCCCGCGGCTTTGAAATAGAAGGATCGCTGACTGAGCGGCAGCTGGAGAAGCTGCAGCGAGAGTGCTCGCTGCTGGCCAGCATCAGCCACCCAAACATCGTGCAGGTGGGTGGGGCGGGCAGCACGACAGGCAGCTGGGCGGGAGCAGACGGATGCACCACCGCGGCTGCTGAGTGTGTGCTTCCCAGCGTCGGCTGCCGCCACGTCAGCGTTAGTGAGACGCAGCGCTTGCTGTCCACTTGACA